>JAZGTH010000036.1:2952500-3410000 GCA_036877525.1 Chromobotia macracanthus
TGAAAGTGATATTCAGAATGAGCTGGTTCTCAACTGAAGTAAACACAGTGACTGCAGGAAAGGACGTTGGGCCATACTGGCTCGGACTCTAAAGTTTGTTTCCCAGGAACGTGCCAAATGGACTTGCTGCACTTCCTGTAGGGACAGTTTTACCTCATTGCACTATGATGGGTTGTATTTTTAATGTATTTAACACAATTAAATTGAATACCGTGTATGCATATGCACTGACTGCAGTGTGTCTGGAAGTTGTCTGATCCATTACATAGATCAGAGGAAGAGAAACACTGCCATCAAATATTTTTGTTACTGATTTGTTTGTATTTCTATTATTTAAATGGTATTTGTGATCATGATGTGTTTGTGGTTTCTTTTTCTTGTGTGTGAAGTTCAATGTAATTTAATACCTTTTCTCATTGTGCAGATTTGTCTATTGTAAATAAGGCACTTTGGGTCTATGTGACTGGTTTGTGTTGTAAATGTATTTAAACTCGATGTCAAAACTTACAGGAATTGTTTTATGATTGTTGTCCATGACGAAAATCACCTTAATATTTTTCCAAATAAATCCTGTGTTAAATATTATGAATCTTGTTAGATATTACTGAGTTAATGGACATTTGATTGTAGTTTGTTCTCTGCATTGTTTAGTTCCAGCTCTGTGTGTGTCCCAATGTAATGTGCCCCAGCTAACTGTGGAAAAAGAAAAACATATTTAAATCATTCTGTTCATTTGGTTGAAATCTCCAGGCTTATATGGCAAACATATTACGTTTTCCTCTTTGTAGCTCACTAAGTGAGACAAATACACACCCGGTAATCACAAATTACAGCCTTCATTTTGATGGCAGGATATTTTTGGGATCCTGAAGCACTCTTGACAAAAACATGAGAAACCACTTTTTGTAAATGGTTTGGTGAAAGTTTCTGTTTGGTGGAACATTTTATGTTTAAGCTGTAGCCAAGCTCATTAAGTGACTTAAATAGAGCAAAGGGAAAAAGAGGAACACTCCCTTAGTCTTACATGATTAAAGATTAAAAGCCAGGCAAAAATATCAGTACAACACTACATTTCTACCATTCAGAACAATTTGTAAGACAAACTAGATATGTATAAGCTAAAATTAGACCCACCCCACTTAAATAACTGAATTTCAATGCAATCAAAGTGGTTTTTATAGTAAATAGGACCTGTAATTGTCATCTGTGATATGTGGCAATATGGCATTAAAGAATAGGTGTTCAGAGCAAAGAAAACACTCTTCTGCTTATCCCATATGCTGACCTTAAAAAAATGTATTATAGGAAGCAATTAATTATCTTGCAATTAATTAATTAAGCAATTAGCCTGATTCATTTATTAATGCCTATTACTTCAAAAGTTAGAAGTGAGCTTGTGAACACCTCATCTCTGGAAAGCAGAGCTGTCTTTGGTTGTGAGTGCAGGGAGGATAAAGTGAAACGTATTTGTTGGTATTACCCAACTGTTGGACAGTTGCTTTCACATACCACGCTAAGCTTTAAACATAACTTTTCTCACCCACACAATAGGATTTCGCTGAGTTGGAAAATATCAGGAGACAGGCCTAAAGCACCTCTTTTGTTTCTTCATTCACAGGCCTGTGGCACTGCTCAGCAGCCAGCAGCAAATATCTTCCATTAGATCTTTTTCTGTCATACATTTGTAACAGTGTGTTTGGTTTGTAATAAATTACTAAATGCATATGTTCCTCTCTTCTCTCATTTAAGAACATAAAAGGTTTGCTTGATGTTATCCTTTGCAGAAGATTCTGAATAGCATCAGTATCATCGAGCTCTGGGTTTTTAAATTGGCAAATGTTGACAGATATGTCTGTATAAATGCCAGTAGAGGCTACTGCTGTAGCCTCTCTATCAATTCATTTTTAATTAAATGTTGAACATTTGTAAACATTTATCTGTTTAGGTTTATTTTAAAAAGTCAATTTCTGTATGTATTTTAAAATACACATATATTTAGTTATAACTGTACATATACTTTGGTCTTGGTTAAAAAAACTAATCAAACAAATGTTGACCAATATTGGAGCATGTGATCACGCCATATGTGGTACGTCACAATAGGAACGTGTAACAGTCTATTTAATAGCTTTCAAAAACATTTCAGAAGTTACAATTATGAAGCACAAAAAAATTCAGGAAGCACCAAAAATGCATATACACGTTCAAACATTGGTTAAAAAATATCCAGTTTGCTTTAAACTGACATCATAATCCTTGTCCTAGGAACACCAATTTGAAATCTGACCAGCTGAAATATACGTGCATTATATAATTCAGTCTTGCCTATTTTGAGGACAGAATTCTGTTTGTGTTTTGAACTAGGTGTTTGAAACCCTCAACCCTCAATCACTGCTGCAGAGAAACATTTGTGTAATTATACCACTTCTGCTGTCTCTCCCATATATTATTTCTTTTCAAATGTATTGCATTTAGTCAGTGCTTTTTGCTTGTAGAGTTTTATATTTAATACCTGCTGAGTGTTAATGACAGCTAAATTTTGCCATACAATTAATTCATTTTGCAAATTAATTTTCACATTTACTGAAGAAAATGCGAGTGGAGCCTGACTTTGCACAATTTTCAGTTACTAAGATGTTCTGAGTGGTTGCTATGTAGTTGCTATTGTATTCTCAGTTGTTTCCAGGGCGTTGCTATGTGGTTGATGGGATCTTGGTAGTTGCAGTTGCTATGCAGTTACTAATGTGTTCATGGTGTTTAGCAGGGTGCAGATTTGTGGATGCTGGGGGTGTTCTGAGGTATGAGACTGTTTTTAGGTGGCAGTTGTGGCCTAATGGTTAGAGAGTTGGACCTGTAACACAAAGGTCACAGGACTGAGTCCCACTGCTGGCAGGGAATAACTGAGGTGCCCTTTAGTAAGGCACTTTTTCCCAGCTGCTCCCACTGCCCACTGCTTTGTGTTCACAACTTGCAGTGTGTGTTCACTCTACACCAGTGATGGGTTAAATGCAGAGGTTGCATTGCAAGTATGGGGTTCCATGCCTGACAAATCTATCACTTTTCACCTGTTTTATCATTTGTCAGGTGAAAACTGTAAGTTGTAAGTTTAGAATAGTACACCCTTCTTTAAAAAGCTGCACAATTTGAAGAATTATTAATGACATATTAATGATTGTGATGTTAACAATGAACAGGATTGTATGAACAACAGAAATAGTAATCCAGCACTAATAAATGTCTTGTTAAATACAGAGTCTGTCTTCAGAGTTCACCAAAAAACAAGTGCAGTTGGTGGAAAGCTATATTTAAACTAAACATCTAAACCTATCAATAAGGTGTAATATTTGTAACTTAAAATGGGTCGGCAGCACCATGTCCTAAAGGGTATATGCAAAGTTTGGAACCAGCACCATTACTAGTCAACAGGGATAATAAAATGTTTAAAATGTGTATAGCTTATGATCAATTTGGCCTGTCATCAACTGCTATCTTGACATGCTTTGAGTTATGCTCATGATGATACCAAACCTGACGGCCTTACTGTGTATCCACCATTTTGAAATTCATTGAAAACCTACTCCCTTTAATGACAATGAACAAAGTGAGTTTTGCAGAATCTGTTTTCTTTAGAAACAAGAAACTTTGTCCATTTGAAATCAAATTAAACAAGGAACACAGCAGAATAGACAGTCTTGCAGTGTGCTTTATTTGTTCCATTTGGCAGTGAATTACATTTACATAACAAGAGAATTTCAGCTGAGTTTAGCTGTTTAAGTGTTTCCACTTCACGCACAGCTCTCTTCACAGATTATCATTCCTCTTTCTGTCTTTTCACAGCCCATTCGTTTCTTCATTCAGGACATTCTTCATTCGCAGCCTGTCGTTTCTCCATTCTGGGAAACAACAACCGATACCAGTATCTGACATGCCTGTATGCATGATCTTATTTCTGCTTGGTGTAGTCCCAATAAAGCTATTTTCTGCTGTCAAACCCTTCAATGACGAGTTAAATTTTGACAGATTGTGGCGAAAGTGGAACACAAGCATCAGAAAAGGGATTTCATCACAGTAATGTCCCACCTTTTGTTTAGGCGTAGTGGTCACCTGTCAGCCCTTACAATGCAGGGCCGCCCTCTTTCAACTCTTGCAACCTGGGCACTTAGATCTCATTTGCTTTGACAGAGAAGCGATTCACAATCCTGCAAGGGAAGCTTTGGGGAACAAAACTGTTTCATCCAGGACAATTGTACGCAAACAAAAAGAAGTCAGTGGGTGTACAAGTCACTGTTGGAAAATAGAAGGTCAGTAAAATGGACTGGTGTGACATCTGGGAATCGAGAAAAACATACACATCCTCTACTATTGAAGCCATTCATGTTTTTGTTGCTTTAGTGAACACACACACATGTATACAAAAATTAATCACATTTAACAGACCAAATGGTGGCTGTAATTATGGACAGTCGTGTTCCTAATCAAACACATTAAATCTTGACATGGGTTAGGCTGGTATAATCTTATATTACAATAGTCTGTCATGGTAACTACTACAACATAGTTATTTTTGTTGGCAATTCCTAGCTGGAAATCAGTGACTTATATTTTAAGTAGGCTAGTTATGTGGTAAGGCCTGTTTTTTGCACCTCAGATTATTTCTCCTTTCATTGTGAACTTAATGGGAGAAGACTAAAAGATAAGATTATTCAAAACAAATGCCTAATATTTATGGCAGCAGTACAGCTTCACATTATGTAACACTTGTTCTAAAAACACTTATCAAAACATGGACATATGAAAAGGAGAAGTTCCAACTCTAATATGTTTGGATGATACATGTTCAGAGATGCTGGAAACAGTCGATATATGCACATCTGTACATCCATATCGTAATCATCTTGCCAAAGCGAAATCTGTTTGCAACCCTTTATACTCGGTTTAAGTATACTGGTTTAAGACATCACTTCAGAGGACAACTGTAACATCACGCCAGCAGAGGGAGCCCTCACCGGAATACTGACTGCTCATGCTCCCTCTGCTGAACTCTGAACTTTGAACTCTGAACTTGCTTCCTGTTTGGCAGCTATATAAACCTTGCTGCCACATGGCCACGTTGCGAAGTATTGCCAGCTTAACACCTGACTACTAAGCATTCTCTTTTACTGCCTGCTTTCCTGTGATTTACCTATTGTTTGGTTCTCGTTTTCTGATTTTTGCCTAGCCCCTTTGTTTGACACCTGGATTGGACTGTCTATGTTTATTACGACCCTTTGCCTGTACTTTCGACTTTGATTATGGATAACCCCAATAAACATCCGCAACTGGATCCTGCTTCAGTTTCTGCCTCAGCCCCCTTACAGAATACTTCGCCTACCCTCAATCCAGCGGATGTTTCACAGCTGCAAGCTGCATTTGTCTACCAGGGAGAACTATTACGCAGCTACCACGAACAGCTAGTTAACTTACAGGCATCGAATGAACTACTGCTCCAGCGACTTTGCTCTCCTCCTTCCACCATGTCAAGCACGGTAAGACTTGCTCTTCCCGATAAGTTTGATGGTTCTGCAGAACGGTGTAAAGGGTTCATTCGACAAGTACGCACTTATTTGGAATCGTTGGGGGATCAGTCTCATGCTAGTTCTGATCAATGCTCTTTTATCATGTCACTATTATCTGGCAAGGCTATTGATTGGGCTGCTGCGGTTTGGGAGACGGGCGAACAGTTTAGATCTTCACCTGAGTATTTTTTGCAACAACTCCGAGAAGTATTTGAATATCCTGCTGGGGGTCGGGATGTTTCGTCTCGCCTTTTACACCTTTCTCAAGGCTCACATAGTGCAGCAGAGCACGCAGTCGAATTCAGGACTCTTGCAGCTCAGAGTGGATGGAATGATGCTGCACTTAAAGGGGTGTTTCGGGAAAGCCTATGTCCCCAATTGCAGTTGGAGATGGCATGTCGAGGTGAGGAATCTTCTTTCAATGACTTTGTTAACATGACTGTTAAGATTGATAATTTGCTCAGGAACTCACCTAAACCCAAGCAAGCGCATGCATCCCACCTTATGTCACGACCTGCACTCCGGAATCCTGAGGCACCATGTGTTACCGAGCCCATGCAAGTAGGATCTACCAGACTGTCTGAGGACGAGCGTAGACGAAGGTTCATCAACAACCTCTGCTTTTATTGTGGTGAACCAGGTCATCATAAGTCACAGTGTCCTCAAAAGACCCGGAGGTCCCTCACAGCACAAGACCAGGTGAATGTGGACACCTTTTCACAAAATCCAGTTAAAGTCTTCACATTACCCGTACAGATTTCTACCGAAAGTGGTTCTTTTATGTTGACAGCATTAGTAGATTCCGGCGCCGCTCTCAACCTCATCAACTCGGACATCGCCCGGAAACATCAACTACCCACCATTCCATGCTTTCCACCTATCAGTATTACGGCTGTCAATAACCAACCCATCAAAGGAGGAGTTCTGGAACAGACCCGATCACTGAAAATGCAAATTGGGGTTTTTCATGAAGAGAACATCTCTCTATATCTGATCGACTCACCCAAATATGAAATAATTTTAGGAATGCCATGGCTAAGTTGCCACGATCCCAATATCTCCTGGCGCACGGGTGAGCTGACCCACTGGTCTCCATTCTGTTTTAGTCACTGTCTAACCCTTAAGCAGTCCAGTCCATGTCTGTCCACAAGCATGGGGAGCCCTCCGAGCCTGACCCAACCAAAGATCCCCAAGGTTTATAACGAGCTTTTGGAGGTCTTTAGCAAGGTTAAAGCCACACAGTTACCACCACATCGGCACTGGGACTGTGCTATAGACCTTCTTCCCAACATGTGTCCTCCCAAAAGCAAAGTCTACCCGCTGTCACGCCAAGAAGCACAGGCTATGGAGGACTACATCAAGGAGGCTCTGGAAGCTGGCTTTATCCGTCCTTCTACTTCTCCCGCTGCAGCCGGCTTCTTCTTCGTGGAGAAGGATGGGGGTCTGCGTCCGTGCATCGACTACAGAGGCCTCAATAATGTCACTGTTAAATTCAGGTATCCACTGCCTCTAGTCCCTTCTGCCCTAGAACAACTCAGGAAGGCCAAAATTTTTACTAAACTCGACTTGAGAAACGCTTATAACCTGATACGCATCAGGGACGGAGATGAGTGGAAGACAGCTTTTCTCACCACCAGGGGGCACTACGAATACCTGGTTATGCCCTTTGGCCTTGCCAATGCCCCAGCCGTCTTCCAATCCTTCATAAATGAAGTCTTCAAAGATGTCCTCCACAAGTATGTCATTGCATATCTTGACGACATCCTAATCTATTCCCTGAATGAAGAGGATCATGTCACTCACGTCAAGAGTGTTCTTTCCAAGCTTCTCAATCACCAACTCTATGTCAAGACTGAAAAATGTGAGTTTCATGTGAAGCAGACAACATTCCTGGGGTACAACATCAGCCACCAGGGCGTTGAAATGGATGCTTCTAAGGTAACCGCCGTCACTGAGTGGCCGCAGCCCTCCACGTTGAAAGAATTGCAGAGGTTCCTGGGCTTTGCTAACTTCTATCGACGCTTCATTAGGAACTACAGTTCTATTGCTGCACCTCTCACCTCATTACTCAAGGGAAAACCCAAGAAGTTGTCATGGAACGCTTCCGCCAATGCAGCCTTCCAAAAGCTCAAGACCAGCTTCACGACGGCCCCCATCCTTAAACATCCAGATCCAGAACTCCCCTTCATTGTGGAGGTCGATGCTTCTGACTGCGGGATTGGAGCCGTGCTCTCTCAACGTCACGGACAACCTCCCAAGCTTTTCCCGTGTGCCTTCTTCTCTCGGAAGCTAACCCCGCTGAGTTTAATTATGATGTGGGAAACAAAGAGCTTCTGTCAATGAAGGCTGCCATGGAAGAGTGGAGACATTGGCTCGAGGGGGCAGCTCATCCTTTTCAAGTTATCACGGACCATAAGAACCTTGAGTATGTCAAGTCTGCTCGACGTCTGAATTCACGCCAGGCAAGATGGTCTCTGTTCTTTTCACGATTCCATTTTACAGTTACTTATCGTCCAGGCTCCAAGAATAGCAAGGCAGATGCACTATCCAGGCGCCATGATCCCCCACGACAGAACTACAATCCTGAACCTATCTTAAGTCCAGCCTTGTTTGTTGCTCCGGTCAACTGGGACATAATGGAGGAAATTCACCAGGCCGTCCTCACAGAACCATCACCACCGAACTGCCCCCCCTCCAAACAATATGTTCCCCAGACACTACGTCACCGGGTCATCCAGTGGGTCCACACATCACTCAGCACGGGACATCCCGGCATTTCACGAACCCTTAAACTTGTGCAGAATTCCTTCTGGTGGCCTTCAATGACCAAAGATGTGGCCAATTATGTCAAGTCTTGCTCCATCTGTGCCCAGTCCAAGACTCCCAGGGACCTGCCGACGGGACTTCTACAGCCTCTCCCGATTCCCCAACGACCTTGGTCTCACCTCTCCATCGACTTCATCACTGACTTACCCCTGTCTGATGGTTACACCACAATTCTGGTCATCGTCGACCGCTTCTCCAAAGCCTGTCGTCTGGTTCCATTAAAAGGATTACCTACTGCCATGGAGACTGCTCAAGCCATGTTCCACCATGTCTTTCGAAACTATGGTCTACCTGAAGACATTGTATCAGATCGAGGAACTCAGTTCACCTCTCAGGTTTGGAAATCCTTTTGTAACCTTTTAGATATCAATGTGAGTTTAACCTCTGGCTATCATCCGCAGTCAAACGGCCAGGTGGAGAGGCTGAACCAAGAGATCGGCAGGTACCTGCGGACTTACTGCAGCCGCGAACAACATCGCTGGGCTGAATTTCTCCCTTGGACCGAGTATGCCCAGAACTCACTCACGCACTCCTCTACAGGCCTCACACCATTTCAATGTGTGCTGGGTTACCAGCCTCCCCTGTTCCCGTGGTCAGGAGAACCATCGTCTGTGCCTGCTGTTAACGACTGGATTCGTAACAGTGAGAGGGTGTGGGACAGTGCCCATGTACGGCTTCAACGCGCTGTGAGGAGGCAGGAGATTAACGCTAACCGTCACCGTCGCCCACACCCTCCATACCAACCTGGACAAAGGGTCTGGCTCTCCACGAGGGATCTCAAGCTACGTCTGCCGAGCAGGAAGCTCTCTCCCAGGTATGTTGGCCCATTTAAAATCATAAGACAGATTAATGAGGTCACTTACCAATTAGAGCTTCCTGCTGACTACCGCATCTCTCCTTCTTTCCATGTGTCACTCCTCAAACCTTTCCACCGGGACGCTGACCCCGAGGCCATATTGCAGGAGCCACCGCCACCGCTGGACATTGGCGGAACGCCGGCCTACAAGGTGAACGTCCTGCTTGACTCACGGCGAAGAGGGGGTCAGTTACAATACCTGGTGGATTGGGAGGGATACGGCCCAGAGGAGAGATCGTGGGTAGCGGCAGTGGACATTCTGGATCCCTTGCTCACGGAGGAGTTTCATCGAGCCAGACCTGACCGTCCAGCACCACGTCCACGGGGACGCCCACGTAGAGCACCTGGAGGTGCTCCTAGAGGGGGGGGTTCTGTAACATCACTCCCTGTAACAGGGAGCCCTCACCGGAATACTGACTGCTCATGCTCCCTCTGCTGAACTCTGAACTTTGAAGTCTGAACTTGCTTCCTGTACTCCGACCCTTTGCCTGTACTTTCGACTTTGATTATGGATAACCCCAATAAACATCCGCAACTGGATCCTGCTTCAGTTTCTGCCTCAGCCCCCTTACAACAACAGGAAATTTAGCAAGAAAGAAATTTAGAAATTGATTTTAACCATCTGGAATTTTGTATTGTGAAACATACACATTGCATACTGGAAATTAGTGTGATGGTTGAAGGGGAGGGACTGAAAAGTTTTTGTAATGTCATTTGAAAAGAAAAATGGTTTCATAGATAGTTATCACATTTTGATTAAAACATACACCAATGCAGATTGTGGGACAAACAGCAAATAAAGGAGTGTCCATTATACTGTCCAGGAAATTTAAATCATCAAATTCCTTACATGTATCCCAGTCACTATCCTGGAGGTAAAAGAATGATCTTCAGGAATGCGTTCACTTCAAACACTTAAAATGTGGCTGTCCCATTAAGGAATGCAACATCTGACTTATCCATTGACACAGAGTTTCACCAAATGATTTATACAAAGTGATTTACACTTAAACAATCAGCAAAACTATTTTAAGTGTCAAGAATTTATGGAGTTCAAAATGAGATTGGGGATGGGCTCACAGCTATGTTTTCACAGGCCTTCTTTTTGT
Organism: Chromobotia macracanthus; assembly: GCA_036877525.1. Lineage (NCBI taxonomy): Eukaryota > Metazoa > Chordata > Actinopteri > Cypriniformes > Botiidae > Chromobotia > Chromobotia macracanthus. Next base: position 2,962,847 of record JAZGTH010000036.1, read on the forward strand.
AAGTGTGATGAAACCATTAATTTATTTTAAACATTACACAGGTAGGTTTAGGGGACACATCATGACCTTTTCCATTCTGTCCCAAAAGTGCTCCTTGACATTGCTCAGGAGAGACCACCCAGCCAGGAGAAGACAGTGCACCTCCAGCCCTGCAGATCATCAATCACTCTCGCTCTCGATGAGGAACCTAAAGATCTCTTGACTGATGTGAACCCTATTCCAAAATAGCATCACTGATCTACAGAGGGTGACTTCTTTGTTTTATAAAACACACAGGAGGACCTGCTCTTGTCACAGCTGAAGAAAAAAACAGCCTTGGGCGAGTTTGATAGCTTCAAAACAAATTCACTTGTACAAATTCAAAGCAGCTTTCTGATTGTGATTTAAAAATATAAAAATGAATACAACAATAAATGTATTAATAAATAAATGCACTTTTTAATGTCATTGCTTAAAGGTTTGCTTTTTTTTGACAACTCTAAAAAAGGGAAACACTGGGCAAAGTTTATTATTAACATAAGCTGTCTTCTCAAACAATCCCATGCTGAGCTTTGATTGGACCATTGTAGACATCGTCAGAAGATAAAGATCGAAGTGTCTTTACCCCCTATTCCTCTTTCTTAAAAGGAACTCTTGGAAGACTCATCATGGCCAATGGCCTGATAAGCATAGTGCCAATGGCCTGTGAGATATAAATGAAAGTTGATGATGTGTGTATCCCAGGCATTATGGTCCAATTAAAGTGCATTTATATACATTCAAACATAATTTGCATTATACAGCATCCCAAATGTTGTTATTCATTTAAAATTTCTTGCTGCAGCTAGAATCTAGAATCTACTAGTATGGTAGAATCTACTACCATAGTTAGCAATATTATGCATGATCTTTCCAAAAACACACCGGTCCTCTATAACGAGACGGCCATTTTTGACAGTTGTTGTGTGGTAACAGGTCCATAGGCATGGCAAAAATTTCCTCAACATCGTGGGAACTGCCTGTGAAAGACAATGATTGAATTCACAATGGTGCATACAATGGCCACCTTTGGGAGAAATCATATCCCACAGCATGCTGGGAAAGAGGAGCAATAGCAGCAGATGTTGTGAGGACTATAAGCGACAGATGCCTTCAAAGCTAGCATTCAGACAGCTCAAGTCAAGCACACATCTCTGAGTCCAGCATAAAAAAGAATTAGAGAGGGGGGCGAGCAGAACATGCAGACAAATAATAGCAGAGGAGTTTCTCCTTAAAAAGAGAGACAGCAGTAAATTGATGTTTGTGTACTTATAATTGTTTCTGATTGTTCTAAAAGTTCTATGTGAACACTTCAGGGCACTAAAACATTTGTTAAAATGATGCTGTTGTGACAGTGACATATATCTGTGGTCATACAGGGGCCCCAGAATGTTTGGGCCCCCTTAAATGTCTTAGATAAAATATTGCAGCAAACACTGTTCATTTCAACAAAATCTTACAAAAATTAGTTTGCTTTCAGATTTTAAATGATAAAAAACCTAAATACAAGATACTGTTTAAAATGAAGACGTAAATTATTGAGACATGGCTGTCACAGATTAGTGAGGCATGTCCATTTAATTAATGCAATAAACTACCCAATTGTATTATCTCTCCAATGATTTTCATACATTCGCAGTGTGCCGTCAGTGTTCAAATGCATTTTAAGGCCCCAATAGTTTGCAGATAAGTAGTGCAGTCACTGCAAAGCAATGTAAAAAACAACATCAGGAACCTAAAATTGGCTGAAATAAACGTTTACAATTCTGTTGAATTTTGGGTCATGTTCAGCTGGCCTTGGCCATTTGCAAATTTTCATGAATCAAGAATGATGACTTTAAGAGTGGATCACTTCAATGAGTCCACCAGTGCAGAAAGTATAAATATACATACATAATACAAAATTCTTCTATAGCACAAAAAGAGCACAAAAGCCACAGTGAAGAAAGACAGCAAGAAATGCAAATAAAGGGCATTTAAAACGTAGTTGTCACAAAAACTAACTAGCTATTTATTCTTTATGGCTGTTAAATGTTGGCATTTGGCCTGTGTAAACCAAATTTAGAAGTCATAGGCAGCTGCTGGTCTTTTTGCTGGTCAATTTGAAGATCTATAAGTGACCTGTGAAGGTTACAGCATAATGACCTAAAGAGACTTCAGTTAACATTACCCTCAATGTTCTCAGCATGCAAGTGTTGTGTAAACATGGAACATCTACTGTACAATTTTTTAAAACACGGTGGTAATTCAATTCACATTTATCTGTGTAACACAATATATATATATATATATATATATACCTATATCTATATATATCTATCTATATCTATATCTATTATATCTATCTATATCTATATCTTATATATATATATATATATATATATATATATATATATATATATATATATATATATATATATATATATATATATATATAGTTTCAAAGCTGCTTTGCTGAAGATGAAAGTTGAATGATGTTTTTTAGAAATTATTTTAGAATTTTACAGGTTAGATGTTACAGATTATGCAGTTGGCTTGTATTGTGTATGCATTTAAGCACAAGTAATGATCATCAAAAAGACTTCAGAGAAGATGCTGAATCCATATTGGAGCTGGTGTGATCTGTAACTACTCCGTGATAGGTATCCCGAGATAGAAACAGGAGGCAAATAGAGAATAATTAGCATAGCTGTCATTTGTAACCTGTAAGGTTATGAGATGCATCATTTAAATGCTAGGCTAAAGAGATGTATCTTTAATCTAGATTTGAATTGTGAGAGAGTGTCTGAGCCCAAACAGTGTCAGGAAGGCTATTTCAGGTTTAGCAGCCAAATACAAAAAAACTCCTTTAGTGGACTTAGTGATTCTAATTACTCCTAAAAGCCCAACGTGTGTTGGCTTATAGCGTAACAGAAGATCAGGTAAATATACAGAAGGCCTTATAATTAAGTAGCAATATCTTGTACGTTATATGGAACTTGACAATAAGATGATAATATTTCCTGGATCTGGTAAGGACTCTAGTTGCTGCATTTTAGACTAACTGTAGCTTGTTTATTAAAGATGCTGAACAACCACTTAGTAGTGCATTACAATAGTCCAGTCTGGAGGTCATAAATACATGAACTAGCTTTTCTGCTTCAGGAACAGCTAATATGTTCCACAGCTTAGTGATGTTTCTAAGATGGAAGAAGAATGTTTTTGTGACATTTGAGATATGATTTTTAAAGGATAAATTGTTGTCTAATATAACTCCCAAGCCTTTGACTGTGTTGGCTGTGGTGATAGTACAGCCTTCTTGTTGAAAATTGTATTCTAGAAACTTTTTTGTGGTAATCCAATTCTGGCTTTTGATTGGTTGTCGAGAAGGGGCGTAGCAATGTAAGATTCTTTTAAGACAGCATTAGGCGTGATGTGTGGGAATGGACAAGTGGACTGACACCTGATTAATGACCACAAACACTGAATGCTCTACTCTCTTCACATGATAATCATTTTCAATGCCAAACAGGGAAAGCTAAGGTTTGTAACTCTTAGGACAATGTATGGCAATTCTTCAGGGTCAGGGACAAAAGAGGGAAGCCAGCTACCAGGCTCTTGCACAACACTTGGATGAACCAGGTGGAAGTGAGAACTTTGTGTTTACAAAATGGCCATACAGCAATATCTTGCTGTGATCCTCTTTTACACACATTTGTTTGAATTATTTTTGTGCTTATGAATAAATACGTGAGTGGAACAAAACTATAACAGGAGAATGGTGGTGGTAGGGGGTGGGGCCACAGAATATTAATCAAGCTCATGTTTAGACAAAGAATATACATATAAATTGTTGTTTTTTTTAGACCATAGCATCATTTACACTCTTTATAATCAGCATGAATTTCTCTTACAATTAATTGAAATAAAGGCACATGCTGTAATATTTCCTAATAAAATTCACAAGCTGTAACTGGCTCTCTTCCAAAACCTAATAAGTGACTTAGGCAGCATTTGAAGATGTCAAAGTGAAGGCTGTTAAAACGGTTAGCAGCTTAATCCAAACATTCTTCTAAGAATCCACAACAAAACTAGATTAGGTATCACTGCATGCATCCTTTACAGAGAATGTAATGCCATAATGCATTGTGATAAGCTTTGTAAAAAACTAAATCAAAGACAGTGAACTAAAAATAATTAAAAGTCTATTAAAGATTAGGTTTAGTCTAATTAGGAATTGATTATGTAATTACGTAATATTTGTATGTGCTGTATATTTCTAGGCTTATCAGAGTATCACCAAGTTAACTCTCACACACTTTATGTAAGGAATTTTATTTCTATGACTATTTTGTTATTTCTATTCTATTTCTATTTTGTTAAAGTTGCTGCTTCTACAATGCAGAGGGTTCCAAATCACTCAAGTTCTGGGCAAGTGTTGGAACAGAATTTGCTCTAGGTCCTCAGGTATTTTCCAAACATCCTCTGTGTCTGCATTCATGTATGCTTGTATGCAAAGGTCCTCATGTATGAAGACCTTTGGCTCCAGACTGCCTGTTCTAGAGACCAGCCCACAGCATTGCGACGAACAGATGGTGAGCACCGCCCAATAATGGGATGACTAGCATTGCACCATTCTTGCCCTGGTAACTGCTGGGCTGTGCTGGCATTTTCTCATCCTTAACCCCCTCCCCAACAGTGATGGCAGCCTCTAACACTCTCACTACTCAAGTATGTAAATAAGCTGACAGAGAAGAAATGCTTTCATCTAAATATGAATAGAATGAGAAGAGGCCACTCACAGGGAGACAGAGAACGCAAAAGGGAGGCAGGGCTTTATCCTTACTCCTCCTAACAGACGTTATTATGAAAACATTAGACTTAGACAAGACACAATCAAACTGATTAAAACAGTAAGAAAATGATTTACAGTTCATATCCAAAAAATTTCTGTGTGTTTGTTTATATTGATGGTTTTATTTCTTTATAAAATATATTTTTAAATAAAAATATAAATTAATAAATATTAGTTATGCTGCTTACAAGTGTGTTGGAAACCAATAACCTTAATAAAAATTGATATCTGCTAATTTTATTGACAATTCTAAATATCGGTTTAGTATTCGGATGAGACCTCTGGTGGTGAGACCTCAGAAGCACACCACCACCTCCCCAGCACACCTCAAACAATAGCCACGCCAACACCAGGTTCTACATCTGCCTCTGGGGGCCGGCCTCTCTGGATGACTGTGGTGAAACTCTTCTGTTAGAGTCGGGTCGAAGATATCTCCTGCGTTGACCCAAGACCTCTCAGGACCATACCCCTCCCAGTCCACGAGATATTGTAGAGTAATCAAACCATACCCATTGCCCCAGAGTGTAGAGTGGACTGACTCGTCTATGGTTCCGTTTGATGTCTAATGGCATGGAGTAGATGTGTGTGTGCCCTATCCCAAACTTCTTCACTTCTCTGTAACCAACTTGTTACTGAGGGTACATATGTTGGTTCGCCGGACCATGAAAAGAGTGGTGGTTGGAATCCCAGTACACATTGGTTCACATTGGAATAGGGTGATTCCTGTCACTGGTTTGACTAAAGAGTTCTGTGCGTACTCCGCCCACATGAGGAATCTGCTCCAGTCATTCTGTCTTTGACGGCAGTAGGCTCTGGGAATGATGATCTCCTGATTTACATGTTCTGTTTGACCATTGGATTGGTGATATCCTGAAGTTAGGCTAACGTTGATGTTGAGGAATTTGAAGAAAGCAGACCATACTTGTGACGTAAACTGGGGCCCCTGGTCAGAAACTATATCCTCAGGTAATCCATAGAACTGGAACACTTGGTTGCATAATAGTTCTGCGGTCTTAAATGACGTGGAGAGTTGTGAGGCTTTGTGAATCTCTATATTCCACGACGATACTGGAATCAACAAAAGACAGTTCCTTAGAAGTGAAGACCTTGTCAGTGACATGGGATACTTTACGGATGCAGTTCTGGAAGCAAATGGAGCCCTGTTTTAGTATGTGTTTGTCAATCCAGGAGATCTGTGGGTTGTGGGCTTGTAACCAGGGTAAACCCAGAACCAGAGTATGCATGGGTGATTGAATGACGTAAAACTGTATGGTTTCTGAGTGTAATATTCCAACTTGAAGATGTATTTTCTCTGTTATGTGTTGAATTTTGCCTGCTCCCAGGGGTCTCCTGTCCAGAAGATGCAGATTGCAGATGCAAGATGCAGATGCAAGAAGATGAGATTTTTGGTATTTTCACTCACCAACGGCAGAGGGTTCGTATTTTTTTGCTGGGCAGTGGTACTTGACATGACCACAGTAAACCACAGTAAAGGCACAGATTCCCGTCTTTGCCGGGAACATTCCTCTGAGGTCAAACGAGCAGCATTCACTTCCATAAATTCAACTTGTGGATGGAAACGGTCTGGGACTTGGGGTATGAAGTGTGATTGTCATCTGGAATGAATCAGATTATTTATTTGAATTGTTAATTCAATAAACTTACCCAGGGTTCTACCCTCAAAACAGCAAGCCAGTTCAGATTGTAGCTCAGGTCTTAGCCCCTTACAAAAAAGTGGCGGCAGTCTCTGGGGGTTCGGTGGAATCGACTCGTAAATCCTGTATGGCCTTGTGGTGGTGGCGAAGTCTTATGTAGCGAAGACTCAGGGGAGTTTTGATCCATTTACAGACTTTATTACAAAGACGGGGTCAGATACAGGCAATGGTCAAAACTGGTGAACAATAACAATGCAGGCAAGGCAGTAGCATAATTCACAATAAAGAAATTGGGAAAAAAACGCTTAGAAATGTTAGCCAGGGCAAAACAAGACTTCGCACTGAACGAGACCAAACAGGAAGCTTAAATAGGGGACTAAACATAAAAACAGGTACTGCATTAATCAGTCCCAGGAATGCGGCCCTATGGGAAATGTAGTCCGGAATGGTTTAGTATTCAGGTGAGAGCTCCCTCTGGTGGTTTGGAGGAGGCGACGCAGAAGCCTCCTCTGTAACACTTATAGTAAGGTATAGTTTTGCATAGCAGATCTCTGATCACGGCACAAGGTCTGGTGTTTTCACCACAGCTCAAAATGAACAGGAACCGCCACTAGACAGGAAGAGCTGTCTAACTGACATGTAAAGCGATTAATCACAGGTCAATTTTACATGCCATTTTTGGTGGGGTTATGATAGTTATATCATAGAGCTTTGACAGACATACATTTTGTATAAACGGTGTGGAAACTATGTGAAAACTGTACAGTACTTAAAAAGTACTTTAAAAATCGCTACACCGTAAAAAAAACTTTGCTGCCTTATTTTTAAGTTTAATCAACTCTACAGCTATACAAGTCATTTCAACATAAAATTTGAAATCCTGACTGGTATAACTTAAAGATTAGGTTAAGAAATTTTTCAACAATTTCTTCAAAGTTATAGCAACTCAAGACCAGTCAAGATTACAAAGAGTGAGTTGAGATGACTTGTGCAGCCAAATTGATTAAACTTAAAAAGGCAGCAAAGTTTTTTTTTACAGTGTATAATGCTTCAGAAAAGTCATTTCAATTCTGGACCTCTTTTTAAAGCTCTAATGTTTCACAGCTAAGTGTTCCACCCCTCTGGTGATAGAACAACCTTCCAGGCAAACAGCAATGTTTCCTCTTGTGATAGAATAACAGAGAGTTGCTGATTAAGATGGGTTTTGCTGAGGAGTGATAGCAGACAACCAGTGTTATTACAGCAGGAAGCTCTGCCTGTTTCCTCCCTGGAGTCCCAGAAACAGAGAGAAAACAAAGCGATTGATTTGTGTATGATATTGTGTATTAGAAGATCATTGTTTATGTAGGGCTCATTTTACATTTAAACAGAATGTAAGTCTTTTATTAAGCGCTATGCTAAAAAAAACCTACATGAAAACACTGTGATATTTAGGCACAATACTATTGGACAATTAAATTTTAATTAAATTTTTTTGAAGTGTCATTTGATCATGCTTAATTAAGTCTGCAATGCTAGGATGTTCTAGTGGTTACATGGTATATGGCATGGGCTCCACCTTTGTGTAAGTCTGTGTATGTTTTTTGCCCTTATATTGGCTGCCAAATATTGTGAGCCTGATCACTTAGAAAATTTTCACATTTATGTTCAACAACCTGCATGATATGAGGCATCATTCATGTTTGTAGCACAAACAGTGCAGGCTGAAGCTTGACCCTCAACCTTGAGTATGAGCAATACTAAAACGATACTACCTTAGTAAACACCAATAATTAGTTACCCAGTGTAGAACATACTACGAAAGCTCCAAACCTTTGCTAATGGCACAGAACTCTTTGGTAAGCAATATTCTCTCTGTGGAAACATTCTCCATGTGGGCAAAACAAACAGAAGTACTGTTACAAAGTTAAAGTGTCAGAGCAGATCAAGCAGACCTGTTCTATAGCCCAGGCGTTTGCTCTCAGAGACCTCTGCTTGCTGTCAGAACAGATGAGTGTTAAAACTCCCCAAGGTCCAACAAGTGCTACTGACAGGGCTTTTCTGCCTGCCCTGTCTAATGGGCATAGGACGACAGCACGGGGAGCCCTGTATGCCTGGATTTGTCATTTGTGAGATTTAATTTGTCCAAGAATGAGCTAGAGTCAGAGGTCAGTCGGTATGGGAGCCGACCTGCTGGCAGGTTGAACGTTCACAGGGGCTAATGAGAGCGGAAAACTAGCAGCCGGATTACATGGGCTCATTTGTTGGCTGGAATCAATAACGCTGGTTGCTGAGATTCACATTTCCACCTATACTCAGCCCCGGACTGGCAGAGGACTCTATTCACTGACTGTTATTCATGCGCTCTTTTAGCACAATCTAAAACACTTTTGAACTCTCTGCATGCATGGCAGCTCATGCAGTCCGGTCGCAGCATTGTAACAGAGTACGAAAAGATTCATGGGTGAATCTCACAAAAGCCTTTAAAGCCCTTAAAGCATGACCGGGTTACTTTTATTCGAACAAAAAATCAAAAGAAAAATTATATTTATATTAAAAGGTTTACTTAACCATATATTGGGGACAAATTTGTACCCAAAAGTCATCAAAACCTGACAGACCTGAGCAAAACCTCATGTCCTCATTGATAAAAATTCAGTAAATAAAGTTTTTCTAAAGGTGAAAATGCAGAAGTTTTTCTGTTAGGGTTAGAGTGTGGGTTAGGGTTAGTTTATTTGTTTATAACTAGTTGTGTATAAAAGCAATAGAAGGCTATAGAATATCCCCATTTGGATAGATAAATACGCGTGTGTGTGTGTGTGTTAATTTGTTCCAATGGAATGCTTGTGATATTTTTTAGCCTAAATAGGCCTGGCTAAAAATTTTACTGAGGAAGTGCATCAGGACCTAGAGGAAGCCCATGCCAGTATCCGCCCTCTATCTGCTGCACATGGAAGGGGAAAAAGAAATGCTAATGTAAACAGAAGCACAGCCATAAACTGTCTGACTGAATCTGACACAATGTAGAGTGTTTACCTTTTCACCCATGTATATTGATAGATTTTTATTTTGCTTTTATTTGCTTTTTATGATCATTCGTTTTGTCCTGTCACTATCAGGGTCTGAAACAAATGTTTATCAATCAGACACTCTCAAACACTCTCACGCAAAGCAAAGACCTAAAAAATACAAAGAGTGAAAGAGAAGCTAAAAATCTATGTGGACTTTAAGAGGTCTCTCTGTTAATAGTGTACAGCAGGTAGAATTTCAGCCATGCCAACAATGTGTGCCAGAATTGTCAGAGGAGTAAAAGATGGGTAAGAGCTGGGTAAGAGCTAAAGAGTAAAAAAAGATGTTTTGAATGGCACTAAATGAGAAGCAAAAGTAGTTTTTTAGTTTGTTGCCATGAACATGATGAAATAATGATGCATTTAGCAGCCACTTCTGTCAGTTTTCTGGAAACCCTGCGATAATGACTTTAGTGTTGCTAGAAGAAAAGTAGTTTGGATGTACAGCTTTGCTAATTTTGACAAAACAAACCAAACCATCAAATCTTTTATTAGACCAATATTATAATATTCTGACTTCTAATGCATATGGCTTTTCAACGCTTATTGTCAGTTGTCCTGTTAAAACCCACAGACTAAGATTTCAAGCTGTCACAATAAAATGTGCTACTGTCACTTTAAAGGTTTCTCACTGATGGTCTACAGGTGCATTTTTATTGTAACTATAATGCTCCAGAATCTGTGTGGGAGAACTGAGAGTAAACAAATTATGAATGCGTTTAAAACTTCAGTTACAGGATCAGCTGTAACTGTCATCTCAAAAGCTGTATTTTTTATAATTTTACTGCACTTATTCTGAAGCTAAATCTGCAGAAAAAATTTAAACAGGGTGAAATAGAATGTGAGAGTACTACACTCTTACTTGTAGCATAAGGGATAATGAAATGTGGCTAAATAGATGAAGCAGCTAGGTGCCAAGAACAATTTTTGCCAAATATTTTTCAAATTTTGACATTTTTGCAAATTTTGAGATTACCTAATTATTCTAGGAAGATGTAACGTCAGAGGCAGATTCCTAGAAAGCCAGTAGAAACAGCTAAAATGCTAAACTGGTCATTTAAGATCTTTTTCTCAAACAAAGGCACACTAAACACTGGTTTGGGTCTATGTTACAGAGACCTCAACATGGTTCTCTCCATCACAAGGGGATCTGTCCAAATTATTAGTCAGGGACAAGACGGTTTCCTTGGAATCTGTGCCCATTTCCTATTTGACAGTGCAAAGAATAAGCCTTTCCTTACTGTGGCCATTTCCCCTCATATCCTGAGACCACCCTTTCCATTCAGACCTGTTACTGACTTAACTGTTTCAGCACCCACAAATGACTTCATGAAAAACAAGCCGCTTACAAAAGATAATCCTATATAATCTAATTAGATAAAAATCCTAATTCTAATTCTTTCAGTTCATCAAAACTGTCAATTTAGTAATAGTAATCATTAATGATATATGTGATTGGGGCCATCAATCAATAAAAAAAGTACATTATATGTTGATTAATCAAATTAAGTGCAAATAGTGATATCATTATTTATTATCATCAGTTTACAATCCAATAACATTACTGTGACAAATGAGCACTGCATAGTAATTACAAATAGTGTCAATATATTGTTTTTTTTGGTCTCGTTGAACATAAGTCTACCACAGTCCAGAAATTCATATATAGGACATATATCACAATATATGGGACATTCTTGCCTGTCAGCAACTTGCAACACAGTCTTTGCATTGCAAGGTGCTGTGCCCCTAAAGTTTAAATTAGATTACGTGCCAAAATGTGTGTTCTGTGCTCTGTCAAGCTGTATGAGCATAGAAACCTTGTCTTGTGTGAATGACTCCACTCTCATTATGAGCTGCCTGTTTGATCAGAATTGTGTGTAGTTTAATTTGTTGCCTATAGCAGCAGACAGGGCTGTGCTGACTGTGGACAAAAGCAAAAAAAGGTATTTAATAAATATGCTCATTTTATATGCTTTTTTAAATAGTTAATTGCACTAAATGTGTTCAATTATCAGTGCTATTGGACAAAACGTACAAAAAAGTGGCAAAGTGGGGCATGCTGGGGGGACATCTTTTGGAATATGTCCCACACTCTGGTCAGTTTGATCAAGCCAGCTCATTGAGTTTATAAAGTGGAAAGTTTAATGAAGTAACCAGCAAGGGGATATTGGGGACAGTTCTCTGTGCACAGATGGCTCTTTGTAACTCCTGACACCTGCCAGCTGCCTGCTCTTCAAAATGATGGTGCTGAGGGGGAGAGGGGACACCCTCTCCTCTAAGCTGCCTACAGTGGCTGAGGTTGACCCCCTAACCCCTGGTGTCAGACAGGGCCAGCGAATGTTTTTTCTCCTCCCAGTGGGTCTTTAGCTCTTTTCTATGGCCACAATCCATGCAGTGGTCTGCAGTCTGCCTGTTTTGGCAGCCCTATATAAATGTGCCAGGGATCAGATGCCCCATGTTTTTGAGTTCATTATGAACTTGTTTGATCAGTTCTGTTAAATGTCATATTAATACTATAAAAGGCACACTATAAAACATTTAATTTAATATATTAAAAATGGTTAGTTCCATTTCTTAATGCTTTCCAGCTGTGCTATGCAATGATGTTATAAACAGTGCCACAGATATGAAACAAAATACATCTGTAAACCAAGATGTCTATATATATATATATATATATATATATATCAGAGAGCAAGAAAAAATATAGAAAACATGAAAAGTTTGCAACGTTTAAATGTAAATCTCTCACATGTAACTCTTACATTGATTTTACACGGGGGACATTTTCATGAATTTGAAAGGAATTTGAGTAAACAGACAGCCTGCCCAAAGTGAAACAGTATGTTTTAGCCCTCTGTTGTGTCTGACACCTGTGTTGGAAAAAGATGGATTGCCTCTTGCGAGTTAAATTGGGTAATTGCACTAAATGGTACTAAATGTTTTTTAGGCAAATGTTTACGTCTTGTTTTAGGTATTTTTGAGGTTAGCTATGGTGAGTGGCCATGATTTTGAGAAGGTGCCATATGATTTGAAGGCTTTAAAGATCCTCAGCAAAATGCATATTTCAAATACTGGAAGGGAAAAAAGAAATCAGAAATCCAGATTATTTATAACAGAATTATATCACAATTCCATAGGACCAAGGCCATAGGACAAAATCACATAATAATTAGACAAACACATGGAGTGCTTCAAATAAAACATAAACTTTGCTTTCGGTTTTTCAGTTTAAGCCAATTTTTTTTGAAAACATGAAATCCCCTGCTTCTGAAGAAATGACATTAAGTATTTGTGTTTTTAAAAAATGCTTTCCAGATTACTCGTTTTCTTATAAATAAATAAAGTGTAAGCTAAACATGTTTACCTCTGCTCAATGAACTTACATTTCTACATTTACATTCATCTAAAGAAACTTTCAATGCAAACAGGCAAACAATAGATTTTTTATTAGTTTATGTGTTTTCTGGGATTCTAACCCATAACCTAGTTAGGAAGAACAGTTTCAACACATCTTCGCTTCAAAAATACACTTCTATTGCACAAGGTTTGAGCTCTTAAAGTCATTATTGGGATGTGCAACAGATGTGATATTTAAAATGTTGACAATTTATTTATCAAAAGTGTTTTAAGTTCACATACAAGTCAAATGGATTTTTGAATCTGTATAATATTAAGTTATATGGATTCAAATATTAATATCTTGGAAACCTCTTTTGCTGAAATGTCAGTTTTGTGAAGCATCTGATTGCTCCAACACGTTTTTTGAGAGTTATGTTTTGAGAGTTAAATATTTAATATTTGCAAAGTCTGGCAATTACATACTTGCAAAGTCTGTAAAATCTGAGATCCTGTAGGATGGGTAAGATCTGGAGTCTGTAAATACTGCCTACTTGAATTACATCTTCACTAGAGAAAGGGCTGGGAGGTGAATTCAGACCAACAGCTGTCATCCCCAAGCAAAGGGAAACAGAAAAACAGGGGGTACAGGAGTAAGATTACCTCATTAAAAGCCCTTTAATGCAGCAGAAGTTTGAAAACCGACAATGATAGCAGAGTTCTCCCAAACAGGGAATCAACATCTTCACACAAGTAATTTGAAATTATTGAATTGTTTAAAACAAAAAACTCAAAACAGTAACATTAATGTGATTAAATGACTGTAAATTCGAATTGGATAAGCCATGCTTAAAGCGGTCATAAAATAAGCAATATACGCACACCTGTATAAACAATATACCATTTCTGCCATCACACCAATTAGCCCTAAATCTAAACATATCTGTAATTAGAAGCTCCTCCTTCTGAAGAATCTCTCAACTCCTAAAATGTTATCTTCAAAGTTTGATCAATAACTGACCTTTAGATGATCACAGTCCCTAATGGTACAGGATAAATATTAGAAAGGTGACTAATGGATGAGGCTGTCAGAGTCTTTAGATTCTCTCAGAAGGGGGAAAGTTCCATCATTGGGCTCCTATAGTATGACAGTATATGGCCAGGGCCAGCTGGTGGGCTGCGTCCTCTTCTGCAGATCCCATCATCTTCTTACTGTGAGTCAGTGTAAATGAGTTCTCCAAGAGGTCAAAGGTAACGCTTCTCTTCCCAGGAGTCCGCCCATCCAGAACAACATTCTCTTAAAACAGGAAGGGAGGGCATTGTGCATATGTTGCGCTCACTCGTAAGGGCACAGAACCGTCAGGCTGTGACACAGTTAGGAGGTGTGACACACTGTGAGGTGTTTGAATCTATACCTTTTGGGGAATCTGAAATGTGCTAGATTATGATCTCATAAGCTTTTGTGTCCTAAGGAAGAAATGTAATTAAATTCACCCAGTTGTAAATATAGTGGATCAACCATAAACTCCCTGAAGTGTTATTAAGTGTTTTATACCAGGTGTTATTTGGAGGGTGGGTGGTGTTAGAATGAACATCTGTAGCCACTTTACCAAAATTAAGTTTAGCATCTGCAGGTCCTTGTCTGGCCTTCGACAACAGCTGGTGTTTATCTTCAGTGGGATGCTGTTGTGAAGCATGCAGCCAATCTACAACTGTTGCATCACTCTTCCCACTCTCTTGGGGCTCTGCTCTTTATGCTTTTGTGAGTTGAAAATAGTGGTTATATAGTAAAAAGGGGTGGGGCCAATACTGATGACTAGAGAGTGGGGATTCATAATGCAGATATGTGTATTAGCAGACTTATAATTTAATTAATTTCATTAGTGTTCTATAGCTCACCTAGTAAAAAGTGATGCTCGAATGCCAAGGTTAGACAAATAGTAAAGTAAACTTATGAAAACTATGAAATAACACAAATGCAACTTTGGAAATTGTGACTAAAGAAATTTAAAAATAAATTAAACTAGGTAATATTCTAGCATATTCGATGTAGTTACCCTATGTGTAGAGTTTACAAAAATGTTTTCTTGATATTTATCACCCAGTTTCTTGAGGAATCATCCATCAACAACACCCTTGTTGTATGTAGTGTTTGTTATTTGTTACCCAATTCTCCACTCAGTATGCAATGTAAGTATGGAAACCTTTTATTGTAAAGGGGGACTTTTATTGCATGTGGTTAACTGTTTAATAATTGATTTCCTGTTTACAAATTTGTCACTTCCTGGAGGATGATGTCAAGTAAGAAACTGGCCTTTGTTAGATAGAGATAGTATAAGGACTTACAAGATGGAAAATGAATTTGAGGACAGGAGAAACATAAACACTGACTTTCAGAGACTTAATTGTTAAAATAATTGATAACTTTAAAATTATTTCATTGTCGTTGTGATTGAAAATCATATTAATTTTGTATTTATCATTTAGCATTTTATTCATTTATATTAAGGAATTCATTGGGGACATATCTAAAATATTAAGAGGTATACTGTAGGGTAACTACGCCCTCCTGAGGTTGACAAGAAATATGCATAAGAAAGCCATGTCTTCATGAAACTATTCAGTGTACTGAACACTGCACCATACACTAGACTAAACACTCTAAAATACAGCATTGTGTATTTTAGTGGATTCTGTAATGATTGACCAGCGTTAAAAATGCTACAATTGTACCGCATAAACGCCATTGCATTAGACAAACATAATTAATAGTTTAAAGATTTCCAAACATTTTAAGCAAATTACCCCACAAAAGTAATTTGAGATGTTTATAAATGACTAAATACAGAAAATGAAAACAATACATTAGTGGATCATGAACAGTTATTGTAATAAACCACATCAGTGGTGACTCTGCTGGGACACGTGTGTGAACTTGTGGAGAAGCGCGAGTTTGTTTCATGTTTGCAGATGCTTGTTGCTTTAATATTTTATCTAATGCAATTGATATAAGTATGGCTAAAATGCTTTTTTGGGCCAGTCACACTTTTGTCTACAAGATATGTACACTTCAAAACAAGTTTCAACTTTTCTATGCCAATAAAGCTAAGATATATCAATCTAATGAACAATTATTTAAAATGTAGTAGAACAGACTATTACAAGAAAGAATAAGAATAAGAATAGTTGCACATACTAACTCCTACCTTTCTTTTTAAGATGGTACAGTGTATCATTTTACTTGGGGAGCATTTGAAAAGCTACCTGAAGTTGACCAGATACTGTTACACAACACAAACTCTCAACAGCCAGACACCCACCTCGGCTTGGTCACAACAAACACACTGACTACTCAATGGAAAACTGGCTCCTTTGTAAGGAGACTTTCACAAGTGTCTCTTTACCAAAGAGCAGGATGGCGTGTACATTGTGGTGCATAAACTCCTATCAGGTGTCACGGCAGCCGTCGCCTGCTGTTTTTTTGACCTCCACGTGGCATCTGCTACAACATAATACAAAAATACAGTTCGCATTCTCTAAGCAGTGAAAGTGGAGATGAGTGGCTTGGGTCATTATGGTATAGTTAAAACACCATGTCCCACCCTCTGCCCCTCATTTAGTAACAAACTGTAATATAATGATCTCATCAGGACATTTTCTAAACAGTGTTTATTAACTATTATTTATTGTTTGTATTTCAGTTTTATTCAACTAACAGGCTGAATAATGACTGGCACTATTAAGTAAAACTGAACATCGGAGCAAGCAATGTTTGTGATGATTAAACATGACCGAAAGAAAAAGGGAAGACATAAAATACTTTAACAACTTTATTTTAAACAATACAAAAATCACTTTTGTCTAAAGAAAACAACTGTAATAAAAACGTTAGCTACAAAACATGGCAATCGAAAATTTTATGCAACATACAAAACATTGCATTGGCTTGTCATTCAATTAGTAAAAAAATAGAAATTAATAGCAACATTGTCAACAAAGGCTAAAGGAAATTCAAGACAGTTGGACTTATTTGGATTTTTTTGGTGTTTTTGTCAGTCCTTTTTTCTGAGGTGTTGATAACTCTTTGTTGCATAAATCACAGACCCAGCAACCTGTTACAACAGAAACTGTGTAAAAATACATACAGAACAAATACATTACTGAACACAAAATGTGGATTAACACACTACAAGCCAGTAAGAATCAAAATTCTCTCCCTTACGATAAACATCTACTTTTGGAACATTTTTAAGGTTAAGATTTGTCTCCCCCATAAAAGTTGTTAGACGGAAATTACTTAATCTAGCCAAGTAATAGACAGTGACCAGACGCCAGGAAAACCTTACTATTATTTTGATGCTAGTGGCAAAAAAATGACAAATTATCTTTGTGGTACACATAAAAAAAAATCTTTCGTGAATTACAAAATTACAGTATTCTTATTTAGACTACAAGATGATATTTATGACAAGTGTGACAGAAACTTGTTCCTTTCTGTAATAGTGCATCAAGCTACATTTAAGTGTTTTAAAATATGTCCCACATGGACCTCTACTGCTGCATTTATGTTTGAAGAACAATTTTAAACAAGATGTTTTCTATAGGAAATACTGGAGATGAACAATTATGTGACCCTCTAGACTTACCCAAAGGAATAGAGTCCATGCCCACACAGAAGGTATGGAAACCACGGTCACACTTGTCACAGAACATCATCTCCTCCTCGTGGTGCGGCTGCTCACAGACAGTGCAGGTCTTGCATTCCATGCACTGCCATGGATACATCTTGATCTGGGACACCAGCTCTGCACTCATATCCAGACAGGATGGGTGACCTAAACACAAAGGGTGGACTCTCTCAACATCTTTAGACATGTCACACTTACAGTTGCTACAAATGACTGGGCTAATCCAACGTCATGACTTCCAGGATGATGGCACTTAGGCCAATCACTACTTGAGACATAGCACAGAGTCTTTAATCATTTCAACAAGACAATTGATAACTAAGACCTTGTGGCCTCTGGTCAACGGTTTTGTCAACTAAGGGCCATTCATATTACTACAGAGAAAACCTATTGGCAAGTGTTTGAAGGAATAAACATTACTGTTCTGGAAAGAACACATCTAAGTCCTTTAGTCTGATGTTTTCCCTTAGTTTATTTTAGAAAATAAGCACAAGTGATTTGAGATTATGATGTGAAATGTTGACTCACCACTGTTTTGACACTGGGAGCAGTGGATGAGGGCTTCTGGTTTGCCTTTCTTGTTGGCCTCCTTACCCTTCTGACATATGCCACATATAGCATGGGGAATGACCTTAGGCTGCAAGGGCAGAGTAATGCTATAAACGCCATGGCAACCAAGGTCATAAACACCATGTGATTATATACTCGAGTCAAAGACATTGATTTTTAAAATTAAATGATTAAATTTGTTGTATGACTATATGTGAATGCCATTATTGCAATATTACCAAATAAGACCAAAACATGACCAACAAGGAATAAACATTTTACACAGCAAGCAGAACTAAAACAAATGAAAAGATTAAAACAGAAATAAAATCCCTTCAGAAGTCCCTTTGAGGTAATATTTCCATAACTGGACTAGCTATCAATAATGTACAATATTTTTAGCTCCTCCTACTGTGTGATTATAATTGTAAACACTGTAACATTTAACATGATTTAGAATCAAAAAATGTTTTTAGTTCTTCAGACAATGACACTTTTTTTTTATCTGAAGTACTTTTGTTGGTAGATAAACAACCGACAGAAAACACAGCATAAAACAAACAAACAAAAAGGAGGGCCCCATAACACCCAGAAGTTCAGGAGCAGACCACAACATCAAGAACTTGGTCTGCTCAAAAAGTTGTCTGGACACTTTTACTCAGTGCTCACAATCACAACCATTAAGAAATCTCTCTACAATCTAATTTCTTTAAAACCTCTTTATTTAACTTAACTTAACTATGATGGTTACTCAAAATATGGACATGTCAAAGGCCGTACTCTTAAAACCATTATACTGAAAAGATCAGTGACAGCATTATAGAAAATAAAAGGAAAATGGAAAGAGGGTGGCCAAGCTACAGATTAAAGACACGTTTAGATGTTAGTGAAGCTCACAGTTGTTAACAGAAGAACAAACGCCTTCATTCTGTCACAATAGGATAAACAATAGCTGAACTAGCAGAATCACATCAATAAAAATGAACACCTAACATAACGGGATCAGGAACACTTTATGTTGTTGAACTACAAACACCTTTAACGAGACTCTAGAAATTGACTAAAATAAAAGCCAGCACATGGTGCAATGAGAGGATCAACAGATGCTGTACCTACCGTGATGTTTATAAATGAAAACATATTTAAAACACATTAAAACACATATTCAATAAATATGCGCAAAAAGTGTAACTAATGTGTTAAAACAGCCCAAAATAATTACGAAATGCGCTGTGGAATCATGGCTATATTCAACTTTTTGCAGCTATTTTTTTTAAACCAACAAACAAAAATCTACATTTGTATAACAGCAGCTTCTCAACTACTAAACAAAGAAACATACAAGTTTTGTGTATTTTAAATTTGCATCCATGTTCTAACTAACCAATCTTGTAAAGGAGAAAATGAGAGAAACAGACATAACTATAGCCAGGCTAAAATACTGAACAGTATATAGCAAATTGCATTGTGGGATACATACCATGCAGTGGGCCATTACATACTGCACATTTTTGCAAATATAGCAGGTCTCTACAGGACCTACTACAGGTGTTTTGCACAATACAAAATACCTGCATACTTTGCATAGTATGCATTTTATATACTGCAGGAATAGTAAGTCTGGTAGTATGTAATTCTGAACAACTTACACGGAGACACTGTAACTACGGGGCTACAGGGGAAACTATAAGTAAATTAGAGAGAAATTAAAACAGCCTTTAGCTAGGGTTAAAACCTTTATGACTTCACTAACATATAAATCCTGTTTTTTCAATAAAAAACTGGCTTTATAGGAGTAAAGAAGTTTTGATAGAAGTAAAAAAATAACAGAAATCAAAAGTGCACTTCTATTGCACAAAAGCATCAGCTTAACAATCAAGTAAATGTGAGCATACTACTCAAAATAAGTATTGTATTTTGAGTAGTATGCTCACATAACCTAAACCAAATTATTGTTGGTCAAAATACTGTCTGTATACTTTTACCCTGTATACATTCCCAACAAAATGAATAAAGCAAAATAATATTTAATTGTGGATAATGCTCTGTTTAGTATGGGTGGTGTAAAGGTAATCCTTTAGTTGATCTAGTAAGCATTCTGACAAGATGAAACAACTTTCACAATTGAACCGAAAAACCAGAAGAAACACTGCTATCATCCATAAGGTGCTCACAAAGTCAGTGGAGAAGATCCCTGACGTCCCCTTTAACATGACTTCATATCAAACTATTTCATTCATTAATTACGACAGAGTAATGCATCACTATTAAAGAAGAGAAATAAAGCTTAGTTTAAAGGTGCACTCATTGGGTTTGTGTTTACTAGCTTTTCTTTGACCCAGTGCTACTGGACTTTATACTGACATACAGAACAACAGTAAACAATTGCTACATTGCTGCATGTGAGTGTCATTCCATTATGAGCACAGAAAAGAATATAAAGAATATAAAACCTCAATTTTTTTTCAACTGCCCTTCAACTGCAATAGAAATACGAAATGCCTTTACGCCTATCTCATTCAAAACAAATCAATCCCAACTAACTAAATATTATTACTGATTTTGTTTAAACTATTAGTAACTTAGTCAGAACTTGGCAGAACATCCAAGTTCTGCCAGAAATGGCAGAACTTGGATGGTTCTGAACAGCTCCAAACAGAAAAGTCTTTTCTAGGCTCTGCTGTATATTATATGTATATATGTAAAATCACTGAGCAAGGCAGGATAAAAAAATAATCAAATAAAATCTCTTTCATTTGCATGCTATATATTAAAATATTTTTAAAAATTAGTACAATATATAAATCATTTGTTGTTGAATTTCCAGCAAAATCACGATATATACTGTCATATATATGCCAAGCTCAACTGGGTCAATTGCATGTAAATCATTTGTCAAAAGTGCTACCTTTTTATTAAAACATTTAAATTGGGGAAAAATACTGAGTGCACCTTTAATATTTCTTCCACTGTTTTATAAGTTAAAGTAAAACACTAGTGTTTAGCAGCCAAATGATACTGCTCACTTGCCCTTCATTTTAACTGACAGGCAGGCAGGCAGATAGACAGAGGTATTTTAAGCTATTTGAAGTACTGTTGACTATAATAAATAGTTAAATAAGTATATCACAGCAACCCTAACCTAATGACAGTACCACACAAGAAATGTTATTGCTCCAAAGGTGCAGAACACAGAAACTGTCACTGGGTTTTTGACACCGAATGAGTGTCACTTATGAAGGACAAGAAGCTCCGTTGGCGAGTGCAGTCCCGATCTATGACCACCAGGGGGAGTGTGTGTGAGAGTGATGTGCACAATGCACTGACGATTAATGAGATAGAGATCTCTCCTGAAAAATGCTGGAAAAGAGTGATGTCGAGAAGGGGAGAAGAGAGCTGTTGTGTTATTTGAATAAAGATCAGGGGCTTTTTTCTTCTACCTTGTACCCAGGAACAGATTTGTGTTGGACAGAACGTGGAGTGGCTTCTTTGCTCTGGGTGCTGGTTCGATCTTTGTTCTTGACTCTGGATTGAATTCCACTGTCTCGGCTGTCTCCATCTGAAGTGTTTCCAGATGAACTGTCCTGCAAGTACAGCAACAAAGAAACCTAAATTCATCATATTTACTTTCTGAATACATCTAATAACTCTAATCACCTGGCTCTATTGTGATATGTAATGCCTACTTTTCATAATCCAATCAATACCTGATGGAACAAATCAAGTCCCGTCTTACCTTATTCCTTCCTGTTTTGCCCTTGGTAGTCACTTCTGGTTCATTACATTACATTAGATATCTTTGCAGCAAGCAGCTGTATTTGTAGCCACCCAATTGTGAGAATCTTGTTCTACATAATCCACAAACACTCAAAAATTTTTGTGATTTTGTCACAATGCAAAATCAACTCACAGAGGAACCTTTATTTTTCTTGGCATCTTCTTTGCCGTCTCCATCATCAGAATCTCCATCGCTGTCTAAAGCTGGCAGCTCTGGGTCCAGTGGAGGCTCATATAGTGCCGTGTTCAAAGGCAGGTACCGCAGTTCATTTGGAGAATACCTAAAAACATACATCATAAGATCAATTCAACAGCATTATCCTCATTATTTCCAAACAGTTCAGACAGATTTAATTTATAAAATCTGGTTAAATATTTTCTCAGCTACACATAATAAATAGGATAAATAACAGACAGAGAAACCAGAAGCACTGCAGAGTTACACACAATAAAGAAGAGACGGATAACTTACCTTTTGTAGTACTCCTGAAACTGGCCAGGGATGAGGGCGACTGGGTATGGACCTGTCTTGGTTCTTTCTGGAGAGAGGACTTTGTATTTTCCTTGAGGTACCTGAATAATCTATAAGAGAGAAAGAGAAAATATCTACACTAGCAAAGAGGCAACAAAAAAAAAATATTTGTCAAGTCAACATAATTATTGAAGTAAAAAAAACAAGCACACAATATAAGGACCATCTTACATGCGTCTGAAGATCAAAGTAAGCTCTTCTCTCCTCCATGCGCTCTCGGTTAAAATTACTGTTAAATTCAGCAGCTTTTTTAGCTGCTTTCTTTATATACTCTGGTACTTTACTGGCTTCAACTTTTTGAGGATTTTGTTGCTGCATTTGCTAAAAAAAGAAAAAGTTAAACCATCAGGACATGTAAACTAGAATCAATCTTTATCATTATTCCTGCATATACAAAAAAATAGCATTTCATCAAGCACAAATAATCTAAAATATACATCTATATTTCTCTAACTGAAGGGTGGGTGGTTAGATGGACAGACAGACAGAACCACACAGTGAGGAAAAGGGCACAAAATTTATGTATGATAGTGTCTGTTACTCACCGCACTAAGTGTGCTCACTGAGTATTCTTTAGTGATCCTCAATCGTTCTTTCTCCTGAAGTATGACAGAGTACTCTGCATGTTTGGCTGGGTACTCCTTAATCATCAAATCAATGACCTCATCACTGCGTAAAGCAGTAAGACCTACAGAAGGGAGCAGTGTCAGCACTTATCCCCACACTAGACTGTTATTTAAAGTGACTGATGTGAAATACAGCTACAGGAGAAAGTTCAAGGGCAAGATATTGCATATTTTTAAATACATTTCCATTTTGATACAAACTAAGACAAGCTATAGAAACAAAGAAGTCTGAAACTATAAATCAATTCTTACCTAATGTACACTGTGTTTCTGTAATGACGTTCTGCTCTCTTAGATAAAGTTTCTCTTTATGAGACAGGTCTCTTCTTTCCAAATCTAGTGTCAAATGGGACAAAGAAAATAAGTGACTTATAACACCTCACAATATGTCAGGTCCCACAATACAGAAATTTAGTTCATTGCCAGTACCTGGATATTTGCGTTTGAACGACGTGACTCCTAAATATTCGCTGACTTGCTCTTGTAACATATAGTACTCTCCCGTGTCATCAGGAGGCCATTTATATTCTGTTAGATTTTCAGCAGGGAAATATGTTGGGCTGTAATAAAATAACAATGGTTCAATACAAAGTAATGTCACCACAGTGTAATGTACAAGTTTAAGTTTAAGCAGCTGTACAAATGAAAATATCTAAAAATAATAATGATAATGAAAATAATGATACTTAAACAGTGAATTGTATGTGTTTTGACAATAAGGGGTTAAATGTGTTTACCCCAGCTCATTGTTGGATGTGTCACAACTCCGGGAACTGTCCCCTGAACCCATCCTGCGCCTCTTTGGGGCTTGACTGCCATCACTGGAGTCCTCGTCATCCTTAAAGAGAAAATACATCAATAAAGTTCTGTCAGGGAATCTTAAGCCATCAGATCCTCTCCGGACAAATGTTAAATAGACAATCCAGATCAAAATTAATCTATGCATATTTTTTTCTCTAAAGATTCTTCACATGATAATCTATGTTTACACAATCACTTCACCTGGACTAGCAGGCTAACAATAAACAAAGGCGACTGTGTCAAATATCATCATTATGGAGTCATAAACTGTACAAATATATAATTAAAAAGCTTTAATGTTGCATCTCTGCTCAATGCAACCAGATGTAACAATAAACACACATAAACCTTCATAGACTGTGTCCCAGGAGTGGCAGGATTACTGTCGCACGGTCTCGGCGACAGTACAGTCGCCATGTTGAAGTTCCTCCTGCTAATAAAAGAGTGTTACAGTCCGACCGGAAACTGGGAACAACAAAAATGTTCCGACAAAACACACACAGTCCTTTAACTGAACCTATTACCACACACTCGCATTATTATCGTCAACGTTTAATATAGGTAAAAAAATATTGAATTTAGTTTTATAATTTACGTTTCATCCTTAATATTATTAATTACATACATTATTAACATACAATTATAATGTTTTGTGTTTATAAAAACCCTGTATTGTTTATATTATTTAAATTAATTTAACAGTTTTTGGGGGGTTGGGAAAGGTACTTTATCTTTTAATCGATAATAGAGAATGTGAAGCTGATGTCACACCGTGTTGAATCCTGGCTAAATGTTTTGTTTCGACACCTTTCTGCTAGTGAGTTTTGGGCAGTATTTTCTGTAATGATTATGAAAGAATGTCACTACTGTAGGTCATTCCTGCTGCACTGTGAATAGTCACAGAAACTCGCCTAATTGTTCAAGGAGAAAATTGAGCAATATAGTAAGTGTTTTTATTAAATAATTGGTTAAATAATTGAATAATGGTTTGATAATTGTGTGTGTATGCCTGTCACTTGGCTTTTGAATTACAAAACTACTGTGTGTGTGTGTGTGTGTGTGTTGTTGTCTGTCCGCTGAATGTGGCCTCCACAATCTCTGATTCCTCTCAGTGGGAAAAGGAAAATGAAGATTTACAATGACAACAATAAAACAACAGTTATGTTCTGACAAAGAAATGGATGGACTTCTGTTAGCTTGCTGAACACATTTTTGGGATATTTCTACCATATGATGGCTGAAGCAGCAGCAAGTGCCAGCGTGATAGTGTTTTTATGGTAACCAGATACATTTTGAACGGAATTCAACAAAACATCATTGTCATGCATTAAATGAGCCTCTCTTCCCTGCAAGTGATACCATGAAAAATGTATAGATTTAATTTCAAGACAAAAATAAAAGATAGGGGTGCTCCAAAGACAGCGGTGCTGCCCCAACACGCAACACAGCATGATGAGGTTCACATTCTCTATTGTTAAATGTTTTTATTCAATGCCACAAGAACAAGGGATATTACATAACACTTGCTGTCAAAAATGTACATAAAGTTCAGTACTTTTAAAGTATCACATTTTTAGCATTTATGTTTTGTTGTTGTAATTTTGATCGGAAGGGGTTATGTATAATCAAGGTTATTATAGTTTACTCAACTAAAACTATTAAAAAACTATTAAAACATTTCTGTAAACTAAAATCAAATAAAATAGAGGCATAAATATTACTTGCAGAATTTCACCTAAACGAATATTAGATATGTTGCCTTAGCAATAAACTTAAATCATTTTAAGCTGATGCACTAAAATTATTAAAAATAAATAATATAACAAAATAAAAATAAAATAAACTTATATAGCAAATACTTAAAAAATAATTACAAAATCACCTAAAAAGCTAGACATTTCACTAAAATTAACACGAAAACTAAAGTTATATTTAATATAACTAAAGTTATAAATTAATATATTTAAAATCTATAATAACTGTATACTAACAATCCTGAATGCTTTGGAGGTGCGCGCGCAGTGTGTGGTGTAACAGGAAGTGAATATCCGCTGCTGCTTCTGCTGCTGGTGGCTGAAGAGGTTGATTCAGACAGTGCGGAGGCTTCTGTCGGCTCCTGCCCTTTAACAATGGACAGCAAGGGAAGAAGAGTGGTGGTTTGTGATAACGGAACAGGGGTACGTACTAAAATGTGACACCTGGCATGTTTTTAATCCGTTTGTCTCTTGTTTTTTAAAGTTAAATAAGAGTGAGACAGAAAGAGCCCAAACAGGAAGTCCTAAGGCAGGTATAAGGAATGTCTGTCAGCTGCAGTAAAAGCATTCACTTTGTCTTCACGACATATTCTCCTCTGCGTGTTATCCGATCGGTTTCGCGTTTCTTTATTTTTGTTTATTCAGTAGTCGTCCGCATTAACGCCTACCTGCGTTAACCTGTTTTATTTCAAACACTGCATGACTGCATGAGGGATTTAAGTTAGTTTTGTTGTTATATGATGATACATACAATGTGATTCAGTCTCCAAAAAAAAAGGATAAGAAAAACATTTGATCAGTTGCATACCCAAACCCTGAGGGCCCATCTCTGCAGAACAAAAGGGGCGTTTCTCAATTACTGGGCGTTTTCAAACCGGGACAGGCGTTTTGTGTTCCGCAAACGCCCCTTCTGTGTTCCGTAGGGACCTATACTTCCATTCATGGAACTACCAGTGTTTTTCTAGTCTGCTAGCTTTTGATAGCCTGACAGGTTTTACTATTACTCTCTTGCATACTATAACTACTTTTTCTGGACTGAACTTTGGTTGGTAACTCGTTCATGTGGTAGCCCATAATTTAGGGTGTATTGAGAAGAGGTGTGCTATGATTTTTATAAGCGATCGGGTAGGGCTGCACGGTTTGGAGCTAAACCGATTTTACCAATTTTTCTGATCAAAGTTACGATTTAATGTGAATTACTATTATTTATTAAATGTTTGTTACATGTTTGTTGTGGTGGTTTTAACAGCATCAAAGAAAGCATAATCACAAACTATTCTAACACAGACACTTTGTTGCAGAGTTGAACTGCTGTGCCGCTCGCACTTGTGTTTTCCAAATGGCGGTGTTTGCTCATTCAGTCATCGCGTGCAGTGTTAAAATGCCCCCCTACTGGTTAAACTGTAAGTCAAACGTAAAGCAATTGAAAATTGCACCCGTTCAAATCGCTATTTCGGTTTAAAAACAGTTACTCATACAGGCCTAGCTGGTATCTCTCTACAGAGAATGTGAAGCTGATGTCACGCTGTGTTGAATTCTGAGTAAATGTTTTGTTTCGACACCATGTTAGGAGAATCGCGCTGTCTTTCTGCTAGTGAGTTTAGAGCAGTATTTTTATTTTCTGTCATGATTATGAAAAATGTCACCACTGTAGGTCATTCCTGCTACATCAAGAACCGTCACATTAACTCGCATCATTGTTCAAGAAGAAAATTGGACAATATAATGTTTTTCAGCTTTTCTACATGTTAAAACACCTAGGGAAGCAGGTTGAGGAGGTGAAGACATTGAAAGTCTATCAATATTGTTACTGATTTTTAACCCACTGCTTATCATTTAATAATCACATTGTTGAGTGTTAAAAGGTTTGTACTTTGTTTGGTTTGATAATTAACATTACTTTTGTACTTTATTTTTCTTATGACTGTTACTCAGCTTTTAAATACATTTTCATGCAGCCACTACAAAACTGTTCACAGGGTTCTAGGGATTTGATTTTGGTTGTCATTTGTTGAAATAAATATGTATACATATAAAAAACTGTGTTGTTGTCTGTCCTCTGAATGTGATTTAAAGAGATATTTTAATTGAGGGTAATATCAGGTAGATCATGTCGATCACTTTATAATATTTGGATTGATTTGTTGTTGAAACAAATCTAGTTAGCATGAATGGTAGTGCTGAGCCTCCAAAGTCAAGACTGTTACTTTGTTAATTTTGAAATAAAATCAGATAAATATATAACATTATCTAAAAAAACAAAAATCACTTTAATAATTAAGATAAATTCTATATGTATGGTCTAATATATCAGTAACTGTGTTTAGGCTAATACACTTTAATAATACCAGTTGAAAGGAACACATATATGTTTAAGTTAAGTAAACATTTTTTGCATAATATTTATTCAAAATTCATAAACCAATAAATGTGATTTTTTAAATCAAATTAAATAAAAATTGCAATGCTCATTGAAAGGTATGTTGGATGACTAAATAAGAAATCATAGTGCTAAAAACCTGGCAAAATAGTTTTTGTTCCTTCTAAACAAATCATATCTATCCAACTTTTGTTTGATGTTTATTTCTGTCTCTCTCTTTCTCTCTGTCAATCCTTTAGTTTGTCAAGTGTGGCTATGCAGGATCCAACTTCCCAGAGCACATCTTCCCAGCCCTGGTGGGCAGACCCATCATCCGTTCTACAGCCAAAGTGGGCAACATTGAGATTAAGGTGAGGTCCAAATTGCTCTTTGCTTACCTCACACTTTACTCTCTGCCTGGACAAATTTTCAACTACAAGTTTATGTCAGGTTATAGCATTTTATGAATGACAAAAGGCAATATATTTATGAGTTTTCTAATATAAGACTTAAGCAATTTCTTCTTTTGATTGTCTGACTTCTTTTGATTGTCTTCTGAAAAAAGCCCTTGTTCTCTCATGACCCTTGACCTTCTTTATCAAACTGAATCTCTTTCCTTCTTGTTCTTCACATGGTGAAGTAGAATAACAAAAAAATGGTAAGTGCAGTCTGTACGTGTGCTCTGATTAACACTTGTTGCCTGCTGGGGAGAGTTATGCACCATGCAGTTCCAACAAATGTCCATATAGTTGCCTTTTAATGTTTTTTGATTGTATTTTGTTGCATTTGTTATCCTTCCTAATTAGGGATGGGCATGTATTTTTCAGGCTTTTGGTAATGCTTATATATTGGCTCTGAAATTGCATAAAAGGGTGTGTGTGTGTTTTTACAATCAGAAGACCATCATTTTAACCAAACAGCTATTAAAGCTCATCATAATGTGTAATGTTTAATGCCAGAAGTAAAATGTAAGTAATTGAGTCATGCTTTCCAGTTAATTTCACTAAATGTCTTCATGGAAGTATGGTATTTAATTAGTTTTATTAATTTAAATGCATCAGTTTATAATATATACACATACTTCAATGCATGGTAAAAACAGCAATATGTACATACAGGGTTGGACAAAATGTGAATGCCTGTTGTTATAGGGGATAATATTATTTGTGTGGGCTACTGTGAAAAATATAACCACAGTGATTATCTTTTATTTTTGTTATTATGTAATGTCTAGATTATATGCCAGTGTAAAACAAGTTGTGTTAAGCAGTAGCTAGGTACATGAAATTGGTAAAATGCATGACTTGTCACATTTCCAAAGGAGACAAATTGTGGGAGCTTATTTAGCGGGAGCATCTGTAACCTTACAGCCCAACATTGGTGTTTCAAGAGCAACAGTTTCCATGATTATGGCTGTTGATTGATTATGATTATGTGTATACAAAGCATATTAAGACTTCATCAGCAACAAAAGAATAGTGAGCCACTGATCACAGACACCAGTGTTAAAATGTAAAAAATGTGTTGTGATCATAAAACATGAAAATCTAAAGGCTGGAAATAAGAGATATGGTCTTGGAGAACCCCCAAGGAACTTTACAACTTGGACTGTCTGGTTCCAAATGTCAGACATGGGGGTGGATTTGTGAATATTTGGGCAGCCATATCTTGGTGTTCTGCTTACTATTATTAGACCATTTAGGCCTATTATTAGACTATTTAGGCCTATTATTAGCCTAAATGGTTGAGTTACTGCTAGCAAGTATTTGGAACTTCTAGGCAATAAGGTCCAAATGTTGGCCCTGTTATGGTCCAAATGGTGTTTTCAATCAATGATGCCATTTTTAAAACAATAATGCACCCATACACACAGCCAGAAGGTATTGGAATGAAGAGTGAGAAGCAGGTTCCCTGCTCCAAACTCTCTGAAGCAACTGGAAGATGCTCTGTTAGACTAATGGTACAAAATGTTTGTTGAGTTTTTTCAAACGTTGTGTGAATCTATTACAAAGAGGTTAGAAGCTGTTTGCTTAAAGTCAAATGGTGGTCTAGGACTTAATTAAGGAATTAATAAAGAAATATCACTTATTTCCCTGGTGCTCATATTCACATTATTTTGTCCAACGCCTGTGTATGTATAATGAAAACAACAGAATCATTGAACAGTCAAATAAATAGTCAGATTGAAAAACCTTAAAATATATATTCACATTGTTTTATTTTTTCAGCAATAACTATCATTAATATATTGTGAATATATCACCCAGCCCTACTTTCTGTTCTGTTTGTATATACATATATTTTTGTAGCTAAATCGCAGTGGTGAATAAATCAGAGTGTCTCCCTAAATTAAGGTTGTCTTTCTTCCTTTGGTCCAGTTTTAAATGTCTGTTCTTACTCAGATATTCACCACAGTGCAGCATAGATGGAAATCTCACATTGCATTTTGTCTGCAAATGTCTTTCACAGTACATGGCAACAATTCAAAGCCACACTAGACATTATAGCTTAAGTTCCTCCTCCTCTGGCCGAAATAGATTTTGCAGAACTTGTCTCACTGTGGAGGGAAATGTTGATGTCTGCACTCTGTATAGCTGCCAATGACCTTTGGCATCTTAAAGTAATGTTTGAGGAGCAAAGAAAGAGCCAGTCAGAAGGCTTAAATATGTTCTGATGTGTCATAAAAGATTCTGTCCATCGAATATGGTTTCGTGTTGAGCTGTATTCAAAACATTTTCTGGAGAGCCACGTTTTTCCCATTTCAGACAAACAAGATGTTGATAAAAAGCATGCTGTACCCAGGAAGTTAGTCAGACGGATGAATTTTAAGGGCAGCACGGCTCCATTGAAAACACATGGCACTACCAGACACATCCTATAACAGTACCAAAGCACACCCAGAACTTTAGTTCTCAACAGTGCATACGTTAACAACTTGCTGGTTAATACTGATTAACAAGCATTACTATTCTATTGCTTGTACTTAGGGCTCATTGTTTTTTAAAGTATTAAACTTTGGCATATAACTTGTTCCACACTGTTCGTGCTACGAACATGAATGATAACTCAGATGATGTGTCTTGTTGAGGGGAGGCATGCTGTTAGTTTTTCAAGCAATCCAACTTGAGATTTTTGCCTGGAAGACGATAAATAGACAAAAACAGGAGGGATTCAAGCCCCAAGCCTGTGTGAATGAAAAAGACTAACACAGTTTTGTGCATGTAGACTTGCATTTGTGTGCATGCTGGTTATAATGAACTACTCGCTTACAGGAGTGAAGCATCTGTCCGTCTGCCCATCTCATCCTTTCAGTTGTGCATTAACTATGCTTGCACTCTATATGAATGTTACTCCTTACAGACCGTGGATTGAGAAAGCCCAAAACATAATCCAGGATGTGAGTTTCCCAGCGTTTTCCGTAGGGCTGGGCGATGTTGTTAAAAAATGTATCATGGTATAATGTTTTATATCATTTGATATGGATAATTATTGATAACTTAAATAAACTTACCGAGACCAGCAGAAAAGAGGCACATCTTTAAGTAGACCTGCATAATTATTCACATTTTAACTGTATTACTGTCAAATGCTTGGTAATAAGTAGATGTATCATAATTAATAATTTTGAACCATTACATTTTGAACAAAAATATTTCCTTTCCTTCCAAATTTTCCTTTGTTCTAAAGAGATAATCACATGGACGTCGCTGTGTAATTGAAGACTAATGTTAAATAAACCTACAAAGTTCACGTTCACTTAAGTCATAAATTACTGTGTTTAAATGAACCTTGTGTGTTTTTGACATAATCTTGATGTATTTGTTTAAGCAAAACAAGACACAAAAGAGAGCTTAGTTGCATATTCGTGCTGTCCCGTGTGTGTGAGCATGGTCATACGTATGTTAGAATAGTGTGTAAGTAAATTGTTTTAATGTTTAAACAGACACGACCTTACAATGCATGAAAATACACTATTCATCAAGTGATGATGAATATCAGCAATATCAGATATATACAGAGTTTAATTGAGATGTGAAGGTATGTTGCACTGCATGGATGAGTGTGCGCAACCATAGAATATACACTGGCATGATCTAACTCTCTGTTAAAGCAGAGAGAAAAATCCACATTTCGTGCAGAAGGTTGCACATGAGTGACTAATTGTAAAAATGTTTTAAAAATGATAGACTGTTTATGATCCAGGGGCTGCAACTGTGCATATAAATGCATTTAATTGAAACTACTGAGCATTAAATATAACTTTTCTACTGGTATTGATAAAGCTGTACTGTCAATAATTACAGACTGTTTTATCGCCCAGGCCCAGCTGTGCATTTGTTATGGAAATAGTGATGCTGGGCTGCCACACCAGTACTATAATTGTTGAATAAGGTTGTTTCTGGGGTACAGGGATTGGTTTGGTTCCATAGCAGTGAGCCACAGTGACTTCCATAATCTTTGACCTGATTTATCAGGATCTGATGGTGGGAGATGAGGCAAGCGAGCTGCGCTCCATGCTGGAGGTGAACTATCCCATGGAGAATGGCATTGTCAGGAACTGGGAGGACATGAAGCACCTGTGGGATTACACCTTCGGACCAGAGAAACTCAATATCAGCTCACGCAATTGCAAGATCCTCCTCACGGAACCTCCAATGAATCCCACCAAGAACCGAGAGAAAATCATAGAGGTGAATATGTTGTAGTCAAACAAGCATTTCATCCACAAACAAACAAACAAATAAATGTAATACAACAAAGTTTTTTATGGTATTACAGTGAAAACTACAGTAATACAGTTATCTTTTGGATAAAACTCAGGATCAGTTTAAAACGATACCAATAGTATTACCATGATGGATAAATTCACAATTTAATTATATTTTTCACATTTACATTTTCCTATAATTATTATTCATAATTAGTTTTTTGTTATCGTGACATTGTTACCATGACAATTAAGCACAATGCAAAAAAAATCAAAATAATACTAAAAACATATAAAGTAATATGCAAATCAACCATTGCAATTCATTCTAAAAAAAATCCTGAAAGTGACTTTGACTTGTGTGTCCCTTTTTACCATCAGAATGAACAGGCCTTTTCAAGTCTTTCAGATTTAAAATCTGCATTTTATAACATAGCCATTATATCAGTTGGTGTGTAGAATTGTAAAGGCTATGATGTAGTGCTGCTGGTTCTATCAGAGGTTTCTGGAGACCAGCAGCAGCTCTCTGCTTATCAAACATCTCTGATACAGCACTATTTACCCCTGCCATCTGCAGCAGTTAGAGGGGAACAATCTTATATTCAGACCTGAGTTGTGTAAATGTAACTTGTCATTTGTTATATGTCATTTGATATATGTCATATGAATGATATGTTATACTATTACCGTAAGTCATCAGATGGTTTTTAGCATAATGAAACTATCTAAATATAAGACAAACGTTGAGGTAGCGACCTAAACTAATCTAGGGACCAGAATATCAAGACACTTCAGCTATTTTGAGTTGGGCCAGTAAGCAACCACTTACAACACTATGGCAAATGCATAGCACTGTGTTAAAAACTACACAGGTACCGTAAAGCAATGCCTTGGTATCATA
This sequence comes from Chromobotia macracanthus, assembly GCA_036877525.1. Lineage (NCBI taxonomy): Eukaryota > Metazoa > Chordata > Actinopteri > Cypriniformes > Botiidae > Chromobotia > Chromobotia macracanthus. The sequence continues at coordinate 2,996,438 of JAZGTH010000036.1, forward strand.
ACAACTAGTTTTGTAAGTGACTAACAACACCACAAATGTTTTCTTAAGAAAACATAAAAATCAAGTTTTGTAATGAAAATTTTATTCTTGGCATTTGAATCAGTATGTTTGAAAAAGGGAGATTTTTATGAATTGCATGCAGCCTGTTGTAAAAAACGTTTTTACGCTGTAAAGGATGTTTATGTTTTGTTTGTTTCATGTCTTTATACTCATTGTTTTTAGGTGATGTTTGAGACGTACCAGTTTGCGGGTGTTTACATTGCCATTCAGGCTGTGCTAACACTTTACGCTCAAGGTGATTACATTATCGTATAGCAAAACTTTACTGTACTCTTTACTGTGTCTACTGTACTCACTATCAGTTTAATACACTACGCCACTTGGGACATTGTATCAATGTTTGTTTTTTGGGCTACACCTAGGCCTTCTGACAGGGGTGGTGGTGGATTCAGGTGATGGTGTGACCCATATATGCCCCGTGTATGAGGGCTTTTCTCTGCCCCACCTTACGAGAAGATTGGACATTGCAGGGCGAGATATTACACGCTATCTCATTAAGGTACAGCTCTCCTTCAGAGATTATAGTGTCCACTGAATCACCACTGCATGCTTCTGCATTTTAGCTAAAAAACTACTGCTGCTGTGGAACCTCTTGAAAAGCTAAAGTGTCTGTTTTTTAATGTTACAATACTGTTTCCTATCCCAGTTGAATATTCAGACATGACTATTTTAAATGGTATGAAGGAAAAAGAAATGGAAAAAGATCATCATTTTGCAGCTGCATTTGGTGGTACTAGTGAATTAACACAGTTAACTTTACTTTGGCTAGCATTTGTATACATGCACCTTTAGCTGCAATAGTAAAGCTATTTGGTCTAATATGCAACCACTTTTTGTGTTATTCAGTCTTATGCTGTGTTCCATTCAACTGGAAAGGCAACAGAACAGCACTTAAAGTCTTTGAAACTTGCACAAAAAAAACAAATCTGACAAAAACCAAATCTGACATTGCACAAACAAATTGGCCCCCAGGGAGTAGACAGTTAATGATAAACTGGTAAAAAAAATAAATAAATAAATGCATTGCATAGCATCGCCCCTTGTTCCATAATTTGGCTTTGTTCAGAAAACTTTGATGATCAAATAAAGTATTTTTCCAAGCAATGAACGCCTTCCAGCGCCTTTATGGCATCGGGTAGGAAACGGCTTAAGACGTCAGGCAGGAATATTCCACATCTGACTTGAAATGGAACACAGCATAGAGCTGTATTTTGTGAGTTATACTTCCAGGTAATGAGAATATGAGTGTTTAATACTTTTGCCATCACACAGCTGCTCTTGCTGCGAGGGTATGCCTTCAACCACTCTGCAGATTTTGAGACAGTACGCATGATGAAGGAAAAGCTCTGCTACGTGGGATACAACATAGAACAAGAACAAAAGTTGGCTCTGGAGACCACCGTACTGGTAGAGTCCTACACGGTCAGTTTTATGTGACAACTGTAAGAAATGTTGTGAACTGTTTTAATGCAGAGATGCATTCTGAAAGAGTTAGAGTATGTGAGGCAGACATTTTCTGGCAGGAGTTTTTAGTATGCGGTTTAATAGATTTCCCACTGGGACACATAAGTATTCTGGGTTTCCATGGTAATATGCTTTTTGGATTGGATTTAGGGACATTAGTTAAATTCTTTAGTCTACACTTTTACATCCTGTGAGTGAAACAGCACAAACTGCTCTATTCTGATTGCTGCTAGGTGTGTGATTAAACAAGGTGGCCTCAAGGGGACAGCAGTAAGCTGATGTCTCTATGTAAAGGCAGTGAAATAACCGGCAATTTTACCCGCAATTTTTGCAATTTTACCCGCAGTTCCTTCATTTCTTTGATTTTAGTGGTTGGGTTGTGGAATTTTGCTTTCCTTTTTAAACCTTTTCTGTTAGATGACATACAAAAAATGAAATAAAACGAAACACGTTTTTAAACAAGGGGAGCAGTGTGGTGCTGGAGTTGCCTAACCAGCATGTAATCATTTCCCCGGCTGGGAAGCTCTACGTTTCCGACCTCTGGACACTCCTCAATGGGCTCTTTATATTCTCCCACGCAGCCTGTTCCTATTTTCTCATTAGTCATCACGGTTAGACTTGGCTGCGTGTTACCCTTGAGACCTTTGCATGGTCCAGCCAGTCAAACAGAAATTATCAGGGCAGATTTGAAATAGTGATGCATGTGATAAGCAATGTTGATACGAAGTGTGTTAATATACCACAGTATTTATCAGGAAGGTTTTGTCATTGTCATGAGTACTTATTGTTCAATTGCCATTAAGGACAGCGTAATAATCCATGAAGAAATCGCTTTTATGTGCTCATAGTTGAACAAGTGTGCTGAGTGATGCATAGTAATAAACAGCAATATTTAGCCAAATGTTCTAACACATACAAAAATGTTTTAATAAATGCCAAATATCAAAAGTGAGTGTTTAATTTTACATTGGCACCAACATTTTTTATTCATGACTTTGCAGTATGATTGATTTAAGCTTTAAAACTGTGTCTGCTCTCTGTGTATGTGCAGCTCCCTGATGGTCGAGTTATTAAAGTGGGCGGCGAGAGGTTTGAGGCCCCAGAAGCTCTGTTTCAGCCCCATCTTATCAACGTGGAGGGGGTCGGAGTGGCTGAGCTTCTCTTTAACACCATACAGGCAGCAGACATCGATACAAGGTGAGCTTGTGTTTAGATGCTTATGTTCTGTAGATAAAAGAGTAGTTCACTCCAGAATGAAAATCCTTCCATCATTTACTCCCATTCATGTCATTCTAAACCTGCATGACTTACTTTCTTCAGTGAGATATAAAATGAAATTTTATGTAGAGTGTCCTATCTGCTCTTTTTCACAACAAAAGTGGATGGTAGTTTACATATATATATTATTATTATGTAATACAATAAATTCTTATTTGATATGACATAATAAAAGAATATATAATAATCTAATATTGTAATATAATATTATGAGGAAGAAATTGAAGTTTAAGTCATTCTTTACTGAAAGTCTCCCTCTGCCAAGAGCTTTCTTTTGTCTCATTTGTGTTTCATTAAAGAAAGAAATTGCTAATAGAATGTGGAATGAATAAGTTTGAGTAAATAATTTTGGTGAGGTATTTGGTAATAAATAAACCATGCAGTAAAACTTGCATGTAAGGATAACGCTGTATTCTGTCATCTTCTGTCATCTCTCATTTTAGGAATTACATTCAATATGAATGAGCCTCACTGTATGTTTTTATCTGTTCGCCTACACCCCCCAACTCTTTCTGTCTCTCTCTCTCTCTCCCTCTCTCTCAGGGCTGAATTCTATAAACACATTGTTTTGTCCGGAGGATCCACCATGTATCCTGGTCTGCCCTCTCGACTAGAGAGGGAGCTTAAACAGCTTTATCTGGAGCGTGTACTGAAGGGAGATGTCGACAAACTTTCTGTAAGTTTAACCAGTCAACACACATCTAAATGTGCCAGTTAAGTTCCACTTAAATGTTTGTGGTTAAAGCATTCAGAATTTAGTTTTTCAAGTCTGTTTTCCACTCTCTCTCTCTCTCTACAATCTCTCTATATTAAATTTGCTGTTTATGCTTTGACTTTTCAAAGGCTACTAAGCAGAAGGATTTGCTGTGCTCCCACAAGCCATAGGCTTGCTGATGAGTCCCATATAGTTTTTATCTACACAAAATAAAACTGCATCACAGGTGACATGACCAGTGACCAATAACAGCACCAGAAAACAATCACGCAAAGTGTTAGGATCAGTGGTGAAATTATTAGGGACCTTGTTAAAATTCAGTCAGAAGGATATGCAGAGCTGCAAATGTGTTTCTGTCTTGTCTTAGAAATTTGCAGAAGCATGAAAATGTTTTCAAAGTACAAAAAAGTTAAATGTGTCATAATGCCTACTTTGCACCAGCAGGTGGCTCTCTGTTACCTACTCCTGCACTTGCCCTGTTTCCAGTTTAAGAGTGAGCCAGTTTGAGCAGTGTTAGATGCCTGGGTTACACTCAGATTTGCCCAGCTGTGCTCCATCTTATTTAGAATCTGGCCATTGGCCTGGAATAGCATTTTGGAGAGCACATGTGTGTCAGACCACTATATTAGATGATCAATTACAGATGGCCTGTTCGATACGAGCGAATGGCGTGTCTGTCTGCCTGTCCCGAAACTGTGTTTCAAACAAATTAAAAACCCATTTACTTTACACCAAAGCCTCCATGAGGCTCTTTCACCTGTTTAAAGTTTGGTCAGGGTCTGAGAGCAGACGAACATAGATCGGCTCCAGAGGAGTTCACATACACTGTACACCTCATTATTCTCCCATTCGGGTTCGCCTCTGGACTCACAGCCAGACAGTGCGGCTTTTTATATGTATTAAAGAGATCCATTCAAAGGGTTTTCTGGTATGTGGGTCAGCGTCCTAGCTGTTCCCTACCCTGAAAAGTCTTGTCACGCTGTCTATTTAATACCCCCATAGAAATTCAAGATCCGGATCGAGGACCCTCCCCGGCGCAAACACATGGTGTTCCTGGGCGGGGCGGTGCTGGCTGACATCATGAAGGACAAGGACAACTTCTGGCTGACGCGGGAAGAATATCAAGAGAAGGGAGTGCGTGTCCTGGAGAAGCTGGGAGTCACTGTCAGATAAACGTGTACAGCCGTACAGTGTGGCTGACTCCCGCTTCTGTCTGTTTTGTGCCGCTCATCTCTGTTGTTCACCCTGTTCTGCCAGTGAATCACATTCATTGATGTGGATGGATGGCTTTGGATTGTATAGGGATCTGGGGATGTTTTATATTGTTTGGTCCTTTGTGTCGGCCCTGACGTACTAGTAACTTCTATCTCTGAGTTTATCAGTAATTCAGTATCTCAGAGTTTATCACTCAATTGCTTGTGTTTGCATAACATAAGGGGGGATGTATTGACATTTGATTGTTTTTTCTATGCTTTACATTTGCATGTCCTCATTACATATATAAACATTACATTCATAATTTAAATATGAAAAACCTGTTAGTTTCTTTCAGCATAATATCAAAATTTAAGCGAACATAGGGTTGAATTTCAAATATTTCACTACTTGGAGAACTAAGAGGGTACTGAAAATTTTGGCAGGTCATTAAGAAATATATCAAGTGTTTCATTCTCTTTTTTTCTCCAACGAAATATTTCAAACATAACATGATTCTTTTGAAAACATTGTTTGAATTGATAATTTAAATAGGAAAACAATGGCATATACATCAAGTATTATTAAATCATATTCTGTGATGTTTGTTTAACAAAATTCAAAACTTTTACAAAAATACAATTTCCAAAAGATAGTTTAAAAAATTTCATTTAACTACATCAGTTAACTACAATTAACATCCACAGTAAGATAACTCCCAATCTCTTAATTGCTTTCTTGCTGTTGTGTAAATTCAATGTAAATTCATTGTCTGAACAAGTTCTTTGTTTGGTTAAGTTAGAAATAATACAAAATTCATAATACAACATTTTAAAACATACAGAAAGTACAGCATAACAGGAATAGTGTAATATATAACACCAGAGCTTACAAACATGGTCATGACGGGCGTTATCATCACTATTGCATTACTGCACAAACTGAAGCTGTAATGAATTCCCGCAGCAGCCCATTCAGCACTGATTACTGTTGGTCATCCTGGTGACTGAGGACATACGTGCTTTATCATCTGGGAGATGGCAGAAACAAAATGCTTCCTGGATGTGACCGCAAATTAAAATGGGCAACCAAAATTGATTGTTTTCTATATATTATATAATCATATAATAACTGTTTTTCCTAGCTGTACAATTGTTAAAATTATTACTGTTATTTTTTAATTTTTATTCATTTTTCTTTTGCAGTGCTGTGTCATAGAATAAAAGAATATTGTTTTATATTGATCAGTTGAACAGTTGATTTTATTTAGATAAATTAGTACAGGATATTATTTTAATGAAACCTAGAGAGTGTTCTGCCTGGCTGTTATTGTTTAAAGTATATTTTAGAGACACCACATCCAATTTTTCTGGCATATAACATAACTGCCTAATGCTCATTTAAATAAATAACATGATTTATATTTAGCTGTGTTTTTTCAAATCTTTATTGTGGTTTCCTATTGTTGAATTTATCCAAAAACAATCTTCTGTAAATGTTTTCCTCACATTTCTGTTGATCAAACGTTTCTGGTCATAGGGCTACCAGAGGGGGGCATTACAACTGTGTTCTTATTTTGAAGTATGTCTGAAATCTGTGCAATGGTTGATCTTGATAACTAAGACAGTGAACTATTGTTGCGTGTCCATGATTGTAACGTGAAAAAGCACCTGTATGATTATTTTATGGCATCTAAGATACACTTTGATAAGATTTGCTGATTGGTACTTATGTGCCAATAGTGCCAAACTGCTCATAAAGTTGTTATATGGTGTTTATCTCTGAAAGAAAGCTGCTTTAATGAAGAATGTTTCTATAGAAAGAAAAGAAGCCCTGATTTAAATTAATCAATAAGGAATTTGGACTGTCACTGGCAAACATACCCCTCAGTTCTTAAAATACCTCTGTGCTTTTTTGATCAAAGCATGTCTAATCCTTAGCTTTCCCTCCGAGTCAGAAGTTACACAGATAACTCAGTGTTTTCCACCTTTGACCCTGATTACGGAGGAAGTGGTGCACTGAAGTAGCACTTAAAACGCCTTTGTTCTTGTGTAATGTTAGACATCACTGCCCACGTAAGGTGAACAAAACATAAAATAAAAAATAGTATTTGTATTTGACAAGAAAACTGTAAGCTGGGGTAGAAGTTAGAATAGTAAAAAATGGTCAGCTTTATAGAAAGCTTTATTTTTACTACACAACATTTCCATTCATTTTCCATTCAACACACAGCTTTTCATGTTATACCATTATCTGCCATTTTAATTTTTAAAAATTAAGTGTTATTCAACTATTATTATTATTATGGTAATACTTTACAAAAGGGTCCATTTGTTAACATAAGTTAATGCATTATCTAACATGAACTAACAATGAACAATATTATTTCAGCATTTATTTATCTTTGTTTCCCTAATGCAAATGCAGTTGTTAATCGTTCTTTCTTGTTAGTTCATTTTGCATTAACTAATGTTAACAAATACAATTTTATTTAAAAAATGTATTATTAAATGTTAATGTTATTGTTACTAAGATTAATACATGATGTATTAACTTATTGTGTATGTATTGGAAACTTATCGTGAAGTGTTAGCATTATTGTAACTGAAAAGAAGCAAACAAACCAAGGACATCCATATCAAATTGCATAAAAATATATGGGTCACAGTTATAATAAAATATCTAAATGAAAGGAACAAAATAGATTGAAGAATAAAATATCAGCATTACCAATTTCTATTTTTAATTCATGTTTGTTCATACAATCATAATAATTTAAGATCATTTAATTATTGTGCTCATATGTCTTATATTATATTAGTCTGGTAATGTTCTGTTGTTGTTATATTGTTTCCGGAACCTGTATGAAAATGATAAGTTTTTATGTCAACGTTAAACATTGTTTAACAAATGTGGTCACAAGAGTACATAACCCCAGCATCGATTTAAAAGGCATTCGGTGTGCCAGCAGTGTGACGTCATCGCTTCCGCCCTCCCTTTCTCCCTCCCCCAGTACGCCGCCGCTGCTGCTGCCGCTCGCGCTGTTGCTGCACAATAATCCAACATGGAGTAATCAGAGATGGGGCTCGTCGGGGCCACCCTCAGCAACATCAACGCATACTTCAACTACGGATTTTTAGGGACACATTGAAGCTGTCTTTCATATGCAAGTCGTGGGAATTATTTCGAAAGTCTATTTATTCTTTTTTTTCAAGATCCTCAAACATCAGCAACTGGTTAGGTCCAGTAAAAAAGAAACGAGAAACCCATCGAGACGTAGACGAATAAGGCGCAGACCATTTAATACAAAGAGCGACAACAAAACACACCTGCACTGAACGAAATGTGAGGGATTATTGGGATATGATAAAAATGACGAACGAAACGAGTGCACCCACTGTGGGATTTTTTTGTAGTTGAAACGAGAAAATGATTGAAGAAACACACCCAAGCGAGTAAGTACCTGGAAAGAAATCTCTTTTTCAAGCATCTGTCTTTGTTATGCACATTTGCTCTTATATCAAATCTTGTAGGGCGCAAGTCCGATATTAGCAAAAGAATGTGGTGGAAAAGTTTTGTAAACTAACAGCGAAATGTTGAGCGTCATTGTCAGTGGAGGGGGGTGGGTGGATGGGGGGATAGGGCCAACTCCGACGACCAGGGTTAAGAAGGGAGGGAGTAAGATGGAGTGGGGGTGGATCGGAAATATGTTGTAAAGGAATTTAATTTTTTTAAAGGCCCTGTCTTTAACATTTCATGCGTGTACACGTCACATGTTGTTTTGCGCTGCGTTTTATTTATTATTGTTCTCCTATTCGGCTTGCCAAAGTATTTTCTTTTCATAGAAAAAAATGCGACGATTTTTTTGTGAGTGTACTTGAAAGTCTGTTGCAGTGATCGGGTATATCCGCCATTTGTCTTGTTTTGTTTTTTTGAATCGTTCTCATTTGCATACAGTGCTTCATTCATAAAAAAACCCATTTGACTGTTGGCTGGATAACAGTGCGTTTAATGGAGAAGAAATATTGCTAATGAGCGTTTGTTGCTCGGACTGTTTAGTGAGTTCAGTTGGCGTAAATAAGGCCAGTAAAATGCCGAATTTGTATCTCGCAAAGGTACGTTGTGCGTTTACCTAATTAATATCACGTTTCAGTAACGCACAGGGTCAGACGTCAAGGCTTTTAATGTGGATTCATTGATGATCGACCAATATATTTTGCCTTTATTCGTTTCAAGGCCTTTATTTGGATGGGTTATTTGCAGTCTCGACTTTAGGCCACGTCTGAAAATAAATGACATCTTAGGCCTGATCTGTTTATATTATTCAGTGATCCCATAAACTCAACCTGCACACGTTAACAAAAGTGGCCTCACGGATGAATTGGAGTCGGTCTGTCAGCTCTTGTAAAACGGAAGGGCGAAGGGCAAAGTAGTTGTTGTTTGCGATCATTCATAAAAGCTGTAACCTTCAGCCCGCTCCATTCATGACTGAGCCAAAGAATCGATCGCTCCCGTGATAAGATACGATTGTATCTATATGGGAATAAAGGTTCATAACAGGTATTATCAATATGGTACTTTCAAAATAGTCACGCAGGTGCTTTAATAAAACTTAAACCGATAACTAAGGATATAACACTTTACAGGTTCCATTTGTTAACTTTACCTTTGTTACCATGAGCTAGTATTTAATTTTAGTACATGATAATTTCAGCATTTACTAAGGAATTAAAAAACTTAACATTATTTAATACACAGTGAACTAACGTGAACAACATGTGTTTGCATTAACTAACATTAACAAATATGAATGCATGCTGTAAAACTTTTTGTTCATGGTTAGTTTGTGTTAGGTAATACATTACCTAATGTTAACAAATACAACCACATTATAAACTGTCACCAAATATTTACGTGTGAGTACATTCAAGTTATGTATTTTGTTTGCCAAAATAACATTATTCCCATTGTTGTTACTACAATAACATTATTACATTAAACTAGCCACCACTGTCATTCTGTCAAAAATATGAAACAAAATGACAGAGCTATTCTGTTTAAAGAAGGCCCAAATTTGTTTAGATTTTGCAGAAGTCACAGTAACTGGAGTAACTATGGCAGATCTGAAACTATGGTTACAGCGGTAAATGTTTGTAAGAATATACATTATAAACCTGTCTGCCATGTCATTTAGGGACTAGCAGGTGGAGGATTTTGCTACTCAGTATGATAAATTTAATAGAACTTTGAAACAAACTAAATTCCAAACACAGGCAGACCATCATATCAATAGTATTGATCCTGGTTATAATGTTCACAAACTAACATGTTTGTCCCAGTCAGTAAATAGTGATGAAGACAACAATGTAAAATGACTTTGAGAAAAGGTCACTCTTACCATTCCTAATTCCCTGATTTGTGCAGGAAGAATTGATTTCACATCCTTATTTCCAGTCTGACTTACAGAAGCAGTGTCCACAGACTGTAAAACACAGTAAATAAAACTCTGGGTCACTGGATTATTATTATCATCATGTATTTCATATGTTGCATTTTTTATATCTATTGCATTATATATTTTTACAATTTTTGGTGTTTTTGTGCTACTCATTGCCAAGTTTGTATCGTTCTACAGATTTACTTGAATTTCTAAGAATTATCATCATCAGATTATAGAAAACACTTTTCTATAATTTTCCGCTGCTACATAATGGCTGCTAGTGAACTCCGTCCTAACATCTTGTTTTTCTGTGTCATTGTCCAATATTTTTTGACATGGTCACTAGATCTACAGAAATAATTAACCTTGATGTTTTAAAATGATGTGTCCTTACTGTACAAGGACAAGCTCAGCAAGTTTAGAGTCTTGTGTGTCTCTTTATATTAATATGATTTAATATTGATAATGTTGGCCATTTAGTTCCCTGTAAGAGGATATGAGCATTATGTAGGACTGCATAGCTTTCCATGTTTTTTTGTCAGAAAAAAGAGCTTTACTGAAATCTGCTTATTCTGATCGGGTTGTATTCCATGAAGTGTAATAAACAGAGGATTGACTGCTTAGCCAATGACCAGATGTGTATTTGTATTCATGTGTATTCATTTTAATATGTGTTTTTTAATTTGAGCTTTGGATTGGTTTCCTGTTCTATGTCACAGAAGTCAGCAAAACAACATAATCTGTTTTGGAAAACTGGTATACTTTGTGTGATTGTTGATCATTATTATTTCTTGTGACAAAACTGATTTTTTTTTTATTGTTGTTTAAAAACATAAGCACACAGCTTTTGCCACCAAAACAGTCCCACTGAAACTGCCCCAATCCCTTGAAAAAAGAAATTATGATTAACGTGTTGATGACAGAAATGTTTTTATTTATTGAACTCATATTCACCTATATGCACATAAAAGGTCTGTAACTCTTTAAAAAGAAGTAATTGAACAAAAAAGCTGAAATTGAAATAAACAAGTTAAGTCAGGGTCAATGAAATGCATTGTGCTTACCTTCCTTTCCTTACTGTGTTGGAAGCACAAGAAGTCATACTTGTGTTATGTAACCGATGCATGAATATTGGAGCTGGCATAGAAGTTCTTTTCACGTGAGTCAAATGAGCTTCCTCTGAGATTCTAGATATGAGCAACAATACAGTAACGTTATTAAATATACTGATACAATAACCTTAGCTGTACATAAGGTAAATACACAATCAATGCTTATATAACAACAATTCTCAAAAATATCAGATCAAAAATTAAAAAAACTTTTTGAATTCCACTGCCCACATGGAAATGTGGTGAAGTAAATTGCGCTTTTATAGCTGCTGTTTAGCCTGACAGATTTCCATTTCGGAGTTCAAAAACTGCTTTTCTTATGTCTCATTATCCGACATCCTGCTCTTCTTATAAATGTCTTTTACATCCTGTGGAAAAGACACTAGGGAAAGACACTAATGCTTCTGTCCGACCTTCTTGGCTGTAAATGTTTTATTTGATTGTTTCCTTAAATGTTTCTTTGGTCAAGCCAAGTCATAAAATATGATGGTTTATTTGTGAAGGTCCCTATGCTGTTGTAAAGCGACCTGTCCAAACATAGCTCCCAGTCATCGGGAGAAGGAAAGCTTGACAACTTCTCACCCTTCTGTGGTGCTGCTGAGAAGAGAACAGATAGCTCTTCTGTCACAGTCCAGACAGGAAGCCATTATCTGCACTTTATTGAACCTGTTGCTCTTTCTAATTTAATACACTACCGAAAAGCATTGCAAAGCCAAATGGGTCATAAGAATTTCAGTGCTCTCCTATGGAAATGTGAATGTGTCCACTGGAAATCAGCTGCGCAATTCCTTGTGTTTAGACTGCTTCCATGGCCCAGTGACCGACCATTTACTAATAAGCCAGTGGAGAATGCAGACAGTTACACCTTCCCTGAGAGAGTAACTAGAAGCAGCCAAAGGTCATAGTCATGTGTTTTAATAGGACTGCTCTAAATGTGTAATTTCCAAATCTGGATTCAGACGGCATTGAATAGGAACAGGAGACATGGATATCAATACTACCAATGGTATTAGGTTCCACCATTATTTATGGCTCTTTGTGTCCTTTCTGGCCTGCAGGGGTGGATTTTCCCTTCTCATATGGAGAATCTGTGGCTGAATAGGACTAGGCTGTATTTAAAAAGTGTGTCTTGTGGGGTCATACATGAAGGTATAAATGCCATTTGTGTTTTTCAAAAATATAATTATAAATTCAGTTAGGTCCTTACTGCTGTGTGATAGTGTCAGTAAGTCTGACCAATATCAGATAACTTCTCAAAGTCAAATGGTATACCCACAAGAAGAAAATTATATTTATAATTCATGGTCTTTTTTTTTTTACTTTGAACAATATGCTAGACATCATTGAAAATACTTATTAATATATTCAACTTACAAGGAAAAAGTGCTTTTACTTTTTACTTAAAGCTGCCAAGCAGAACAACTAACTCTCCATTAACATCTCTGTTGCAGAGTTTTCCTAACTAATATGGCAAGTTTAAATTCTTAGGAACTGCAGTAAAAACAAGCTACAAACGCTCCTCTATCCTCAGCACCATACACGTGATATAGCAGCTGAATATTCCTTCTGTTTTCAAATTGTAAACAATAACAGCTATGATTGATGTTGATGTTGATGATGATCAGAGTAAGGTAAAATATTTTAAAACAAAACAAAAGTTACACCACTTGACATCATTAAATTAAAAGTTTTGTGTTATACATGGTTTTTAAAAATCCATGAAGTCATCATAAATACATCAGTTACATAGATATCTTTTATTTTTTTGTAATGTGTACTTGTTTTCATTTGCACTGTTTGTATTTGTTGGTTTATCTGTACATTTGAAAAAAAGATTCTTTATATTCCTTGTCCTTTTGTTTTCTAATTGGCTATATGCTTTTGTCTTATGTGCTTTTAATTTTTTGCATAGTTTTTTGAAGCTTCTGAAGTTTTTTGTACCTATGAAGCACAGTCTTGGTATGTAAACAGACTATAGTCTAGCTAATAAGCATATATTATGAAAAAATATTTGTTCAGCAAGAAATATTGTTTTTATCTCTTTGTCCTTCATGTAAGGCAGACTTCATTTGATCCATTTGGAGGTCATGCACCGCAGTGATTTTACAATGGTTAAAGGAAGTAGGCTTTGCGCCGTGCCTAAGAACACCCCTTACTCATTGCTATTGCTTATTTCTTTAATAAGTTACAAATAACTTTTGGGTAAACAGTTACTTCAGGCCCTTTTAGTTTTGTGAGTTTGGCACATAGTTTTAATAGGACAGATGTGATAGTTTAACAGGACAGATAAGGATGAATGGTGGCTGAATGGTTGTCTCCCATCCCCCAAACTTCACGTTTGCTCTTGTGAGAGAAAAAGAGGTGCAACACTCATGTGATAAATGTCATGTGTTCATATGTCTGTTGAATGTCTGCAGCACTGCAGGAGTTGAGGGCTTTAACATTGGCCAGTTACAGTAAAACATTGGGAAAAGCCCAAACATGTACAAGTTCATCTACGGTAAAGGCAGCTGCAACGTGTGATGTATTGGAATTACACTGGGAAAGCAAATCCTGTTTACCATAATTGATCATTTTAAACATTGTTTTCTCTCCTGCTAAAAGAATTAAGGGTGCAAAATTAAGACCCGAATACAATACAAGCAATTCGGTGTTAATAAGAGAGATTTACACACATTAACTTGTAAGTCTGCAACAGACTTAATAGAATTTATTTTAAACAAGTAAAACAAATAGGAGATACTTTCAGTCTGAGAGGATTGTTTTCCCCACAGCCGTCCATGGTAATATCAGAGCGAACTACAGGGAATATTGATCATTATCAGTGATTGTAGCTGATCACACACTTTGATGAGGTATATTAATTAAATAACAACAGAGGACAATACACCTCATTAATGTGAATGAACAGAACACTGTATGTCAGGGGAATTAAGTCATTTACATTTATCTATAACTATTTACATATTAAAGATAGGGCAAAGTAAAGTTGCTGCACACAGGTATGGTCAGATGTGTTATTCTCTTATTGTGTTGCTGAATTGCTTGTATTCCCAGCTGCAACAAAATGTGTTTTGTAAAGACATTACTACATGTTCTCTAATGCTTATTTAAAACAATATGTATTGTAAAATGAGCCATACCAATAAAAATGTGGTAATTAATCTAATTAAACATTTAAATTGATTGACAACGCTAGTTTATCTTAGTTTAGTTTAGTCTCAGGATATTAAGCTAAGACACAAGTAATGAACATATAATTATGAAGAGTGGCTGTTTTTTTATTTCTAAAGACACCTATTTTAGTGACATATGTCTAGTAGTAGAGACATTTTAAGCATATATTCCATATATAAGATATTTCAGCACCATTAAACATTTTGTGTAGCTTAATTGGTAAAGCATTGCGTTAGTAGTGTAAAGGTCATGGGTTTGATTCCCAGGGAACACAGATACTGATAGAATGTATACCTAAAATTGTGCTGTAAGTCACTTTAGATAAAAGTGTCTGCCAAATGTATAAATGTAAACACATTTGCATCAGGCTTGGGGCTTTGGCTGAGGTTAGTCAAAGTTGATGGTCAAAAAGTTATTGCAGAATATGTTATTTTCTGATTATGAAAATCTACGACATCCACTTACTATCAAAGAAGAACTCATTGTTTATCATTGTACTTCAGTTTCTGTATAAGCCTGAACAACATTTCCCATTTAGTAGTACTGGTCTTCAGGAGCAGCTCTCTGGCTGGCACAAATGATTGATGGGTGAGAAGTAGGTGTTTACATAACATATAGGCTCCAAGTAAGTGCTTGATGAGCATGTAGGTGTGTTATTTGATGTACAGGGGTACAGTAACTAACTGCATTGGTTCATGTTCAGTTGAGCCCACACCCTTTGCATGTGTGGGTGTAGTTGGTCGTAGCTTTAGCTGGAGATGTAGGCGAGTTGCATCTTATACTGGTTGGAGATGATATTCTCTGCATGTTAGATTGTGAGAGAGCCACAGTGAGAGAGAAGACAGGAAAACGAGGCAGAAGAGGGGAGATTTCTGTGTTGTAGGCCGGGCAGCAGAGAGCAGAAATGGCTGTTTGCTGATGACTCATACTCTAGCATTCCGAGTGTTTGTCAAGGAGACTGAATCATACAGAGACTGAAGCGTTCTCCGTGCTTTCTCACCCAGCTCGGACACTGAGGACTGAAGACATGCTAAGGCTGGTGACACAGCTCGGTCTCTGTCCTTTTGAGCACACCCGGGAGACGGTCGCCACGCCGATGCTGTGAGCGGTGCTGCTAGATACAAAGATGGCAGGGAACAGCCGGTAAGCCCAGTCAAGGCAGGTTTTTCTGGATTGTTCTGTCGTCAAATGGCGTTCTGCTCTGCCTGGCATGTTCTTTCTTCGCCTCTGTCTGTGGTTTAGTGCTGCGGTATCTTCAGCTGCCTGTTGTTTCTTTGGAAGCCGGTACAAAACACACAAGACTGCTTTGAATGGCAAAGGTTGGCGGGGTCTGTGTGGTATGTGTGTGAAGAACAACATTTGACAAGCTTACAGAAAATAGGCATCTATGATTAGCGTGAGAGATGCTGACTGTTGTTTGTTATAGCAGTCATAAGGGGCCATGCATTACAAAGATTGTGCTATGGTAAGGTACAACATGAATCCTTTGAACTATAGAAAAAAACCCTGTCACACATCCGTTAAGTGGCTTATTGCTTTAATATCACAATGTCAACAACTTATGATAAAGCACACCAATGTGTAATAAATAGATACATTACAATAGTATCAGTAATAAAATAAACAGCTCTTAAGCCTGGTAATACAATTCAATAGCTATAGGCCGTCTGTGGTTGCCAAGAAACATAGCAACTTGGCACATTATAATATAGACTGTGGTCACAGGTGTGTTTAACTGCATTTTACAATGGCTTTGAATGTAAATCATCCAATTTTAGAACTCTGACTCATTTCTGTTTGATATTACTAAATCAAAGCATGTCCAGCATGTGACAGTATTCACTTTTATTTTTGATTTTGGTTGATGAACCATTTTTATGATGTTACATCTTAACATGCAGTAGCCACAGGCCTTTGAGGTAGCCATGCTCACACAAATTACCCAGTGGTATCCACCTTTGGTAAATTTCCGTCATTTGTGACAAAATGTCTGTCACAATGTTTTTACATTAATTTTTCCTGAACTATGATACAGTTGATACAGACTAAAAGAAATAGTTTCAATGTTTGAGAGGGATAGAAAGGAATGACATTTACAGAGGTAAAAGTTTCATGGAGCAGTTTTATTTCCTGTTAGTATTCCATTAAAGAATGCAAGTGCATGGTATCAATGTACAGCAGTATCTTGAAACTGTTGCTCCAGCAAGGCAGCAATTTAGAATGCAACAAAGCATGCAGTCAAGTTTGGGTAGCTAGAAGCACCTGTGTTTGTGTACTTAGAGATGGTTTAGGTTTGGGTTTAGAGATGGTTATAGTATGGTTTGGGTTCCGTGCAGGGCTGCTTAATATATAAAAATTAGCAAAATATCACATATGCATGTCACAGTATCACAATGTTTTGTGATGACTGATTTTTACATGTGTTTTAATATAAATTAAAATATTTACGTTTACGTTATTACATATCCCATTTTTCCTAAATTTACTGCAGCCCTAGTTCTGTTATTTATGTACTAATAGTTTACTGCTACTAACAGTGCTACCATATTTTCACTACACTAGCAAAACCATACCAAAAGTCACCATAGTATTATCATGTTTATCTGACATTACTGTACCCTTTTGTAACATGGTGTTCTTTGAAATACTTTGTAAATATCATAGTATATACCATGTAATATGG
Organism: Chromobotia macracanthus; assembly: GCA_036877525.1. NCBI lineage: Eukaryota > Metazoa > Chordata > Actinopteri > Cypriniformes > Botiidae > Chromobotia > Chromobotia macracanthus. The sequence continues at coordinate 3,013,561 of JAZGTH010000036.1, forward strand.
TATTGCTGTCTAATTGTGTCTCTATTTACTCTTTTGTTAGTTTAGAAGCTCCCACCCCATTTGTTGCTCATTTAGAAATAGATATCTTTACATAATAGTTTAAAATCATATCACTTGTTAGGTTGTTTAGAGTAGAATGGAAATTATTTAGGAATAATGTTTTGAGTATCTCCCAGTAACTTGGACCACCCAGGCTATATTTGCCCTCACAGGAGAAGATTGCAGATTGAATTAATCCGGAGCCATGCTGTCATAACTCCCTGAGTTGTCCATTGTTGATCTCATTGTGACTCTAGGAAGAGGTGGTGACATATTATTTAAAGCCATTAGAACGTGGACAATTCTGCACTATATGGAAAGCATCATGCCCTATTGTAATGTCCGGGCCCACTGATTATAATCAAATAGACTAAACTATGGTGAGAAAAATCTGTCTATGGACACTTTGCTGACTTCACCACAGTTCCCCCACAGCCTGCCAAAATCCCAGCCACAGGGATTCTGCAAGACCTCTTGTCACTTCATTCTGTTAACTGGAACTTTCAGACCTTTGGCTTTGAGTAGCGGGATGGGTTTCTGTGTTCACTGTATGTGGATAATGAAAAAATCTCTGTGGCGTTTTAATGTGGTTAGTTTGAGAATATATTATATAATATATTAGTATGTTCTGTTATGGTTTGTGTGAAGGCCATTTGCAAAGGTTTTGATTTAGTCAATAAATTTGTTCACACAGGGATTTGTAATGGAGATACCACAGGCTTTTGTGTAGTATACACATACAAGTATACATATAAAAACATAAAAATTACAGTGCACTTAAGTTATACATTTTCTCAGTATGTGTTCCCTGGGATTCAAACTCACAACCTTGTGCACTGCTAACGCAATGCTCTACAAACTGTGATACAGGGGCATGTTTTAGTAATTAAGCTTATTTTTCTTATTGTTTTGTCTTATTTTAAATTATTATAATTTTATCCTCCGGCCCGCTTGGAAGCAACAAAAGATTTTTGTTGAGGTCCCATCAACAAGTCAAAATGTTGTTGCTGTTGTTATTCACTAATAATCTTTGGAAAACATTTGTGGCATTAAAAAGCCATGTAAGTTATTTTTTTTATCTGTAAAATGATTTAAGCTTTGCTTCATAGGGGCAACATTCTTTGCACACCATAATAAACTCCATAAATGTTTTGTTGAGTTTTGCCTTGCTGTTCAGCAAAATGTTTCCACAGTCAAATGAGCAGCAATCTTTATGCTTTAAAAATAATCAAAAGGTTTAAATTCTAGTTTAAGGTTTACATTTTAAGTCTAAACCTCAGAACCAGGGTTCTGTTAAACTGAAACATGATCATGTGAAAACATCTTTTATTATTATTAAGACACTGGTGTGCATGGGTGAGTGGATGAAGATGATGCGGGTTGTTTTGTTTTGCTTTTTTTTGGCTCAAGGGAAAAAGATTAAAAAAGATTCGAATAGAAGCTGGAAAGCAGAGAGATGCTGGTATTCAGGTTGTTATGGAGTATCACCTGTGCTGTGCTCTGCTCAGAGACTCATTTTTTGGCTGGCTGTGATGGGGTGTGACGCTGGACAAATGCCCACTGCTGCACAGATGGGAGAGAGGCTGCACTGAGATGCCTTCCACCCTACAACAACAGCGAGCAGAGGGAATCGTGGCTTTCGACGCCTTCATACATTCTGTTATGTGTGTGTGTACATGTGTGTGCACTTGTATGACTTCCACACTGTGTCTGTTAAATGCTTGTGATTCTATGATCTTATTTTCCCCTTCAGGAGCCAGTCCCAGCATGCTAAATACTAGAAATATTGTCTGTTATTTGAAACAGATGACCAGGTAGCCATCACTGTTAAAAGTGAAAACTTGAATAGGGTGAAATTGTGGACAGATCTTATTTTCAAACTAGGCATATCTGAATTGGTGGTTGACATACAAAGGGAAATCCACTTGAATCTCCTGATTTGTTTGAAAAATCCTGATGCAGTAGTTTTGAACTACTGGCATGGTAATGGAAATTCTTGGTCAGAAAGTGAATGTTGTATATTGGACTGTGATGTTTAGTGTATTGTAGCACTTCCAAAGATTAAAAATGAAAAATGGGTATTTTGTTTAAATGGCTAAACCATTGTCTGACTTGTTTAAATCTAAACCATACTGAAGTCCCTAATCTTGTTAAACGCACCACTTCTGTGATTCTTCTTCCATGAATGTGATAAACTTGCACACGTCATGTAACAACCTACTGTGCAGCAACTGACCTTACTCATAAGCAAAGAGGCATTGTCAAAGAGACTAGGGGATGATGATGATGAGAGGAGTTGAACTTGTAGTTTAATAATATTCCACTAAAGATCCTTAAATGTATTCTGTTGTTAGTGTGGTAAACTGTGTGTGTGGTTGGACTGAAAAAGGTGGTACGTGATCTTGGTAAGCAATTTGATAACTTTGTATCTACTATTTTCAGTCAAAAAACTTGCGTTAAAAAACTTGTTCATTAAGATACCAGCAAACAAGCTAATTCAGCACAAGTTGCATAAAAATGTGGCTTTTTAATGCATAAAAAGCCACTTTCTTTCCACTTTCTTTTGAAAAATAGAACCCCCTACCCACCTGCCCCCAAATCAAATAACTTTGATTTTCCTAATTTTTAGGAAGATCTTTTTCTTTTAATCTTTTTCCTAATCCTAAATCCAGGCTTTAGCCACATATATCTACCCTCTTTACCATGCCGTGCCCTCTTGACCTTAACTTGATGTAAAGTTGTAAAGACCACAACATTTTGAAGCTGTATGTGGGTGAAGATGAGGGAAAAGAGCTGTTTTTTGTAAATTTCCACATCACAGATGGATGAAGTGACTCACTCTCTCACACACACGGACATAAACACTCACACATATTTCAGTGACATTTTCACTTGCCTCTCTACTTTTAACCACCCGGTTCTGTCATGCGTTTTCATTTAGATTCATATTTAAGTTTGTCCTCTTTCAGTGGGATCAGTGCTAAAACATGAGACATTTGCAAACAGTGATTTAACTTTAGCTTTAGTGATAGACCAATTCACTGGAATTGGTTAATAACCGTGTCAATTTTGCCAGTTAGCAAAAGCATTACATTTCCCTTTTCTCAGTTCAGTACCTACTGATGTTTGAAACTAGATTTAACAATTTATGTATTCAATTTTTATTGTGCAAAATTAAGCAAAACATTGTGACCTTAATAAAACATATGCAGGTATCCACAATTCACACAAAGATCAATTAAAAAAACAAAACAAATGTTATACTTTGCTTGTGAAATTTTTACTATAATAATAAAGTGATTAGAGCACAATGACACTGTTGTCATAAAGATGCATGACTCTGTGTGTAGAAGCTGGCTGTATCTGCTGTTGTCAGATATGGTTACCTCCAGCCACCAGAATCATCAGAAAACCAGTGCTTGAAGCACAGCAAACATAAATGTTTCAACCACAGATATAAAAGCCAAACTTCTGTAGTGCAGTTTTAATTGACAGAAATCTCATACATTCCTTCAAATATGTTCACACCTTTTGATCCTGAACATGTTCACTTGTACCAACACAGTAACCCCAGACAACCAATAAGATGTGTGTTCCTGTAGCTCAACTGGTAGAGCATTGTAGTAGTAGCCTAAAGGTTGTGGGTTCAATTCCCAAAGAACACATGTACTGATAAAATGTTACATTTACAATTTAAGTCACTTTGGCTAAAAGCGTCTGCCAGATTTGTAAATGTAATGTAAATGAGACGTGCAATGTGAATGCATGTCAGCTGCAGATTAGAAGGGAATCACCACCCCTCTGCTCTGTCAATTACGAAAAACACCTAGTTTTATTAGGAGTTACATTTGATTTGATTTTAATTAGCCGTTTAGCCATGGATATTGAATGATTCTGGCATAGAGACAATCCTCTGGCCTGGCTCTCTTACTGTAAGTACATTAGACGGTGCTGCTCCCCCAGGACTTCCTCACTCATTAATTCTAATCCCACAGACAGTACTTCTTTCTGACTTTCCACATGGGGAGACACATCTATGCAGGCTCAGAGCCAGGGACTGTGTCTAATAGTTATAAATGGCTGATCGTAATATTTTCTTATATGGCTGCTTTACTCTGTGCTGTGGTTCTGTGTTTTGTAGAGCTGTTTGTCTGTTTGCTTTTTTTGCTACATTTTATTGTCCAGAGTTTGATCTTTCATAGCTCAGGAGACTTTTAAGTTTTAACATTGTCTTAAAGGTTAAATGTGTGCACAGCTTACATAATTTGTTCTTGGGAGGAACTGGATCTCTCTTTAATTGCAAATCTGAGCCCAGAGATCTTGTTGAGATCTTTTCTGAAACTCCATGTGAGATTTCCTGGAGTCTTACTCTCACAAGGAAAATCTAACTGCAATAAGAATTCTGTCATCAATTACTCATTCTTGTGTTTTTCCAAACCTGACTTTTTTATATTAATGCTACGGGGATGAGAACTGATCAATGTTTGATCAGTTCTTTTCCATAGAATGAAAGTGGATGGTGATTTTTACTGTCACGCTTCATAGCCAAATGCACAGATGTATAGCCAAACTAAAGATGCTGTATTAAGACAATGAGTTTGAATATGTTTACTGTAGAGTGAATTATACCTGAAGTGTTTGTATGTTCTTCATTTAATTTCTTTGCTGTCTACAGGAAACCGTAAAGACGTTAAAGAGATCATTAGTGCCATTTACTGCAAGTAGGACTGTAAAAAGATTAAAGTCTGGGCAAACATTTTTAGTGTCTCACATGTACTAAAAATGTAAATGTAAAAATTTCACTTCCTCTGGTTCAGTGTATTGATTAAGGGGCTTTCTTGTCTTGAGACGGGCCCTCACCTCCTCTCTCATCCTCTTTGCCTCTGGTTGATTATTGAAGATGCAGGTTCAGGTTACCATATAAAGCTGACTGCTGACTTTTAATGAAAGTGAAGTCACTTTCTTTTTTTACTTTTAGTGAAAGTAATCCTAGCTTGGGTCTTGTGCTTGTCTGAGTGGAAATGCTTCTAGGGAATAATTTTTTCTAATTGATTTATTTATCTCATAAACATCAGCCTTTTGAGATGTTATGTACCAAACAACAATAAGAAAAATGCGGGGGCTCCCATTAACATCACTGGCAAAAGTTTGAACTTGGTTGCGAAAATATATAGAACTTGCCAACAAATGTTTTTTGCTAGTGATGTTTAAATCAAAGATGTCAGCAAAACATCTCTACAACACATCACTCTCACATTCTGAAATCCACTCTTGTGTCTGTCAAAATTATATTCTCAACCTCATCTGTCTCCCTCTCTGTACCCTTCTCAGTGACAGTTACATTGTGCGTGTCAAAGCGGTGGTCATGACCCGGGATGACTCGAGCGGGGGTTGGCTGGCACAGGAAGGAGGGGGTCTCAGCAGGGTGGGGGTCTGCAAGGTGACGCCTGCTGAACTAACTGGCCACAGCGATTTCCTCATCCATGGCGAGCGCCTCAAAGACAAACAGGTGTGGCCAAATATTCACAGTCTTCTTTCCCCATAGGGCTGCTCGGAAATCAAGCTGATTTACAGCCTGAGGAGTTTTGCATGCTGGGTTCTTTTCCAAGAGAAATCTGGTTATGAATGCATTTGTGATTTGATTTTTGTTCCTTTGACCTTTGTCAGTGCTACAGCAGACTGTGGGATCTGTCTCTGAAATGTTTCATTTGTTTTGGCTGGCAGGTGATCTTGGAATGTTTTGTGAAAAAGGATCTAATTTACACAAAGGCCACACCCACATTTCACCACTGGAAGGTCGACAACAAAAAATGTGGTCTGACTTTCCAGAGTCCTGCCGATGCCCGTGCCTTCGATAGAGGTGTGCGGAAAGCCATGGAGGACTTGATGGAGGGTGAGATCATCACAGTTAGAAGAACACCACATTACAACATTATAACACCACATTATGACTTTTGGTCATAAATACTTTAGATAGGTATTTTTAAAATGGTCTACACCTACACAAGATGAAGACTCAGAAGTGATTTCAGTGGTACTAAACAAGCTGTTTCATTCATCATGGTGGACCAACACCATGATGGTCTCAGTGTTGAGGTCACATGGGGTGACCAATACATATGCGAATAGGATACTTCTACAACCATAACCTTTTGCTTTTAAGTGTTGTCAGTATAAAGTACAAGACCAACAGCAGCCCACCTGTCCATTTGCTAAATCATCTGATTCATATGAAAATTTGAATATGACTTTCCAGTTTAGTAAGCACCAATCTGACTAATCTGGCTGATGAACAAATTCTGTGACCAAGAGCAACCAGGTCTCTACATGTTTTCTGTCAGTTGACCCTATGTTTTTCATGACCCTGTGCCATCATTAGAGATGAACATTAGAAATAACTCAGAAATAGCATGTTCAAACAAAACAAACTATAATTTGTCAGTTTGCATAACCGTCAGATGGCTCCTCCAATCTAAGAAGGTGGTTCTTGGGGAGTTTCAGCAAGAGCCAACACCAGTGGCAGTAAAAAGAGCTGACTGTGTGAGATTGCCATATTATTAACACATTTCTACACACACTAGAAATAAAATTCCAGAATAACTGATTCCCACTTCCATGTGACATTGTACCGTACTTACTGTGTGAAGCTGTTGCAACATGATATTACATGCTACTATTTAAAACTACTATATCTGTAGGATAATACTCTGCCCTGTAAACAACTACAGTGCACTTTTAGGGGTCATTTAATTCTTTTGGACATTGATGTTCTTTTAGGCTTTCCATGAGAAGTGCACTGCAGTAGTGGCCCACAGTTTTGAGAATGCCAAAGGCTGCAAAGTACCTTTATAACCCTTTATTAAGGATAAAAAGTCAGTCCGCAGTCATGTGACCAGGTTCGACCGTCTGCCTGTCAGCTTCTTTCTCTCTGCAGCCTCAAATACCACCATTAACCGACAGGATATGTGAAGGTCTGTCGGCTCACGTCTCCTGTGTTTTATTTTAGGTTCCACAACTTCCTCTTCAACACCCCAGAATGAGGCTGAACTTGGAGATGATGATGTGTTCACAGTAAGAGCCTTTTACTTTCAGCTGATCATTTAATGCTTATTGGTTTGGGTATCAAACATCCACCTCATGTTGTCCAACACATATGGATGAACCATATTAAAATGTTACATTTCAAAAAGGAAAAAAAAAAATATATATATATATATATATATGCATATGCATATGCAAGTTTTATTTCTTCAAGGAAAAAAATTATATATATATATATATATATATATTATATGAGTAAATATAATTATATGAATTATATAATTTTTTTCCTTGAAGAAATAAAATTTGCATTGACATTTTTTGCTGTATTTTCCAAATTTTGTTTATTTGCTAAATTCTCATTGAGTTCATGAGTTCGTAATTGCCATTTTTCTAAGTAGATTGTTTAAACAAAAAACTTACAATTACTGTTTTACAGTTACTGTGGGGGAGACATGTTTAACTGTTTTACAAATTATATTATTATACAAATTGTCTTTAAGTAAAATATTTTGTTCTTAATTTCTTATATAATTTCTTTATCTTGGTTTTGTATTGTTGTCTATTTATGTCCCAGACATGTTCGTGACAGGTTTTGTGACCACACTCCCAAACTTTTCTGTGTTGCATGTTATTTCATGTTTTGTGTGCTTTTGAAGACATGGACGTTCTGAAAGTGATGTTTAGTAACTTCCGTTTCCCTCCAGCTTTCATGTCTGCGGGTTTTCAGTGTGTGTGTGTGTGTGTGTGTGTGTGTCCCAGAAAAGTCCTTGTGATATTTTTACTCTGCTGAGGCTCCTGAGGAAAAGATGGGCCTTTGTTTTTCTGAAGATGGTGGATGTGATAGCAGCCCGAGCATGTTTCCGGTGGCCATTTCTAAGCAGGTTGTTCTGCCATTTGGCTTTTGCCCACATACTGTCCTTTTGTGACAGTCACAGGAGACTGAGAGCAGCGGGCAGGGTCAGGAGATGACTTCCTGCTCGCCCCAGTAAAACTATCATTAGCAGCTGCTTCCTAGCTAACTGCCATCCTGATTTACAACTGCCCTGGGTGAAAGAGGGGGAGGGGCGGCAGGCACAGGGGAAGCCACATGGCTTCTGTTTCACTAGCTGTCTGTCTCGGTTTCAGGCCAAAAGGGTAGACTGCTAAGCCAAGAACCCTGAGCTGTAAAGGAAACTTAATCCAGTGCTTCTTTCTGTCCTGGAATTTATGCTTCTCTTGTGTGGTTGGGTGCGTCCCTGCGTTCGGAAACCAAATGAAGTGTTAGATTTACTACTGAGCACTGGTTCTTATTTAAAACTTACCTATTTTGTTCTCGGAAGCGAGTGGACAAACGTTTCCACAAAAGGTTGTTGGCACAGTTGTTGGGTGAAGGGGGGTTGTTGATGACCTTTCCATATATTGCAGTGCGAGGCAAGTGGCTGCAGACAGCAGCAATGCAGCTCTGGATTTACAGCTTGGGGCGATTATGTGTAGGAGAGCTGTTCTCTGAGGGGATGGACATTCCTCCTGACAGTTCCCCGTGAGCTAACCTATACTTAACCTCAGCTGGTTTTAGCTCATTTAAATCTGGAAAAGCACTTGGTCTGCATCTCTGAGTGTTGGGCATTTAGCAGGCTGGTTTTGGGCTGGTTGAGCTCGCAACACCTCCATCTATATCTAAACTAGAAAAAAAAAGGTTAGGGACATTTATATCAATTTTTCTTTGTGTTGCCTTATTTAGCAGAGGCCGTGCTGGGGCCAACACAGTAAAGTGTGTTATTTGATCAGTTTATGTTTCACGTTGTTGTTCATGTTTGGGTTGCTCATACAGAATATTTTACAGCGTTAAAGCTGCAATCTGTAAATCACCATCTCTGTTTAACACATAAAATTGCAGGTTATTTTTATTTTATATTTAACTAAAAAAATTTACAGATTGCAGCATTAAAAACAGCCAGAGGGATAAAAGAGCACACAAAAAACAATGGTGTTATTTCTCATTGAAGTAAAAATGTAACAATTAGTTTCTGTTAGGAGTGATGCAATAATGTGACGCAAAGGGTGACACCCCCCACCACTGGTCAGAGGTCTGTGTGCTTGCCATTCAGGTGTTACATCACTCACTACATTGAGCTGAGGGGAAGAACAGAAGGTTAGCCTCCAGTGAGTCATCATGGGTACACTTCAGCCCTCCACTTCCGTCCTTAAGTATAATGCTGATATAACCCCATCACAGAATTACAAACACAAGCAGCACTCCCTTATGCTATCTAAAAATGTCATTGTGGCTATGATGAGTCATCAGTTATTAACAGAAATAAGTATTTTTTTAATTTGTTTTGGATTTGGTATGGCTGAGCTTTAGTGTACTCATCGTTTTTAAAAGTCAGATTGGTGAGACCCAATGTTGTGACGTCAGTGACAGTCGTTAGCCGATTATCAAAGAGGAAAAATTGTAAAAATAAAAAATGTTGTCATCATTTAATCAAAAAGCTACGGAGACACAAAAAATGACAAAACTGCATCCTAAAAGTATTGGTAAAATAGTTCATATCAGCTGTGCAGTATTGTTCCAGTCCTCAGAAGCCACACAATAGTTTGCCTTGAGGAACAGTTTATTGAAATAAATTACATTTTCTCTATGTTTAACACCAGTTATGCCAAATTTGTTCTTGAGTGCCATGGGACTAAATGCGACACTGTAAGTATTAATATATACATCTGTGAACTACAGCAGAAGGTTGTGTTCAGTTTATCTGTTTTTATGGCTTTAGACTTGGTAATATTAAATATAAATATAAAAAATAATAGAAAATAAAAGTACTATACTAGCACAATCAGGTGCTCTGATCCTAGCTCAAACAAAACTTCCACAATTGCTGTATAGCAAGTATAGTATACATTTTTTAGAATAGAGTAGACTTTATAGTTGTGTGTGTATGTGTGCGTGCGCTGGAGTATATAAATGATAAAAAACTATTTCCTTTGAGGCAGTAGGGCAGGATAAGGGCTTTGCTGTATAGAGAACTCACAGTCAGGACTCAAGGGGATGCTCAGGGGAAGTGGGATGTGGAAGACTAACAGTTCTGGGAAGAGCAGAAAAAATAGGATGGAAGGAATCAATGCTTCTTTATGCTAGAGGTAGAGAGCCTTTATTTCTGTATTCTCTCCAGTCCTTAGCAGCACCGGGCATGTGTGTGCATAGAGTGTGTGCACATAAAGGCCCTCAGGACTAATCACAGCAGTGAAAAATGTACCAGTGCCCTTCCACCCTCAGGCAATTTAACTTGGAACATAATTAGTTCCAGCATATTTTTCACTCTCTAGATTGTTTCGTTTAGGAATTATAAAAAAACTTGTCGTCAATGCAAAATTCTATAAAGAACAGAGAACTTTTGCCACATAACAACTCTGCCTAGATAGCATCAAGCATACACGTAACTGTGTAGCCACACACTGACCAAACTAGCATGCGAGTGGCTGGCATTTGATGTGATGGGTCTGATTGTTTGCTTTTGACCTGAACAGCAGAACATTGTTTTAACTCTAGATCTAACTATGCCCAAATCTACAATTCTACATTCCCTTTAAAGTCCCAATTTGTAAAGCTAAACAGCCCCTCAAAATAGGTCCCTCTGGATAGCTAAATAGCCTTCAGAAAGGTTTGAATCTTGAACCTGAGCTACACACAGTTTAAATGTAAAGGTAGGCATCACTATCAGGCATAACTATTGCACATAGTTTGTCCGACCCTGTTTGTGCTTATAGATATACATTTGGCCTAGAATTGTGTAGAAAAACAATTGTGCTCTAAAAACTTTTCTAAGTGATCCCTCACTGTCATATGACAAAACAGACAACAAAATCAAACCAAGTCATATCTAGGAACCAGAATATCACTGAGACAAGAGAATGGCCTCTTTTGACCCGGACCAGTAAGCAACCACCTAGTAACACCCTAACAACAACACAGCAATGTGCTACAAATCATATTGAATACCTTAGCAACCTCATATCATACCTTAGCATTATAGAAACTGGAGAGAATGTTTATTTGCTTCCTTTGCATTATTGTTTCTGACCTCTGTACTTAGGACTGGTCTCTCCACTGCTTCTATTTCTTGTGCTCATCAGGCCAGTTCTCTGTCATCAGGTCCAGTGGGGACACATTAAGCTCTGTCCGGTTGAAACCAGTTTATTGTGCAGACATTTTGGCTGGATCGGATTGGAGAGGTCTGGTGCGGTTTTCGTGCCACGGGGTGGCCAGCCCGAGTCTTAGATTTAATTAAGGGGGGGCCATTTGTGAAATTACCCAAAAGACTTCAGTTCCCCAAAGCTCTTGCTCTTTCTCCCCCTCATTATCTCTCTGCCCTCCCCTATTGCGCCACTGATTGCGCGTCATTAGCAGCCCGGCATCGGCCCTGCTGCTGAGAAGGTATTCCTTTGAATTAAAGCCCGGCCACATGTGCCTTTGAACTCTCTCGTTATCTCTGCTGCGCCACACACTTTAGACCTTTTCGATAAGATGGCTGATTTCGTGGTGGGGGTATATTATATACACTCTTCTACACTCTGTTCCAGAACCTAATGAGCAGCCCTGATAGGTGTTATAGCCACATTCCCTGTGCGGAGGCTGTTTCACAAGGTACAAAGCATATTTACTGAGATGTTTCATTTTGACCAATGTTTAGGGCAGCATCGCATGGTTTCCTTATGGTTAAGGCAATCCCTTATCTAAGGCAAAGCAGGAGAAATACTGAAAATGACAATAAAATAGTTAAATAGTTAATAAAGTAGTCTGATAATAAACTGACTATTTTACCCATTGTTTATGTGTGATGTGAATTTTTAGATTTTGAATAGTTTGCATCAAAATCTGTTGGAATCTCATGTGTTTTAAATCGGTCACTTGTGAGGTTGCAGCCTTAAAAGATGCCTGTGTAGGCAGTAGACAGTGGGGCTGCACACTTTTTTTTTAATCCTTCTATGTCTGTCTCTTACTGCTCTTGGTTCAGTGTTTTTTAGACCTGCAGTGTAAACATCTGAAAGGGTCTGTGTTTTTAATTATCTCCAGCAGTCCAGCCTCAGCTATCCTCCTAAACGTATTTTTAAATCACGTCGGCTCTGACTTTTGGCAGCGATCTGAGGGACGCCTGTATTATTTTTGGCCAGCAGTTCTGAGGTCTTTGTATGAACATGAAGGGGAAACGAAGGGCTGACCATGCCGGAGAGCATGAGAGAGCTCAGGCCAGGGTGCAGAAGCACGACCAGTTACCATAGGCTTCTGTTCCACTCGCCAGCTGGAGTTTAGCCTCAAACATGGAAAGACTTTGTTTGAATGGCACTGCATTATCCAGACTCTGTGATAATAATCCAGATTCTTTTATGCCTATGTACTGGATGGATCTACATTTTTATTTGACATTTAGAATCAAAAAAAGGAAGAGGAAGTTTGTGTAGGCAAATAGCCTTTAGTTTTTGGAACCATTTTTAAAGCTATTTGCTAATTTCTAATTTGCTAGCTGGAGGCAGGTGATATTAAAGGGGAGACAAATTTCTGACAAATTGTCATTCTAAAAAGCATTTTATTGGAAAAAAAATTGGCTACACCTTTAAATGCAAAGTGAGTCATCCATATTTTTGATGGGTTTTTTTCCACAAATGAAGGCAGGTAAATTTTGAAAGATTTTTCTAAACACATACAGTATATCTGTTTTAAAGCTAGCTGTATAAACAAACAATAGAAGTCTATGGAATTTCCACATTTAGATAAGTAAAAGTGTGTGGTTTTGTTTTTCTGCCATTGTAAGGACTTTTGGTAAAAAAAAATTGATTTTTTTAAAAATGCAAAAAGGTGTGAGGATTTCTGTGAGGGTTAGGGGATAGAATATACAGTTTGTACAGTATGAAAATCATTATGTCTTTGGAAAGCCCTACAAAGCATAGTATCCTAGCATGTATGAGTGTGTGTGTTTGTGTGTATGTATGCTCAGACTCCACCTGGCAGGTGGTTATTGAAGGCATCCTGTTTAGGCAAAGGAAGGATCACGTCCAGACTCACAGCCACTAATCGCTTCCTATCCACCCATCCGCCCTGCCTCCTGGCCTGTCTGTTAGACAGATCAGCAGGCAGGCAGACAGACAATCTCTCTGTCAGCCTGCTGGCCTGTCTGTCCGTCTCCCCGCAGGCCTGTCTTTTGTGCTGGTCTGTTAGTCTGCCTGCTAGCCTGTCTGTCTGCCTGTCATTTTTTCTGTCTGTTCAGTGTTCAGCCCACCTCCACAGGCAGATGTCAGTCTGCACCATTCTTGTTTTGTGTTTAACGGCAGCTTTTCTCTGCTGCTAAAGCACAGAGTAATCTCATCCGATCTCTCTTCATATACTAGCAGTAAACATGTTTTAATTTTTGTTGACCTCTTCTGCTGGGGTGTTTTGGGCTCTCAGCCTGTTTTTCTACCCAGCAATCCTGGCTGAGAAACAGCTTAAACCAGCCTTGTTTTCTGGTCTTTACTGGTCTGTTGGCCGTCAAACCAGCTTGACTGCCAGCTAAACCATCCTAGCACAACCTCAACCAGGATGAAAGACCATCTTAAACTAGCTAAGACCAGCTTTCATGCCTAGGCTGATCTAAACTTTGTTGTTGTTGTTTTTTGCAGGGACTGAGCAAAGATACACTCTAGTTTCTTAGAGTGAGCAACTAAATATTTGAAAATTTAAGTTTTGTTGAAATACACAAGTACTTTTGGGTGCCAATAAAGAAACAGACTGTTTTCCTGAAGAATAGGGTGGTTGCAACATGTACTAGCAGAGGGAAACTTCCAAAGTTAGCTAGAAAAACCCCTGACCTTATGAATTAAACAGGTCTTTGTTGGGTTTTGCTGCTGCACCTTTAGGATTTATTAGTAATTGGCTTCTTTGCATGTGAAATGAGAGTGGTTTGCTGTGCTCATAAATGGGTTGCAGGTTTGCTGTCAGGTCTGATAGTTATCAGCTGCCCTATGTTGCATTAACAAAGTTTTTGCAAAGCTTATGTCTAGGTATGTCTAGGTAAGAATGTTCAGAATATGCCCTTTTACATACTCGTTTCATTCAATAGTCTTTTGGCAACATTCCTTGTTTACTAGGGAGAATGTTAGATCTTGATACCTCTTTGTGAGATACAGGTTGATACCTCATGATATGACTGCTGTAATGTTCAGCATGGTGTCTGATCCACACTAAACCTTATGCTGTTTAAGTACCCTTGTCAAACATGTAAAATAAAAAAAGTTATTAAATCTTTATTTGATTAAAATATTATCATCTATAAAATGTACAATGATATTGTACAGTACATTTTAGATTTTCCTTATTTTCACCTCAGTAGAATGAGAATGTCTTGACTTGGCTACATGCCACAAGCTCTCGACCAATGAGGTGTTCCATTGTGCGCAGTGTGGTGATGTTATGGACCAGAGCTGTTGGTTTTGTGTTTGATGGCCTATATCCCAGCATACTGGAATCATTTCCAGTTCCTGTAATAACAGGGAGACTTCAGAGGTTTTTATAAATTCTGCGGTTTGAGGCCTGATTTCTTTTTCTGTTTAATTGCACACTGTTGAGCCACGTCACGTCGGATGGATTGCACTGATGCTGGTGCGTTATATGGTCATGTGTCTGGTGCATTATGTTTAGCTGTGAATCAATACCAGTTGCTCATGAGATCATGGAAAATAGCTTTTACTCGGCAAAACACCTGTCTGTGATTGGGATGTCATCTTAATTTCTTCTCAAAACACTGACCTTAATTTCCTGGACAGTACATGTACTGTTTTCAATTCTTCTTTTCCTCAAAATATGTTTGTGTTTTGGAGCAAAGACTGTGGAGATGTTGTTTTTGCTTGCAGATGTCTCTGGGTCATTTGAGGCTATTTTTACTGTTTCTCCATGTCTCTGTTTTCCAGACGGCCACCGACAGTTCTTCAAATTCATCTCAGAAGAAGGAACATATTACACAACTGGTAGCAACTTCCACCTTTTATGAGCCTCACCCGCATCGCTGCATCCTGCAGTACCGGCCGCCCGAGCGCTACAGTGTGGATCAGGTGCGTGACGAGGAATGATATGCCTAGGAGCCTTATTAACATCACGAGTGAATATTTGCATTTAGTTATTTATACTCAAGTTGCCTAGGTGTGCGTAATCTAAATCAGGGGTGTCAAACTAGTTTTAAATCACAGGCTGGATTCCTCTTGGAATCATGCAGTGTGGCTTTTGTATTGGGTGGAACTTGCTGCACTCAAGCAGTGCACATGCTTTTCTAGAGCTAATAAAGTCCAGAATCAACTTTGTGCTGCTTTAATAATTAGGGTAAGACAAAAAGGAGAATATAGAATTGACTCTTTTATTCAGTGTCAAGCAATGCACTTAGATTTTATAAATATATAAGTTATTTTTTTGGCTACAAAGAAACCTTTTAAGAGTTACTGTCCAGGAACAAAAATATTTTGTGAATATTTACGTGTTGTAAATATTTTCATTTTAATTATTGAATTGTAGAAAATGGTATGACTTCACAGTTTGGATCTAAAGCATTAATGGAATATTATGAGAAAAACTATGTTTGTGATAATGAGGAAGTCATCACGCTTGTATCTTCCAGAAGTTTTCCAGGAACCTCTTTCCCTTTGAGGACGAGGAGATAGTCCGCATCAACCCCCGTGAACGCTGGCTGATCACGGGCTATGAGGACTACCGATACGCCGCGGTACCAGACAAGTTCATCCAGAATGAGGACTCAGACTCATACGTTCAGATTGCTAAGAATGAACCCTTAAAGCACGACTACAACTACCCATACGTGCCCAGCTCTGACTTCAGCCAGTGTGAGCTCAAGAGCCACTGTGCGGGCACTGAGGGCAGCGTGGTGGCCGCTCAACCACGGGCCTTTAACTTCAAAGGAAAGCGGAGAAAAGAGGATGGAGAGCGATCGCGCTGTGTCTACTGCCGGGACATGTTCAACCATGAGGAAAACCAACGTGGACAGTGTCATGACGCCCCCGACCCCATCCGGACCTGCATCCACCGGGTGAGCTTCATGTGGTGCGCGGATAGCATGCTCTACCACTGCATGTCCGATCCGGAGGGTGACTACTCTGACCCATGCTCTTGTGACACCAGCGAGGAACGTTTCTGCCTGCGTTGGACGGCCCTGCTGGGTCTGTCAATGCTGGCGCCCTGTCTGTGCTGCTACCTGCCACTGCACATGTGCCATCGCTGCGGCGTGGCCTGTGGCTGCTGTGGAGGAAAGCACAAGGCCGTCGGCTGAGCCGCAACCCACCCCCTCCCAAACAAACCTTATGTATGCCCATTAGCTAGCACTGAGGAGGGCAGGAGTGGAACTATACGACATGGGAGGCTCGGTGGAGCATCGGCTGTCTTTTACTTTGGGCTCTCCTGGTTCCAGAAAGAATTGGTGCATTTAACGTTATTCTTCTCATCCGTTTTGTTTATATATATGTGTGTGTGAATGAGTGAGTGTGTGTTCATTTCTCCCCTTTTATTATGGATGTTTTTCTCAATTCCTTGTGAATGAAATTGCCTTTCTTGTAAGGTGACCTAAATGTCATGCATCACTTATGCAGGTACATTCATTTTTACACTGATTTTACTTTTCAAGAACTTGAATCGCTTGTTATTTTTATGTTGTGTGTGCTTAATTTCAGAATCCATTGTTTTGATTTTGTGTTAGTTCAGCATGGCCTGCAAAGGGAGATTATAGCTGTTTACTCTTCCTGAGCAGGTCCTTAGATGAACCAGCATTTATATCCCAAACCCTTTAAACATTCAGAACAATAACATTGAGATTAGCTTGAGACACTAAATCTGTAGTTGGTTGGACCGACTGGGTTCGAATGGAAGTTGATTTTTAGTGTGTTTGAAGGAGAGAGTGTCCATGCCTGTGTGTGTGTGTTGTAAAAGAATGATAACATTGTATCACAGCATAGTATTGTTGTTATTATATTTAAGCCAAATTTACATAAGCTGCATTGAGAGTATATGTAAATACTGTATACTCATATGTATATGTTTAAAAATTGAATTATTGTAATCATCTTTGACAGCCACAGCTGTGCTACAGACAACAAACATTTTCTTTATTGTTGACTTATTTTTGATGCAAGGGTGGCTTTTACGTTTAAGCAGATTTGATATCCAAAGATTATTTTTGTCATATTTATTTTTAAGGTCAATTAAATCACCAGCCAAAGGAGGGAAAAATAGAAAAAAAAGTGTTGGGCAAAGAAGCATAGCCATATGGGGAAAGATAAATTTCTAGCGAGCCCACAGTGCTTACTCTGCAAAACAATCTTTTTCTATATTTCTGTCTTGTTTTCCAGTAACAAATGTCTAATATTGTGTAAAGTAATAAGTCTTTAGAGAATATGGTGAATGTTGTTTATTTTTCTTAGCCCATTTAAAAGAAAATATAGTTTATGCTAAAAAATAGAAAAATAAATATAAAAAGTAAAAGTAAAACATATTCTGTAAAAACAATTAATAGTTAATATTTTATGCATTTTTCTTCTAGAAATAAATTCAAATAAATGTTTAGGGAGGTTCAGATATTTTTATTGAAAAACAAGACAAAATCATTTATAAAGAAAAGATGTTTTGCAGTCTGTTTGTTTTTATATATTCTATGGAGGGGAACACCAAACTTTCTTTTCCCTACTGACAGATGGCTGATAATTTATCTTTGTGGTTTATAAAAAAGGAAGGAATTGTTGTCTCAAAGATGTTTCCAACTCCTGTCCTGTTCTTAAAGAAAAGGAAACAAAAAACAAACTTGATATAAGGGTGCTGTAAAGAGGATGTTTTTGCCAAAACAGCCTCCAGTTTCTTCATTACAATAATGCTAATTAACGCCTTAATTTTGTTTGACAAGAATGGAGAGGAAATGACAGTAAATGAATCAATGCTGTTCCTCAAAGAAGTGAAAATAAATGGATATTTTTTTATTATATTAAAAAAAAAGTACCCCAATATATAGGCCTAAAAACAAATACGCTCCAATTATTGAGGGAGTAAAATGGCATGGTACAATCTTTGAGATGGCTCGCATATGTCTAGTCTGTCTCAGTCACCTGACCCAACCCTGTCAAGGACTTCATGAGTAACCAATCACCTTCCCCAGTAGTGGTTTATGCAGTGTCTAAATAAAACATTAAACGACAAATCATTACTCTGCGTAGATATTCAAACTGTATGTGAGCAGTTTGATGAATGTACAGTACATATGCATCAAATGCTTGTTCACGTTACATAAACGTTCTGCCTCAAAATCATGTTCTCAGAGGTGATATGTTCTGAAATGACGGTATACTCTTAAAACTGAAGGTTCTGTGTCATTTTCTGCATCATAAATTGCAAAGAACCACAGGGTTCTTGTCCATATGTTTTTTAGATATTAAAAAAAGCTCTTAAAAATGTTATGTTCGCGTTGGTTCTAGCTGGCATCTGTTCAAATGAAATCACAATTAACCTCATTTACTTTCCTAAGGGACATTCCTGATCGTATATGTTTCCTTTAATTCAAAAAAAGAGAAAAGTTTGACTTAGTAATCTTTTAAAATGTAATAATATGCTCTGCAGGTTATTGTGGGCCAATAACTTTTCCCTTTTAGGTAATGTTACAAATCCCTCTTTTTAAACCACCTGATTTTTTTCTGGTAGTAATGCCCACTTTTCCCAATCCAATCAATTCTAATGAATAAAATCTATTGTTCTCCTATTTCACTTGTAAATATGAAATATTAAGTAAAATTGGTTTCATGTTGACATTAAAATAAGTTCAAAAGAAACCGTCCTGGGTTATTTAAAGTGCCAGTACGCACAGTGGGGTCCAAAAGGCGGAGACCACTAGTAAAATTATTTGCTATTTGCAAAATTATTTCTTTTGTCCACCTTTTGTTTTTAATGACAGCATACACTATACACAGATATAGAATGCAATGAATACGAAGACAAATGTGAAGACATTTGACTAACATGCTTAGCCTATTTCTGGAACCTTTATTTTTAAGAGTGTAGGGGTGATACTACGATGACTATGTACTACTGTGTTTAATTAGTGTGAAGGCATTAACTCATGAGGAACATGTTGAAGCCCCTGTCATCCACTGAAGTCTCTCACGGGTGGTGGAAAGGGAGCAGACCTCCACAGTGAGGTGTCAACTGTCACTGTGTCCTTTATTCACCATGTATCTTTTCTGTATCTGAATCTGTCAGCTTCTTCAATACCAGTGTCATCTAAGCTTAGAGAAGAGCTACATTTTATTTTTCTGTGGTAATGGAATGTTAACCAAAAGCATTTTGTGGAGCGTTTGTTCTGGTGCAACATCTCCCTACTACATACAATTACTTTTTATAAAGTGCCTGAAGCATATTGTTAGTCTCCTTGTATACTAAAAATGAAAAGAAAAGGACAAAAATGAAATAAACCCTATTGTATTGATTGGTTGTGTTTTTTACGATCCAAATTTTTACCTCTGTGAAAAGCAAAAAATCTATTTCAAGTGTATGATGTAAATTTTTATTTCTATTTTTTTTAATAATTTTTAACATGTACGATCAATGTAGCTCCTGCGTTCAGCAAAAGATGGAATGAAAAGAAAGTACTTTGTAAATACCAGTTGATCATATCAGAGCTATGTGGCCGCCTGGCTGCTGTGTAGATCTACATGTTTGTCATAAGTCTCAATAAAAATGAAAGAAACCAGTAACCAGGACTATATTTGTACTGTTTGTCCAGGTGGCTATGAAAATTGTTTTTGTGATTGTTTGCTCATCCTCATGTCATTCAGACCAACAGAGGAATAAAAATAATAGGAGCTGGAGGGACACTACAGTTCTGGAGGGAACTGAGTGAAAATTGATATTTTGTTATCTGGTGATAAATCATGTACTCAATGACATTTAGCCATTAGTTCATCCATACAAATCGGTTTGTGGCAGTCAGTAAGCCGTTATCATTCAGAAGTTGCAGATATGCACACTCCCAACTCAACATCTGATGTTCTTACAGCAGTTCCTAATGCTTTTAGCCAGATGCTGTGACTGCAGTGCTTGCATTTGGACCTAGAAGTCTTTGAGCCCCTTCTGTGGAGCCCAGACATGTGAAAGTCATACAGGACATTAAGCTGTTTCGCTCAAGATGTTTCTGAAAAAGCATATGGACAATTATTGGGCAAGAAAAAGGGGGAGGGGGTGGAATGTCCCCAAAGGCTTTGCTTGCTATGCTGCTTGGTGACTGCAAATAGCATCAACCTCCACATGTGCAAACATTTAAGAAGTATTTTCTTGTAATGAGGTCACTTTTTTCTTCTTGCTTTAAAAGAAGTCAACAATTGCTTACCTCTGCTAAGGGCCCTTTTGCTTGAAGCATTTGGAATTTTGATTTGTATATGTGGGCCACTAAAAGTTTCTCAGTTTAATTCATTATCTAGGAAAGAATCACAATTTATGTTGAAGCTTTTAGTTTACATGCAAGTTTTTTTCCTTTCATTTAAAGGAACAGTTCACCCAAAAATAAGAGTAAGATGGTCAGTGAATCATGACAAATTTTGGTCTGTTCCTCACACAAAACTATTGTATTGTGTGAGAAGACTTCACAAAGTCTCATATGCAATACATTTATAAAACATTTTATCGTCAGTTGGGACCTTCACAGACCGAGTCTCAATACGCTTTGATTGTGTGGACAAGAATGACTAGGGTATTAATCAAAATTTTAGGGTGGATAAACAGTAACAGGAATTACATTTTAGTTAACGATTCCCTTTGAGATACCACAATAAACCATTGTCCTGTTTTTCTTTGATAACAATGCTGTTTAAAAAAGAATGTGGGGTGCTCAAGAGTTCTTGTTCTGGACACTGGTTTCCTGTCTGGAGGCTGTGTGAGGCAGCTGCCTCTGCTCTTTCCTGTTTGCTCGTTTGGGCTTGTTTCCCCACCTGTTGTTTGTCTCCTGTGGTAGGTGTTGTTTTTAGAGTCAATCAGCCGCTCTTGTCTGGACTCATCAGGTAGTGCAGCAATTGTAACTTGACTGCATGGACAAATCACAAAAAAACATGTCCAGGTCACATTTCACCCTAATACATCTAAATAAATTATGCTTATAACAAAATTCTCATATATTGCAATATATCTGAACATTTTACTTTAATCATTTTTGATTTCAGTAGATTCTCATCTCTATAATATAGTATTTTTGTACTGTAATTTGCAATTATTTATAAAGTAGCATACATAGTTCCACATAGTTCCTATAGTTCCAAATAGAAATCCTTAACTAATAAAAACTGTATAATTTTATTTAGGTATGCATAAAAAACATATTTGGGGATTCTTAATTTTTTGACAAAGAAAATGTCACAAAGGAAAAGCAGATAACAGTTTTGAGTCTACACATCCTCTAAGTGGACAGGGTGACCATTTTCCCACACTGGCCAGTCTAAGAAGGCTGTAGTGGGCATTGTCTCAGCTGTGGTCTGGCTTTTTTAACCCATTCCTGTTTCTCTGTGGTCACTGAAAGGAGTCTGTTTCTCTATGAGACAAGCAATCACTTGGTTTTAGACAGGCAAGCATCACCTCTGAACCACCCAGAGTACCCTAGCAACATCCTTGGAACTCAAAACACCTTAGCAACCACATGCCAATGCCCTAGCAACAAATCACAGTAGACTAGCACGTCGTCTGGTTTTGCCCATACAAGCTCTACTCATTTTCTTCACAATCTACTAGAATCTGGAAGTTATCACAAAACAAGGTTACTTTGTGACAGTTGTGTTTTGTTTCTTAGCACTCAGCTGCAAAAAACAGGTCATTCACTAAGAAGTGTTTGTATGTTTACTGAGGACTGCCTCAGCTTGTTGCCATGGACAGGAAGCAGAAAGTGTCCAGAATGAAACTTTCATCCCAAAGGGAGAAAAGATGGACTCCATGTGCTGTCTTAATGATTTCTTCCTTTGCAAACTCTCTTTTTGTTTCTGTCCCTGAGTTCATGTACCGTAAAAGTTTAGTCTTAAAGGAGGCCTGTCATACTTTGTATTAATGAATGAATAATATCCTAATATATGCTGTGGTCCAGACATTTCTTTTGATGCTGTGCCTTAAGAGCATGTAAATGGCCTTGTCACATGTGAAATGAGAATTAGCACTGGGCTGCATTTATTCATAAGCTGCAGGTTTGCTGTTGAGTCCAATATACAGTGGTTTTAACTTTCCTGTCCTTAAAAAATAAATGAAAACAGTCATTACATTGAAAGAAAATAAACAATTAATAATTAGCATTTGATCAGTTCTTTTGCTGTTTCTCATCATGAGTGGGCAGGGCCAAGGTTCTAAACAATGGACATCACTGACAAACAAAATTAGTCATGTGTTAAAAAGCTTTGTTTGAGACAGTTGCCAAAGATCATAACTAGCATCTTATTTTCATTAAATCCTCTTTTTTCCATAGGACACAAGTTTTGAGTAAAAACGTATGCAGTATATAATACAATAATCTATTTTACCCCAACAGATAAAAAAAATAATTTGATTTGTCATGATATTTAAAACACAGCACACAGCTTTTTATTTGTGTACATTTTATTTACTATTTGAGGTGTTTGTCAGGTCACAGTGGAGCAAATCAAAGATGAAGACCTTCATTCAGCCTCTGAAACTCCCCTCTCCTCACTCCCACACTCCCTAGAATGTATGATATCATGTTTGGGCTCAAGAAGAGATGGTAGAAACCATGCTGCATGTGAGAGCATGCTCCCCATTTCCTTTAATGTGTATGTGTGTGTGTGTGTGTTTGTTTGTATAAGGGTTCCATTCCCTCCCACCAAAGCTCAGCTCTGTCTTCCAGCCCAAACCAGGGAATGATTATTAAAACAAAAATAATTGTTACAGGGACCAAACTCGTAGACCATCAAAGGGCTGCTTTTGATTCGATTTGGGCTTTGCGAGAAGCTCTGGGCTTGTGGATTTGACAGATCTTATTGGGGCCTAATTTAAACGGGCCCCAGCGTGTCTGCCTGCTTCCCTTTGTTTACATGGTTGAAATCTGAAACAAATGTGAACATGACACTCCCTGTCCTTTGTGCAGCTCCTCACACAGTTAGCAATTGTGTGTGTGTGTGTGTTTGATTGCAGAACTTGCTCATGAGTGACTACAAACAGGCAAACAGACAGTGTAGTAGCTTATTTATTATCACTTTGATTCAATACTTACTCTATATACTGTATACAAGACCGGGAAAACCTTACTAATCTTGATCATTTCTGGAAGATATGAAGGTCTTTTTTAGGAAAGCATCTTTGTTTGAGATCCAATATGTCATTCTAAATGTTTCTATTTAGAATTGTGCCTTTCTATTAACAAAAGAAGATAAACATAAGTATATGGTTCAAACTCATAAAACAGAACATATCCAGGTCATAGTTCACCCCTAAACAAAAAAAAAAACAAACAAAAAAAATGTTTAACTTAATATGCTTTTTAACATGACAAAATAAACCCCATTAACATTTAACATCTTTGCATCATGGCATTATTTTCATGATATTATTTTCAAGTCCTATATTGTAGTATTACTGGAATTCTCATTACTTTAATTAAAAATCATATACAGTACAAAACTGCAGCCACTATACAGCTAATACAACAAATATTAGTGGTTATAAAAACATTCTTCACTTTCTTTATTCAAATGTTTTTTTTCCTTTTATGTGACCCTTTCATGGGTATATAACTTTTACAATTAATTGGTGTACATTTAATTTAATTAAAACAGTAAATAAATTAGACATTTGTTGTACATTTTGATACTTGGCTAAAATAATCATTAGCTAAATTACATATAAAAAACCATGACACTTTGATTTACATATTTGCATATGCATTTGTACTAATTTATATGAATAAACTGCTAGACCCAGTTTCACAGACAAGACTTTAGTCTAGTTCCAGATTACAATGCATGTTTGGGCTGTCTTAACTGAAAGCAACTTGCACTGACATATCTTAAAATACATCAGTATCATTGTTTTGTCTCAAGATGCACACCCGTAATGTTTGTTTCTAAGGCACATTTAGAAAAGATACTTAAATATCATAATCTATCTAAGGCCTATTCCTGCCCTGTCTGTGAAATAAATATGTCATGTTGAAAGTTATTAATGAAAGTTACCATAAGGTTTTACCTCATTTTGTTATGGGTAATTTTTTGGAAAACAATTTCTAAACATTGTGTTTTTATTATAGAACTTTTTTGTGACAAAGAACTCCAGTGTCTTATGTCCGGCAGGAAGCTCTCTGCACTCAGCCTGGCTTGTTTGTTCCTGGGATAATGCCAGACATGCTCATGCAGAACAGACATTGTGTGACATGCGGCCGTAAAGAAACATTCTCCCTCTTTTCTCTGTTCTATCTCTATTCCAGGCACGGAAATTGTGTTTCTTCCTCTGATGATTCCTGCTCTATCCCCTGCCACATTTACATTTCCTTATGCTTTGTCCATCTGCCTTTGTTTTCTTTTTTACAAACTCCCTCCTCTTTTTTCCAGAGGCCTTTTCTGTTTTTGTTCTGAAAATGACTTCCTTCCTTCCTTTACAAGCAGCCCCCCTGGGGCCGAGGGGAGGTGTGTTTGACAGTCTGGTATGCAATTATGGGCCCCTCTCAACCTCTCACCTCAAACTTCATGGAGATTCACTGAGCTCTGGCAAGCTGTTTCTTGCCAACTTTTTAAAACTGTATTACATTTACTGTGTATTATGTCTTATTTGTTGTAATCTAAACTATATTTGTTATAATCTTTCTTGATCTTATGATTGTGGGCTAAAATGGACCAGTATAAACTTAATCATTCTTTATTATTGCTATTTTCCACACTGAATAATAACAGTAAAATAATCAAAACTATGAAATAACACTCATAGCTGGAAAGCTGGAATTCTGCAGTAAACATCAAAACTTTAATATTTTAGTGTCTTTAATGTATGTACCCATTGTGAAGATTACAGCTCTGCACACAATGGCCATTTTCTCAACTAACTTCATCAGGTGCATCCTGGGATGATTTTTAAACAGTACTGAGGGAGCTCACAGGTATGCTAGACATTTATTGGCTGCTTTTCCTTCACTATCCAATCCAACTCATTGAATTAAATGTAAAAGGTTAAGAAATACTTCTTCAGGTTCGTCTTCTACAAACCTAGTTTCAAGCATAAGCATTTAGACCTCAAAAGGGTCTTAAATGACATGAAACAAATTCAGTCTGTCCTGAATTTCAACATCATTGAAGTTTTTCACCAAGAAAGCTGTATTCTGTGGTCTGGCTGAGTTTCCTTGGGTATAACACATTCCTGTTTGCACATTTCTGTAAAAAAATTGAATAATTAAAAGCTGCCTTATGCAAGAGTTTAACAGTTAACCTCATTCAAGTCTTTATTTTGAGCTCAGTTTTGTTTTGGCTATGCAGACAGCAGTATGGTGTCAGGCTTCTGCTGTTGCTCCGGAGACCAGAGCAACATCTGTGTGGAATTCCCAGCAGTTCCACTGATTGCCACATCAAAGGCAATGGTGCCTCTGTTCCAATAATGAGCTGCTCTCCAGCCTCGCTGTGCTGACTGACTCCACAATGAACTGATGCACACATATTTCCAGTTGTTATTTCCTGAAGTATTCCACAAGCCCCAGTCTAGATTTAATATATAATGCAATGTGAAGGGAATAGTGTTCTATTTTTTGTTTTAATTTAGTTGTTCGTTATTATGAGCTGATGTCAGGATTATGGACGGAAAAAAGATTAATCAAAACGTTATTAGAAAAACTACATCTCGTTGAAACATACATTTCACCATATATTCAAAAATGCATACTATTTTATATAATTTAGTATTATAATCAATAATGAATCTTATTTCAGGACTTTTAAGGCTTTATGTTATTCACATTTTCACCTCAAAATTTAATTACCGTGAGACACCGTACAACACTTCTCATCCTCTAAAAGCAGACTGTTTCCTTTAAGAAAAATATGATTTCTATATTCTTAATTTGTAGCGTCACCTATAAATTATATACTGTAATCTACAGTGTTTAGATTAATCCATGTTCTTTACCGCCACCCGGTGGTCAACTTTGGTGATTGCAAATGCAGGCACAAACAAATTATTATCCATAAATCAGCAATGACCACAATTTGACCAAATGCAATTAACAATAAAATATTAACAATAATGCACAGCAAATATGCACAGCAATACCATGCATAATATAAGAACATAATTAATTCATTATTACAAATGATGGCAAACTTTTCCTATGTTATTGACAAACAATTTCACAAGGACAAGGTGCAGTTTTTATTTATGTCCATTTGAAACCAGATATATTGTCAAACTGGTATAAAATGTCAGGCTGTATCAGCTCAGAGTCTGTAGAACAGCACTTACAGGCAGAATGAGAGATTAACTTACACTGAGGTCATTGTCACCAGCTGGAGGACTCAAGGATAACTGTGTGTAATGTATAATTACGCTCAGAGTCACCCACAGGGCACTGAGGAGATGCTGGAAATATGTTGTTTGACTGGTCCCATGGCAACAGCTGGGTCACAGAGGGCGTATTTTTTGCTTAGGCGTTTTGAAGGAAGAAAAGAAAGCTGCTTTGAGATCTGCCAGAAGTCACAGCATGCTATCACATGAAGTACTGCTTCATTACACAAGTGCAGTGGGCTAAACACTAACAGTAAGCTTTTAAATGAACACTTTATCCTGTTGGCTTTCTAATGTACCTGTGTGGGCCTGTTTTTTAATACGTCCTCTGGAATGTGGCTGGAGAATGTTTCTTCTGACAAGCACAAGAATAGAACAATATTTTTGAAGAATTTTAATTAAATTTTTTTAAATCAAATTCCATAAAATCTAACAAAGTTTGACAGTAGAGTTGTTGTAAAGTTGGGAGATAATAAAACTATACAGTAAAGTATTAAAGCAATGACTTTATATTTGATGTGACCTTTTGTTTAAGATACAGTGTGTTCATAAATTTATGTTACATATTGAGATTGGCTGC
The DNA here is from genome assembly GCA_036877525.1 of Chromobotia macracanthus. Taxonomy (NCBI): domain Eukaryota; kingdom Metazoa; phylum Chordata; class Actinopteri; order Cypriniformes; family Botiidae; genus Chromobotia; species Chromobotia macracanthus. Next base: position 3,040,731 of record JAZGTH010000036.1, read on the forward strand.
ATGTGACGAACTGCATGAGATGATTGTAACATTGTGACTTCCTATTATATTATTATAGTATAATATATTATAGTATTATTATAGTATTAGTATTATTATAGTATTATTATTATTATAGTATTAAATATTATGATCAAATCTTTCTCAACGTAAGTATTTTACTGCTACCATCAGTGTTGTACACAAACTTTATACATGTTTCTTGTGCCAAACAGGGCAGATATCTGTAATAGTCTGGGAGTTATCAGTAAATGTTGCTCCAGTCTCTGCCTCTTATACATTTAAAAATAGCTTGTCTTCCTAATGCTCCTGATACATTTTGATAGTCTAACAAAAGATGAACCATCATAACAAAGATGTCACTTTTTGAACACACTTAAATGTTTGTGACAATTGCAAGGTGCTACTCTCAGCTGAGCAGAGCTCCATTTCAATGCACATAGATTGCCCCTGATGCTCTTCACTGTGTTTATGAGGCTGGTGTGGACTGGCAGAGACAGTGTGGAAATTCAATTTGGTATCGCCAGTGCATGAGATTCATGTAGTGGAAAAAAATGCAGGCAAGCGGAAACTTGACCTTGTTTACAGCTGACTGCTGCTAATCTCCTCAGTAAATAAAGGGTGTTTTTGTTTTAATCATGATATTAATTGAATGAAGCCATGCTGTTTGGCAAATATCATAAATAAAAATTACATGGAGCTCAACAAGCAGTCTACTTAATTTCTTTAGAATTCTCTAGTTGTGTTGAGTTGATGCCCATGTTTGTAATGGATCATTGTTTTGGGGGCATACTCACCATTGAAAGACTTTACAGGCCCAAACTAGATTTAATCAGCACATAATCACAGTGCCCACCTCTAACACAATCCTGCTCATTAGACTTCAGGGGCCGCCACCCGGCTTTGATTAATTTGTTTCACTGACTGAATTTAAGCGAACTAAAAACTTTCCTTTGGGGAAAAAAAAATCATGAAATCAGGTAAAAGGGATATATATTAATGGCCATATATTCTAACAGATCATACATATAACATACCAATGAAGCATAAACATTTTAACACAGAGTAATGCTGCACATACTACGATCAACAGGGGGAGACAGAGACTAAGCAACAAAATAGAAAATTTATACAGTACTATCCAGGTCGTCTTCAAAAAGGCAGAAGTACATTCATAAAGTTTTAAAAATGACTACTTTTGCCAATCATATTATAATCAATAAACAAGACAATAATCACCTAAAACCAATCAAATGAAATTCACTTTTACGTTTGTGATACATGCGTGGCGTCGATTTGGACCTGACAGCTTCAGTCACCATTTGCTTTCGTCGTACAGAAAGACCTGTCAAAATTTTGTCAAATTTCTGTTTTTACGTAAGAACGTCACGAGGGTGAGTAACGTTAAACTTTCTTTTTTGCTCGACTACTCTCAGCAAGTCTTTTTAACCATTAAGACTCATTTGGTAAACTATAGGTGTAATGTACTACATAGGTGACACGTCCATTTCTTCAGGGAGTGTTTCTGTTGTGTTGTCTGCGGGGTAAGTTAAGTTGTTGTAGCTATCAATGAAATGTACCGCAAGTGATTTATTTAATCAATTGGACCTCACCGTTTTTTTTTTACTCTGCAGGATTATACCATGCTCAAATATCTTCCAGCTTCTATGGCATCATGTGAATGTCGCCTGCAGTTACTGCCTGATGATTGATGGCAGGCTTGGCGTGGTGAAAAGAATATGTCGCTGTCACGAGTACATCTGCGGAATGCTGTTCAGCGACTTTAAACTGCACGGCTGTTTTGAAACTAGAATAACATCAGATCTGAGGTCAGCGGGTTTATCCAGTGCCATTCTGATATAAGTGCTGTCCAAGTTTAAAACGCATTGTAACTAATAGGTATTCAGGTACTAGAAATAGTAGGATTATGGCTGTATTGAAACTGCTTAGAAACATACTACTTTATCTGTATCTGTAGTGCGTATGTATATGCTAGTATGTACATATTGTGCACAACTTTATACGAAGTGTTCAAGCTTCTGTGTGGAATGCTTTATCCCACAATGGAAATCATTCCAGGAAGTTCCACAATATTTATCATAAATTTGAATATGTCCTTACATTAAAATAAATCCTATAATACAAACACAGAACTGCCTTTGCACTAAAGATGTAAAATGCTTGGAGAGAACTGTACCTTAACATTCCCCTTTGTCTTAATGACAGTAGCTTGGTAGGCCTTTTCAGCTGTGATATCTTTTTTTTGTTCTTTCATTGGTGCTCCAGAAAGTTCCAGAAACATTTTTAGCCAATCACAGGATGATCAAGAGCCCTCCAAAAAATCAATGCGTTTTAGTATACTGAACTGTGATTTATCTACTATAAGGTCTTTTTAGTGATTTATGTGTTATATTTATATTATGTGTTATAATAATATTTCATCAGATCACTTTGTTAAAACATATCCTTACACTTGCATAGTGTCTTGCAGTACTATTTATCAAGATTTATCAAGTTAGGCTAAAGTAAATTTGTCGTATTCACCACACATTCACTGTGGCATTTAATGATAAACAAATCTGTATGCAATGCCACCAGAATTAAGCTACTTAAGTGAATAAAGATACTTAAGTGTTTTGAAAAGAACCCACTGTGACAATGTCCTTCCCAAAAGATCCTGCTAGGAGGTGGGCTTGTTTATTAAAGGGTGTTTCTGTAGTTTTCATCTAGCGTTTGAGCACTTGATCAGAGAGGCGTGCTGTAATCCGAACATCAATGCGGCCCTATCAGTGCAATGGCTTGAAATGGACCACAGGCTTGTTTGGGGTCTGTTGTTTGTGTTCTATTAAAGTACTGAGCTGCTCGCTTTGATACCTCTTGTCAAACATCTAATCTGATAAAATTCACCCATCTCTGCACTCTGAAGTAAATGCTGCATCAATGGAGATTACATAAGGAATGTTTTGTTTTTGTTTTGTGAAGATTAGGTTAGCTCGGTAGAACTTGAATAGGTTTGCTTATATGTATTAGTCAGAGTTGATTTATTGTGTAGGATTATACGTTCTGGTTTGTAGATAAGGCCTTCTGTTGGTGAGATAGTTAATGACATGGCCTTAGCTCAAAGGATCAGATCTTGATAAGAGAAAAACCACAGGCATGTATCTAAAACAGGATTATGACAAGGCTATCTAAGGCTTCGTAAACCTCAGCTGTGTTTCTGAGGCAGCGTGTATTTGATATAAATGAAAGGAACATGAAGTTTAGTGTTAAACCTGTGATCAGCATTATTACTAGGTGTGCCTAACATGACAGGCGTGTGAATCTGTGTATGACAAAGACCAGATGCTGGTAAACTTCCTGTGGGAGGGAGAGGTGTGTTTCAGTTTTCCCTTTGTGTTGTGTGTTGCAGGAACCAGAGCAGTTTAGAGGTTGAACTGGACTCATAGAGTACTTTGTCAGTCTTTGGACTGTCAGAAGACAGAAATAAAATAGTTTAGTTATTAAGCTTCTTGCAAAATAGCAAACTCAAACCATCATAACTTATTCACATATTCACATTTTTCAGGGAAGTGTTATTTCATTCTTGCCTTAAATATTTTGAATGTACTTGGCAAGATGTAAAAAGCAGGAAATTGTAGTTTTAAAGCAATCAAGCAATCAAGGAGTGTTTTCCAGACCATTTTTTCTAAATAAAGATAAAAATTAATATTATTTTATAGATCCACTAATAAATCAGACATACATTGTTGACAGACATTTGTTGAATCAGTCTTTTGAACTGATACAGTAAGAGCACATGCTAAACTGACATGGAGCGTGCCCACTAATGTTGTTTGGTTCTACAATGTAATTAAGAGATGACGTGTGGTTTTGTTAGTCACACAGAGCTAGATAATTCCCTTGTTCATTGTAATTATCAGTGAAATGACTGTTGTCTCAGGGAGGTCAGGGGCCAGTGGCCTACAGGTTTGTCCCTCCTGTGATCTTAAAAGAAGAACTGGGGTCTTATGGATTCTTGTGAAATCTCTGTGACATACAAAAGGTTACATGGGGGTGGGTTGTGGAGACAGAGGCTGTCACAAGAGTTCATTACTGCACTGGTTTAGTCTGATGGTGGGGTTGTGAAAAGTGGCCAGGTCAGCAGCAGGGTCAGTATTGTTTAGTCTGTAGGCTGTTCCTCCCACAGGAGAGGAGGCACCAGTTTTCCGTTTCTAAATGGCTTAGATTTATGTACAGAACTTCCAGTCTGTGAGATCACACAGTCTCAGGCTCCAGTAGTACAGAGTGTCCCTTACGACTCAAAACTTAAAAAAAACCCACATACTATTTGCACACACATGCATGTACTAACTTACACACACTTACACAGTTATGGAGTTTTAACTCCATTTGGTTAAAAAATGTCTTCTGAAGCAAAATGATGGGTGTAAGAAAAATATTTTTTTAACCACTTTTGTATCCAGAATTATGACTTAATACTGTTTATGCTAAGGCAAGTATCACCATTGTTAGGTTTGTACTTTGTGTTATGACAAATTCCAAACCCTAATTAATATAAAGTATTAAGCTTATGTATGTAAATTGTCCCACACCATTTGTGCCAAGGACATTCAGTATTTAGTCTAGACATAAAATATTGTACATCATTTTATTGTACAGTATATATATAAAAGCTCATATTTACACTGTAGGATGAACCCAAGCCATGTCTAGGCAATCAACCATCCAACATCTACCCAGAATGTGCTAGGAACCATACTACAACACCCTGGCTACACACCAAGAACACCCTAGCATTGCGGTGAGTTTTACATGCACAAACATCACACAAAGACCTGTCTGGTTTATTTAGTGTTTGAGTTGTGAGCAAAAGAATAGGGTTGAGAACAGAGAAGTAAATCAAAGATGAAATCATTTATTTCATAAAACACCTGTTTTGGTTAGCTAATAGTTTCAATATACAATCCAAATAATGCGCCATAATGATTAATTGATAATGAATATGAGATATAGTGTATATTAAAGTTTAAACGGCTTATGTGGCTGTCAGAAATCAAAGAGAGCAATGAAACACTACTCATGCATTGATCTTGATAGTGTTACCTAGATGATGCTTGACTTGCAAAGAAAACAATCAAGTTTGAGATAATAGGGTGTGTTCAGAATGAGGTGAATTATCTGTAGTTATAATCTTAAATTTCATAGTTGTCTGAATAATTCTTCCATGCAGCTCCAGTCTGGTTACATGATTAGATGTTGTTATTTTTGAAAGCCAGGGGGAATCAATCAGTGATTCAATCTTCCTGTTAAGTTTTTTTTGGCCCTTTTCAAGCAAACCTCTAGCTGGACCAGAAAGGTAAAATGAGGCTTGTGTTTCAAAACAAAACAAAGTTAATTTCTAATGCTTGTTTAATATCATGTCTGATGATGTACGTTTCTCAAGTGTTCTGCTGTGGTAAAATGCTCAATATGAAATCACTTTCTGTTAATTCTCCTTTTGAGGGCCTGAAGCAGGTTTCAGACCTCTGCTGCTTCTGTGTTTCTCATCTCAAAACTCTTAGTCTACTGAAAAAAAACTAATTAAAACAAACAGTTAAATTGAATTGACCGTATGCAAGAGTACAACTACACACAATACAAGTAAATTCAATGACAGCTTCTTTTTAGAGCCTCTTTATAAAAAACTTCCATATGTGTGAAAAGTAATTTGGGATGTTTTTTTGAGTGCTGCTTTTCTTTGTTTTGCCTCTCTGTCACAATGAGATGCCATTTCTGTCAAGTGAATACTGAGCTTCCTGCAAACATTTCCAAGTGAATAAATCTGACAACGTTGCTTTTACATTGTAGATGTGGAAAACAGATATTTGAAAAACAATTATGTAATTATTTATTTATGTGATTCATTTATCCAAAAACAAACAATGTGTGGCCCCATGTTATTAAATATGGCTGGTAAATACACACAGCAAAATGCAACATATCGTAAATTCGCCTGACAGAAATTCTGCGGGCCCACACTTATGTTTTACTTTTTTTGCATGTGGAGTAAGGGAATTTAAGCATAGACAGACATTTTGAAATAGTGTTTATATAGTGTGGAATCTGTAAGCATGTACCACATGTAAGCACTGAACTCAACTCACTGAACCTAAACTCAACTATAGTATTTCACAGTGCATGATGGACCACATGAGCTCACTGTCTTTACTCCACTTTGTAGTCACTGCATTGTATTGCTGCTTATTTGCATAGGATTACACTTTCCTCAACTTCATTGCAGTGCTGGACACACCCATATTGAATCAGCAACCAATCATAATGCTTCATTCTGCTCTATTAGTGTTGCAGGCTACTGCAGGTCAGCCTGCCGCCTGTAATGAAGTGTTTAGTACGCTGCTGTTTATTGGGCTGTATCAGAGGATAAATTGTTAATCTATTTGTTCCAGTGAAAGGCACCTGTTGGTGAACAAGGATTTTATTATGTCTGGTGGGATGATGAACCTATAGTGTAATTATAACACATCTGTGATGTTAAAAGGCAACTTGATATTTCCCAGAAGAGTTCAATGTGATTAACAGAAACTCTCGCCTGTTTGATATTCAAGCAACAAATTAAGGAGGAGTAGATATTCTTTTTTTTAAATAAATCTCCTGCCCCAAGCTCCTGCAAACTGAATACATAAAACATCTTGTTCCCTGGTGTCAGCACAATTAGCTGCTAAATAAAATGCCACTCTCTGTTGTGTGTGCCGTTTTAATTATACAAACTGGAAGAATTAGTGCCCCATTTAAGTGAAATAAACAGCCATGTTTGCCAAGACAAAATTTCCCCAGAGAAGTGTTGAAAGAGGGCAAATTAGCTTAGGAAATTCAAAATATCTCCACATTATCTTGGATGTGACTCAAGACTGGATTGGTTTACATTGTTTCAGAAAAAAGAAAGCTCAAATCAATATTGCATCAGTACCCAGCAGACAATGTTTTTCTTTGAGGTTCATTCATAGCTCATTCATATCCCACAAGAATGTTTTATTCAAGTATCAACCAAAGTTCCGTAGGAGAAATAAAAAAAACGAGACAGTATATGACACAGGTTATAGATCTATAGAACTGTGTAGCATAGATAATTGAATAACTGGAAAAAATTAAGAATGAAAAATATAATATGTGTCTATATTGAAATCTCAGACTTTTGATTGCAGCCTTTGGCTTTTAGACATTTTTGAGATAAACATCTTAAAACCGACAATGCAGGAAACTTTTTTTAGAAGCATAAGTCTCTCAAGAAATCTTATTTGTGGTTTTTCATTTCTATGGATAAACTCAAACTGAACAAATAAACAGCTTTTATATGCAAGACAAATGTCACACATATTTTTAAAGATGCAAATAAATAACTGAATTACATTCAGAAATTAACTATTTGAACTGATTTGTGTGAATTAAATTAATTGAATGAGTTAAACTTTTTAATTTTACTTAATAGTAAGTTTAAAACAAAGATCTCTTATTAATGTCTTACATGGCCATTAAGATTCCAAAGACAAAAAGTGCATTGACAATTGCAGTATTTGCAACGTTGTTTTATTTTATATTGCCAGCAAAATCATTTGGAATTAATTGTGACTATCATAAACCTTTAGAGTTTTTTCATTATCGTTGAGGTATGATGTAAAGCACAAAGCCATTACAAGCTCTTCAATTCAGATGAGAGACGGAAGAGGTTTGGAGAACCCTCAGGAAAAGGCAGATGTTCATATAAAGCGCACACACTGTCCTGTCATCAGCATGGATGATCTTCTCAGGCATCCACACTGACACAACCTGTTTGGGCTGCTGGGAATTTAGCTTTCTTGCAAAGACATAACTCTCTTAACCAAAAGCTTTAACAGAATCCTTCACATAACAAAACAAGAAAATCCATGGCCAGAGAAAAGAAAGAAATGCTGCACTTCTAGACTATAGACAGACGACATTCCATTCCGTCATTACTTCCCAACACATCTTTAACAGCTCCCCCCAAAAATGGCACAGGTTTCTGTCTCTCCTTCTTTCCCCTGAGCTTTAACAGAGCGGTGCTTGGCGTGCATGAATCTGCGTCACAAAGATTTTCTACTTTTGGACAGTCACTGGCATTATATTCATATCTAAATAGTTTACGCTTTATTGGCATACGCTTTATTGGCATTGGCAAAAATACTAATAAGATTTTTATCCCTGGTGATGTGCTTGTCTCCGACAGCTTCAGATAGCTGAAAGAGAGAACATTCTTCGCCTGCTTCTACACAGCTTCTTATTGTGTTGTGATTGCCCACTGTATGCAGTTAAAACTTTTTGCATTATTATAGAGAGTTTACCCAAAAAGTAAATATTTTGTCACGTTCATGTTGTGCCACCCAGATGGCCAAATGTCGGCAGTATATTGTCTATGGCTACTGTATGCATTACCGAGGTTGTAAATTCATAGGGATGCTTGCATCAGCACCTAAACATTGTCAGTCATTATTATTTGTGTTTATGGCAGGTTTCAATATTAATATTGCTCATATTTCAGGGCAGGGCTTTGTTTAAACTTCAGCAAGTCACACAGCTTGCACACAGCTTTCTCTTTATGAATATGAATGATACCTATCAGGCCTACTTATGTTTTGCCTGGGAACACATACGTACATTCAAAAGAAGAACCCAAACAAATATTTTAATGATCAGAGCATCATACAAACTTGGGTTGGGCTCTTGTAATTTGGTCAAGTTTTACAAGTCATATTTTTTCTTTTAACCTTGTGTCCAAAAAAAGACCCATTGACTTAAACCCCTTGACTTAAAGATTTAAAAGAAGAACCCAGACAAATATATTAATTAACAGATTATCATAAAGGCTTGGGGTAGGCTCTTCTGATTTGGGCTAGTAAATTATTAGACAATACATTCTAATGATGTCCTAACAACCACCCATAGCACCTTGGCAACTGCATAACAGTAACCTGTGGAGAGATTTTACTCTGGCAAACTTCATTCACAGTTTCTTCAGAATATGTATAAATATACTTATTGTCGTACTGTTTTCAGTATTATTTCCAAGTATCTTACAGTATAGCTCAAGTCTTAGATGATTTAATCTATTTCAGTCATGTCATGGTAAAAATAGACATGAATCAATTTTTTTATAGGTCTGTTTTCCAGCTGCATTTTTGCTGTTAGCTGACACTCCTGCCTTTTAAAAACAGCCTATAGTAGTCTAGCACCTCACATGAGAATGCTGTTTCCTCTTACTCGCTTTTCCTGGCATTCCCTAGCTGACAATCATTGGCACACATACTCATGAGATCATGCCATGCCTGGCATGATTTATCAGCCCATGTCACTTTCCATTTCGGTCACGTTGTCTGAAGTGCTGCGACCAACATGTCAAAACATGTCTGTCTCCCTGTGGTGCGATTGCGATGACACAGTCATTTGCTCGAGGAGACAAGAACTTAAAGAGCCAGTTGCTGTGGCGACATGTCCCCGTCAAAGGTCACGACCCTCACTCAGGCCTGACCGTTTCCTACGACTTTACTGGCACTCCAGTCGTCCCATGGTGTTCATTGCCGTCTGAGTTTTCTGAAGGTGGCTGCTGTTCGCTCGAGGGAAACACATGCTTTGTGTATCCTGTAATAATTTGCATACCACATTTTTGTTGGTTTAACAGAGCGCTATCTTGTGTTCTTGGCACACATACGTCCCCCAGGCTTTTTGCTCAGTTGCTTGTGTGACTGTTTCTATATGCTTGTGTGTTGAGTGTGTGAAATGTTACTATTGTTTTCTTAGTATTTTCAGTAAATACTAAGAAAACAATAGTAAACAATTGTAAAACAATTGTTTTCTTAGTATTTTCAGATAAGTAAAGTGTGTATCTTGTAAATTTTGGAAGTGTTTTAGACAGCACACTGGGCTCACTGTTGAAGAACAGGTTGTGCTACAGGTTATACAGAGAATTTCTTAACTGCTGTTTTTATTGTGTGCTTGTTTATCATGAAACTGGTGCAACACGCTTCACTTAAATTTTATGACATACACTCTTTTCATTGCATATTCAGAAAGACATTCAAAATGCAAGTCATAGAGACAGCACTTAATACACCTCTTCTATGATGGACATGCTTTAACATTTTAATTTAAAATAAAATGTAATTTTTATTAGGCCTTTATGTTGTGAGTAAAGTTTAAGGTGGTCTCATTAAACCTATTTTACATAGGTTGATATTATTATATAACATGCAGAAAAATATTTTGTTGTCAAATGTCAAGAAAACCATAAAATAGGAAAGGATATCAAAGAGAGGCTCCTGTATGTCTGTGTGTGACTGTGTGTCAAGGTCAGCAAGTCTCTTAAAAACATCAGATATTTTATCCTTTTAATGACATAAGTTTACTCTATACAGATAAATATAATGAGCAGCGTGTACACATGTATTAACACACTTTAACACGTTCACATCGCAACTTTGCGTTTCATGGCTATGCCACTTAAACGTTCAGTCAACATTTTAAAAACGGTGTAAATATAAATAAAAAAAAAACATGAATACAAAGATTACATTTCATAAACGAGATTTGTAAAAGATTTCTCTTTTTTACTTCCTGGACATAAATGTCATTGACCCTAATACTGAGTGTCTTTTATTGCAAGCAGGTGGCAGGTGAACCTCTTGAAATAAAGCAGACAGCGTTTTTGTAGGATAAGCTGTCATTAATATTTTAGGGTAGATGTCATGACTGTATTCACCTTTGGTTCGACTAGGAGCTTCAAAGACTGGCTTATTTTATGGGTTACCAGCATAAAGCCGAAGGAGTTTCACCTGCACACATGGATGACATTGGGGAATTCATTGTTCCTGCTGGTGGAGGTTAGACAGGGTTCAGGGGCATAAGTGGAATGTCTGTGTGTCAGGCCAAGAGAGACTTGTGTTGCATCAAAATTTACAGCTGCCATCATTAGCCAAAACCCAAAGAAAATAAAAGATTTGTATGTACAAAAAATATTTGGACAGTTAAGTCACACTTTAAAAATGTAGGAATGTCATCTTATTACATAACGAAATGTTAAACCACATTTTAATTAAATGAAGGATAGCACAAGTACCCTTTTCAAGCAAAACATTTTAGAATAAGATGTTTGTTAGTTTTGAAGTGATAAAACAATAGACTTACTGTTCAAAATGAAAACAACTATTTTTTGGACTCTTTCTGGCTTTCAGATGTTAGTGCAACATGTTTATAGTTACTGTGATATGAATAACACCTGTGGTTGATCCAATTCACTGAAAATGACCCTGGAGTAACTGTACTCAAAAAACAAATCCATAAAAACAGAAAAATTAGAGAATTTTCCATATTGATTTTATTTACAGCTGTTTCACCTGTATTTTGAATTTTGCACTGCGTTGTGTTGAGTTTTACAGTTAATGGAAATGTAAAATAAAGGATAATATCTTGGCAGATAATTATAGTGTGGTTAAAATTCATTGCATAGCTCTGAAAAGTGAAGTTCATTCTGAGAAGAGATCTACATCAGTTAGTTGGTTTGATTTTGGGGCTTATTGTAATAGCTGGTAAGGAACGTGATTGTCTTTAGCTAATTATTTCATATTTAGCACTGTGACCTGTGACGTGCAAGAATGAGTTACTCAACAATACAAACCTCTATAATCTATGATCTTTTATCCCTCAAAAGAAAATGCATTTAAGATACCTACATGCTACACAGAAGCAAAACAGTTTGATCATTTAAAGCTGCAGTAACGATTCCAGTGGAAACAAATCCAGTGCTGCTACTTATGGATGTACCTGCTTTGAGCACTGGAGGGCAGCATCAACCTTACGGTTAGGCAGGAATTAATGGTGCTCAGTCCAGGGGAATATATATATGTGCTGCTTATAGCTTGCTCTTTGTAGTACAGAGATGACTAGTCTTTCTGATGGTGGATGGGAAAGAGAGCATCCTGTGAGATGGGCTAACACTCCTAAAGCGATGGGCAGTGACACACATGACCAGGTGTTTTGGTAAATTCTGTCCTAATAATGTCATATTTTGTTTAAAGAAAATAATGCCTGTTTTCCTAAACCATTAACAATTTATGTCTTTGACATTATTCTCATAAGACATATATTCCATCAATTCTTACAGTAATAAGGCAAAAAAAGTCACGTTACCTAATTGTAAAACAAAACCTGTTTAAAATTTTTATTCATTGATTGCAAGAACGTGTACCACATTGCCATACTGTGGCAAAAATGTATTATTATAAGATTATAATCAATTTATTTGACCATAATACAGTAAAAAAAGTTACTGCATTTTAATAATGCCAATTAAATAAGAGGTATTCACTGTTGATAAGAACTTGCAAAACAATGTGCTTAATAGTCATGAACTTAAGACCAATGTGAGATTCACCTGAATAAGATGAGTTAACATGTATTCAGCGTAAATAAACACCTCATTGTTTGTGAAATCTCAGATGACATGAACTGACACTCTTCTGTTGATTTTAAGTCCAGTAATCAATAACTTGGAGATATCTAATTAACTCACAGTAATATGTTCAGTAATTCCCTGAACATCATGATTTGTTAGTCTAAGAATGTTCTGCCTTTGCACATCTTAAATGTATTATTGACCGCTGTAAAAATCAATGTTACACATTTCAAAGACGACAGATTTATTTTTATTACACAATGATTTAGGCATGTTAAATGCCCAAGCCAGCAAGGTGTGTGTAGCTTGAGAATTAAGAATAAGGAGATATTACATATGAAGTGAATCAAAAAAATATTTTATTCTAGTTCAGACAATGATGCTTAAGTGTGATAAATGAATAAAGGGATGGCAGAAGGGTCCCTGGAGCTGTGTGTGTGTCACAAAGACCCTTAAAGGACCATTACAGTTGCTTGTGATTAGAAGGTGGGAAGGTGTGTACCAAGAGGCATAACTGCATGAATAAAATATGTCTCTCTGTACTTACAGCTTAGCGGTCATTATCATCTTCTTGAGGAGTACCAGCTTTATGCCAGATGCCAGCTTTAGGCCTTATGTTGTCATCTCAACACCTTAAGTCTGAACAGTTATTCTGAGAGCCAATTAACTACAGACTCTGGTCCAAAACAGTGTTTTAAGGATTTAAAGTCTGTTCCCAAAGTTAAATACCATTGTGTACCAACTTCTTTTAATTTTGCAGGGAAGGTAATCCCATAATGCATTGCCATGAGCTCAATGAAAAAAAATCCAAATTGGTGGGTGAAGATAAAAAATATTGGTTAAATGTATATGTTTAAAATTGTACATCTTAACCATGAGATGATAAATTCCAAAGAAAAACCTGTGGAATGTGAATATGTCGGATATCACGGCATCATGGCATTGTTTTTATTACATCATGGATTCCAACATGCTTGCACTATTATTGTTATTTTAAAACTGTATTGTAACAAAATGGGATTTGTGCAATACCACTTTAATTAGTGTTCCATCTAAAAAAGTTGCACTGTGACATCTTGATCCTGTAATGGTCACATATCTTCATGTGCTGTGAATTCGCAGGTCAAGAGGTCACCATACTTGAATTTTGAAATGCAGCAAAATGTGAAATTTTTGCATGAGCTTTTGTTTCTGGTCTGCCGTATTCACAAACCAAAGTCATTGGCATATAGTGGCCCGTTTACAGGTGGCTGCAGGCTCAGGGTTTAAGTGTAACCTTAAGCCTGATAATGAACAACAGACATCAGCAGCAGAGAGGCCTTGTCAGTGCCATTTCCCAGAATGCACCTGGTTATTCTCCACCTTGTTAGAGAATGCTGGGAATTCAGAGGCGATGTCTTCCGCATATGTGCGTACTATTTTTGGGTGCGCTGGACTGCATCAGACCAAATGCAATGCATCTATAGATGAAGACGTTAAACAAACTAAGGCTCCAATGTATATTAAAAATACCTTTATTGTATTACTTGACAGATGGATTGTTTAAGTATGTTACAGTACATGAGGATTAAAATCCCCCACTATGTTAGCCTCATTTTCTTTATTAAAATGTTTCTCATTGTGTAATGCTGCAGTTCAGGGTAAGCTGCCTCAGATGCTGAGGCTTATGAACAGGTCTGCGTCAGTCTCAAACTTTGGCTATGACTGAATCAACAGGATAGGCTCAGATGTGCGGTTTGTCTTACTAATTTACATGCAGCAACTGAACTTCCGGCTTTTCCTTTCCTGCCAAACATGCGAGCAGGCAGCATGGTTGCAGGGGATATTTATTTATTTATTTCCGTGCGGCTCTGTGGTTTCAAGAGATGTAACTGCACTTGGCCAGGGCTTTCTCCCCTGACCCATTCTCGTCATGCCTCTGCCAATGCCTTCACAGCTTCACGGAAACACACACACTAGCATGTACAGCTTCTCCCATTAATGGCATGCTATTAATTTCATTACTTCGGTCTGTGGCATGTTTTGTTCACTAAAATTTGAATCTTTACTCACAAACTTTCGTAACCTTACAACTAGTGGTGGACCAGCACAGGTCTTTTTAATAGTTTTTTTAAAAGCTCCTATGTAGGAGAAGCTAGGTAGCCATGATATACTACAATATACATTTTAAACAGTCCTTGCTATTAACTGTAATAATCAGGTGAGATTTTTGTATGCACACAAAGTTCTACAATAGAAGGTATGATGGCTCACACAGAGATCTGACCTCACCATCATTTTGTCAGTTTGGGAAACAGCGTAAATCCATGAGACCTGTGGCAACATCTTTAAGATGCTTCAGAACGTTCAGATGGTAAGTGTCAGAATTTGTTGTAATGGATCTATCCTTCTACTGTTCATTTATCTTGTTAATGATCAGAGCAGACATCAAAGTGGCCAAATATCAGCCAATTAATTGGCGGCGGATATATCAGATTGTATTCTTTCTTGTATATGGTGAGGATGTGGATGCAGACTCGTCAGGGATCCAGAAGTTGAAATAGGCTGTATTGCAGGTTTATTTTTATAGCTGCATAATTAAATGTAAATGGAGAAGACATTTGACAGCAAAGACGTTCTCAGCTGGTCTTCACTGACGGTTTATATGTTGGTTTCGCAGGTCAGAGACGGGGTCATCTGAGAGAGCTGTGCATGGCTGCATCTGTAAAGCAGAATGGGTCTCTGTGATGCGATCCTATTCACACCTCCATCTCCGTTCACAAGCCCCATTCGTTTATTCCTCGCAAGGTCGTCCTCACAGGACACGCAGCAGCAGTAAAACCACAGACACCATTTGCAAACATGCACATGGCATGATTAGTTTTTTTATTTAAACCTATATTTAGACCCAAACCCAAAAAAACCTGTATGTAATCCATTCACTGTTTTTGCAAAACATTATTTAATACAATGTAAAATTTTGTTCAAAGGAATTTTCAAAGGATTGTTTAAACGAAGTTACATTTTATTAGCATCTGTGGAAAGCATTTGATTAACACATAATATAATTTTAACTCATCCCTCAGCTTGTAAAAACAAAATGGCAGCATTGGATTTACTGGACAGTATAATAGATATTAGATTTACAGAGTCTGTGTGACAAGATACTTTGAAAGGTTCTGAAGCAAAAAATGTGAAGCACTTTTGGAAAGCCCTTTATCAATTCTATCCTGTTAATGCAAAAGATGTGTTTTTTTAATTGTATAATTTTTTTACATTCATATATACATATCACAAAAGTTACGAAGTCATAACAGGAGTCAAAATGTAAAACATTGTACCTTACGTGATTAGCAAGTGATTCTGTAACACTAGTCGTATGGTAAACTGTATAATGTTTGAGTCTTGTGACTATACATTTAAAATTCACAAACAAGCCTTGCTCCATAGATTCCATTATAAGAACATTACTGTGAATAATACCAGTTTTTTTACACAAGATGATTCGTCAAAATAACAAAATATTTTGTTGATAGTGTTTACATTGTATTAAATTCAGAACATTAAGTAAAGTAACAGTCAATCCAGTGTATTAATGTGTTCATTTAAATGTAAAAAGTACTGTTTAATCTTCCTTTTATTCTTCATTCATAAATGCTTATGGGTGGGACAATCTAAAATAATCTGGAATTGGTAATACTCTCAGATGTCTTATATATGTCAGACCATATCAATATTTTACCCCTGCAGACTCTTACCCGCTTACCTGTAGGGCTCTTTCTGTTCAAAAACCATACAGAAATATCCCGGTTGTTACCCCTCCCTTTCATGATGTATATTTTAAAGGCTTCACAGAGAAGTTTGTGTGTCAGGAAGTGTTCTAGTTTTCTTCCCTCACTCCAAGCAGTCAGTGTGTAAAGCTTTGCTTCTGAGGCTGCTTTCATTGACAATTAACAGATAAATAATGTAATGAGTCACTGTGGAACCACAGGACAGTGACATAATAGCTGATGGCCCCTTGTTTTCACAATTTATGTGTTAGTTTAATTAATTTGGCACAATACACAGCCACTTTAAATGTCTGTAAGTGAAGTTCTCACTTCTGAAACTAACCATCCAAATCCTGATTTCCTGACAGGGATGTGCTACAATATCATACAATTGTCCAGTTATACCACAAATCCCTTTGTATTGTGCTGTCTCTAAAAAAGTTGAACTTCTGCACCTTCTCATCAATTGAGCCAATGGTTGTGGGCAATATTAGAGCTTGCACACTAGAGAAGACTAGGATAGCATACGATGAAAAGAGTCAAGTCAATCTAAAATCCAGATAGAAACACAGGGAATTAGATTTCTGAAAGTGCAACTGGACCCGCCTTTCTAGAATTTTCATTGGTCAGTGGTTGCCTACATCAGAGTGCATTACAACAAAAGTTAACATTTTCTCAATGTTTTGAAATCATTGGATTTTGCACTGTTCCCTGACATTACTCTAGGGTGTAGGTGGCTTTATCAAAAAAGCCTTAAAAATCTACTAGTGAAAGTACATTATGTGCAGATTTCACTTGGTTACACAAAGACACGAGTGCCCTTTGAATCCCCCGTTACACGCGACCTGCCTCTGATAATCAGTCCCTGGTGCGACCTGCCTCTGATAATCAGTCCCTGGTGTGAGAGTATTGATTTCTGAAGGATAGATAGATGAAGATATAAAAAGCCTTTTGTTTTCTTGAGTCAGTTTTACTGTTCAGATGTGCTGCAGATCAATGGGAGAAGGATCCATTCCTCAAGCATTTTAAATCAAATGCAATGTGGCACCAGTTGCGTATCTTGTCTTGAAGGTCTATTTAGGTTCAGCTAGCTGATTCATCAAAGCTTGTGGCTCTGTTATCAATGAACAGGGTAGTTTACGTGAGATGACACTTGTCTGTACATGAAATCTTTATTACTTTTCGTTCTGTGAAGTAGTTATGATCTCTAAAATCATTCTCACAAATGTTTGTACATGTGAGCAACCAGAATTTGTTACTTACTAATGTTTTACACAATTGCTTATTTATTTAAGAGGTTCATTTTTTTTGAATGGATGGTAAATGAACACTGCCAGATGCATTTATACCCTGATGCCACCTGTCCTAAGGCAGCCAATGAGAGGCAAGACTAAAAAGGTACAGTGCAGCACAAATACTTGATCAGTCTAAAGTTTGCTGCAAGGCATTTCATGTACTGTTAGCAGACCCGCACAGAGAATTATGCGTTTGTCATCTAATAATTATTTCTCATGACATATTTAATAGTAACTGTAAGAGGAAGGTGGCACATTCTGTGTTTGTTTATCTCACAGTTCTGAGAGATGACCTGGAGTGGGGTGCAGCCTGGGCCAGAGTGGGCCTCAGAGAAGAAGGGCCGCAATGTGGCTGTAGTACAGGCACCCGAGGTTGTGTGGCTTCTGGTGGGGTGAGGGCCGTGTGTTCCTGCAGCCCACTTTCTTCTCACTTCCCCTGCAGCTGCCTGCACAGGCATTAATTACACCCGAACTGACAACAGGGTCATCCCGATCAGCCACCCTGCACCCACCATTAGCACTTCCACCAGCTCCCCACAACACAGGCTGTACAAGGATTACAGTACGGATAGTTTCAACTCAAAATTCTGATGAGCCATTGTAAAATACTGATTGAAGCACACCTGTCAATCAACAATCACAGAGAGGCACAAAATCACTCTCCAGATCATTTTCGTTCACTACCCCATGCTGGTGGAATGATCTTCCTGCTTTCATCCGGAATGCAGAATCCCTGGCAATATTCAAAAGACAGCTGAAAACACATCTCTTTCGTGAGCACTTAACCTCATCATTAAAAAAAAAATTCTTTCTCTTCATTTCCTATCCCTCTTTCTATTAAATCTCTCCCTTGTTGTAGCATATGATACTCTGAGCAATGTCTGAAACTTGTATTGTGAGCACTTATTGTGTCTAGTTGCCTCTTCAGGTTGACTCGCTTGTTGTATTTCGCACTTGTATGTCGCTTTGGATAAAAGCGTCTGCTAAATGAATAAATGTAAATGTAAACAATAATTATGGCATGTTGGTGTGTTGCTTGGCAATTGTAAGCACCTTACATTTAGGCTAATGAATTTATTACATTGTTACCTGATTAAATTGTTCTCCTGCTTTATTAATGCTATTTAAAATAGAAATGTGGCATATTTATTGTTAAAATACTTCTATCTCCGCTTAAAATGCAGAGTCATTCGTAGGTTGATTTCTTTAAAAATGTAAACACAGAGACTCCATTAAAATCTTGGTCTGATTTGTTTTAATACCTTCACCACCCTGACATTATAACAATGGCTCAAACATTCAGTGCCGTAATTTGGCCTACCAATGGGTTGAAACAAACCAGCACAAGGTAATTTATAACCCAGCAGTGTGTTCTATCCTTATTTTACCCAGCCTTACGTTGAAGGATTTTTTAGAAAGTTTTTGTGAACCAGTTTGAATGCATTATTTTGCTGTATTCTGATTAATGATGCTAGTGGTGTTGCAGTTACACACTTTAACTTTAATTAGGTTGATTATTTATTGAACTTTGGCGCTGCATATTGCTGTTGCTGCAGTTTATAAGGGCAGTTTGCTTTGCCATGTGGTAAAGTCACTGTAATGTCACCGGCTTATTGTGTTATCTCGCCTAAATAACAAAAGCACCAATTCTGTCAATGTATGAGAGCAGAACAGCAATGACTGCATCTTCACCTGGAAAGATGCATCAGGCTTTAGGAATGCAGGTCCATGGCCCAGCTGTGTTTTGTGCAGAAAAAGACAGTGAAAATGAATTAAATGGAAGCCAAATGTACAAAAGGGGAAAAACACATGAGCATGAAAGTTTAATAAAAAAAAATAAAGTGATGTTGTTCCCATAGAACATGGTAGATGGGCTTTGTGGGCTTGGTAGTGGAGAATGTACCTGAGGCATTGGGAAGTGTTAACATGAAAAACACATCAGAGCACTAGGGGCATGTGGCTCTTCATGATGTAATTAGTCTAAAGAAGCACTCCCGCCCAAACACACGCAATGCCTTCTCTGCAGCAGCTGTGTTTAGTGCTCCTCCACTTCCTGTTTCCTGATTGATCCTTGCGCTGCTGTCGGGGCAGTGGACTTCCTCTCAGGAGATCTCACCTCGCTGTACATTTTGCTAAATATGTGATAATGTGATGACTACTCTGTATCTTGTTGTAATTTATATCAATTAAAACATTTAGAAAGTAAATTAAAAACATTATTAATGAAAATAAAAGGAGATTGTTTAAAAACTGCTGTTTTTACTGCCAAGTAATTTTTACTGTCAACAATTTTGAGGGTTTGGCGCACATCACATTTTTATAAAATAATTAGTCATTGGTACTAGAAAAACTATTTACAGTAGCCCTCCCATCTCTGGAATGATTCCAAATGCCATTGGGTCTTGTGGGTCATGTGACCAGTCACAGCATTTGAATATGGGGAAGTTCAGATGAGACTTCATTGGTACTAGAGAGACTTTTTGATAAATAATAACTTGCATTTAAGTATGGTTTTAGAAGATGTAGTGAAAACGGTGCATAAGACTTGTGTGCTATATTTATGGTATTTTTTCCTTTTTTGACTTTGACGGTATGGGAATATTGTTTTATAACACACTGCTTCCTTCCACTGTAGCAAAGCGGTTCAGCCTACAGAATAAGAAAATCAAAGAAAAGAAACAAAGTATTAATCAGTTAAACATCTTGGGGATATTTCCTCTCATTATATGGGCATGCAAACCCCACCTCAGCAGTAAAATACAAGGAATAAAGAGAGAGTGAGAGAGAGAAGAACTTGGTATTCAGATCTCTTTGGTTGTAACCCTCCAGTTTCTAAATGCGTCTGGCAAACTTGTTCTGAAGTCCCATCACTCTCATTTACGTCTGAGAGCCGCTGGGCCTAATTATGGATAATCTCCCTGTCGATTCACTAACGACATTAGTTTAAAGGCCTGTAGATTAAGGCAGCATCAGCAATTTGAGAATAACCAAATCTAAAGCTCCTGCCTCCCCATAATGCCATTATAGTCCCACAGTCCTTTGAAATGATTTTGGAGGCCACGTCTGCGGGGCCTTTCGCCGTTGTGCCCAAAGCAAGTTATCAGTTTCCCCCTTGAAAACCGGGTCATTCAGGTCTTGTTTGGAGCAGAGATAAGGAAGACACCAGGGAAACCCCCCTGAAATGCCAGAATGTCAGGTTCACCATCAGATAAAGAAGCTGATTCTATCAAAGCCCTTTGAGGCTGTGTATGCTTTAGCCCCATTCACTGGAATGTAGCCTTCAGCCCTGGATCATACAGACCCAGGTATGTTGCCTCAAAGCACTTCGCTTTGTGTTTTGAATTAAACACATCTCTGGTGCTAATGTGATTCTAATGTAAATCCCCTCTACTTCTTTCCTGGAAAACAGAACCCTCCCCCACCCTGTCTTTTCCTCTCTGATCTGTAAATGAGTTTGTTTATGCCCAAGCAGGCACTTGAGGCCAGTGCTCTATCATTTCTCACTGGGGGAAGTTGTTGAGGTTATGTGGTTATTGGAGGCAGCCATTAAACACTGGAATACTCAGAGGCTTTTTGGTTAAAGACAGGGTGAGGGGCTTTATTGGAAATTACATTTTAGTTGTGTTCAATTACCTTTACACTCATTTGTTTTTTGAATGCTTTTTCCCCTCACTCGCCAATGATATGCTTTATCCTCTGTGGGTGTTGTTTATGAGCTTGATACTATATTACGAATGGGGCAACTTTCCCTGCAAATTACACCTCTCTGTTAAAAAAAAGAAGAGGGAGACCACTGTAGCTTAGTGCTAATGGCTTTTTCCAACAGTTTTGTAACACAAAGCACACTTTGTTTGCAATAACAAATCACTTTATCATTGGACCTGAATGACTGCATGGGGTCGTGGTTCTCTTGACCTTTGGCCTCTTTTTTACATGGCACTCAACCAGACCATTAGCGCAGGCTCACTGGCAGGCATGGTTATATCTTATAGTGAGAGGCAGTAATTTGATTGGTGGAGAATTAAGGCTTTTTCTCGCGGGTCATGTTAGCTCACTTCCTCTACAGTTCTCAGCTTGATTAAAAATTGATCCACGGCTGTAATGTGAATATATTATTGAGGCTATCTGTCACCCCTGACAGATAATTGTGAGTACACAACTTCAATTTTACAAAACTGTTCCACCTTGGATTGCTCTGGTTTGTGTAAAGGGCTCTCTCAGTCTTTTATTTTTAAGGGACTGCTTTAGTGATTGTATTTATAAAAAATACAAGTTAAAGAATGAAAGAAATGCGGAAGGTTTTAAAATTGGTTGAATTAGTTGAAAGTAGTTGTTGTCTGGAAATGTTTCTTGAATAGCAAAGGACCCAGAGAAACTCTTCTCAGTGTGCTGAAGATATGTCAGTACCATTACTGAAATAACCATTACCATTTCTTTACAAATGTTCATTATATGTTTGTGTCATTCTACATTATGCAGAACAAAATTGTTGTCCTAAGTTTAAAAAAATGTATTCTCATTGAATTTTGAAACATAAAAAGTTAAAGTTATTATGGAAATTCATATTGTTAGAACACGCTTAACATCTTCATCTACTGCTGGGGCTTTTAAGGTTTAGTTTCAGTTTTATTTAAATATGTTTTCATTTTATTATGGTTAACGGAAGTGTGTTCATTTTGTTTTCTCTGTTGATATTGACACTGCTCTGGACTGTGATCAGAACAAATGTAAACGTTTCCTTGATTTCATTTCCAGAGCTTCAAGGCTCTCTCTACTTTTGGAGAAGCATTAAAGCTGTGTATATGTGTATATATGGATGAATAATCCAAGCTGACAGAGGGTCTGAGAATCTTCAACACTGCAGGAGTCTGGAGCGCTGTGGAGATCTGTGGAGGTCTGCACAGCTGCTACTGTTTTCAATATGCACACAGGCCATTTACATATCTTAATGTCTCCAAGAATGTAGAAAAACTCCAAAAAAGTAGCAAGTTCACAAATTCATAGTATCATCTGTTGCAGTATTTTTTTGTAGGTCTGCACCCCACTAAGGATTTTCCTAGTCGACTGGTAGTCTTCATTTAAGCCATTAGTCTAATAGTTGCATGTTTATGATATTAATTACGTAAATATGAACTGGGGTGGGGGTTTGATGATTTGATTATCAGGGGTGAGAAAGAATGTAGAACAATGTTAGCAATGTTACATACAACATTACAGAGAAATACTAAGCCATAATAATGAGCCTTTAAAATATAAATTTAACGCACACACAAATCGATCTGTGTGACACTGGCAAAATGACTAAATGTGAGAATGGCAACAAAATTAATAACGACGAAACAGCAAAAACTAAGAAAAAAGATAAAGCAGCAAACACCACATTAATATTTTTCCTCAGTTCTCAGTCCTCTTATATGAGAAAGGAACACTGGACTTCTGAAACGCCTAACATGCCATTTAGCAGTTTGTTTTCATATTCTGGGCTCTTCTGCATTTCTGTACATAATGCGCTTTATTATTACAGTGTATCATGAATTTTGTTCTTTGATCTTAATAGATTAAGTCACAGGGAGAAGCGAGCTCTGTGTCCCCCTCACAATAACGCTTGTGCACCGGCCTTCATCCTGTGGATGTGGAAGAGATGAACTGAAGGTACTTAGCAGATCTGGCAAATTTAGCATAGTGTCTTTTCTGGCCACCATGTCCACACTTTGACAACTTTTGATATGCTCCTAATAATAGCGCACATTTATCTAGTGCAAGCGGCCATGTAAAGCGGCTTACGTTAAGCTACTGTTCACATTTCAAATAATAAGTGATGTTTGAGGTCGATGAATTTTAAGAGAACATTTGTCTTCAGAATTTTCACGTCAAATTTTCGGGTCATCTGTTACTTTCTCAAAATAAACACTTGATGTCCTTTGATTTCATAATTACAGACTGCGTAACTTTGCTGTCTTTCATTTTTTCTGCAACTAATAGACTAATTAAAATACCACTTCTGAAGTGCCCTTGAGCAAGGCACCTAACCCCCAATTGCTGCCCACTGCTCCGAGTGTGTGTGTGTGTTCATGACTTGCAGTGTGTGTTCACTCCTCACCAGTAATGGGTTAAATGCAGAGGTCACATTTCGGATATGGGTTACATCTGACAAATATGTCACTTTCACTTAAAAATTTGTTTGACTAAGCCTTTTCTCTTCGATTGTTAGGGGGCAGCCCTAATTTTTTTGTCCAGTTTGTACAGAGAGAAGACCCTTACAGATTGATTGAATGAAAATTATTTTACTTCTTTAATGTGTTATACTGAGTACAACAGGATATTTAATGAAAGAAAATGTAATTGATTTTATCCATAAATGATTGGATCATGAAAAGTGGGCGTTGTATAGCAGAGTTTAGCCAGGTTGCTGGAGGGAATAGGTTAAAGAGTATGAGGGACTGGTCACATCAGCCAAAGAAGTTGTTTAAGGGGTGAAGATGTGTTTTGAACTAACAATTAGCAATTCTTATACAGCATTTACTAATGTTAGTTCATTTCAACATGTACTAATACATTTTTAAAAGCGAAAAAGTTGTATTTGTTAACAACAGTTAATGCACAGTTAGTACATTGTAAGTTCATGTTATATTAAGGCAGTCCTTTTTTATGAGCACTTGGCACAACAAATGGAGTTAATATTATGTCTGTTGTCAACCAGGTTACCCCAATAATCTTTTATTGGCCGGACAACCCAATATCCCCATCCCACACTCACACATTTCTTTTGGTTTAGTCCACATTGCTCTATGTTATTAGGCTTAATAACCAGACCAACAGAGTAACATTTTCATAGCACCTCAGGGCTTACACTCTTAGGAGGAATCATCCTACAATTTGCAAGTCACTTAAATTCTCTACACATTATATAAATGATAGGAGACATTTTTCTAACATTGGATAAACACACTTTACCTTTAAAAGGAGTTTTCCTTTCTTAGGCTTTGCTGGTATTTGGGGCTCAATACAAAGATATGTCACCCCAAGATCTTCCTTTACATTTCTTTAACATGCTCCTAGTCACTGAACCCTTTTCTTTTAACATCCTTTTTTAAAAGAGACATTAATTAGATTGCCTGTATGGTTTCCACTGAGGGAGACAGGAAAGTCATGTTAACAATTGAATGTAATTTTATGGACAAGTAACTTGTGCCTGGCCATATCCCTCTCTCTTTCTATGCTGGGAAACACTGCTTTCCTCACAAAAGAGCATTTCCTCCTCATGGAAATTACCGGTAGAGATTAATAATGACATTAGGCAGTAATGATGCTACGCTGAATGAAATATTTATTAAAGATCCCTCTGCTAGCAATTAGCATGGCATGTAATCGTTCAGCACATGAAATCAAGATGATTGCAGCGAACTGTCCCACGACTGCTTCTCCTGCCAGCCCACACCCACCTCCAACTACTGCCATACTTCAGCTGCCCTTGTGCCATAACAAAAGATCTGGGACCTGGGGCTGCTGAATATCCCATCTTAATTACTATAATTCCACCATGGTAAGAAAGTGATCTGAGTGTAATTACGCTTGGATTGAATGCCGCCTCTTTGATTTGCTCAAGAGAAATGAAGCCCAACCTGCACAGCATCTGCACCTCGCCCACTGTTGAGAAGAAAGATTTGGTTTCCATTTAAGGTGCGTTTCTCGGCTACTTAATTTAGTCTTCTGGGAGTCTTGTGACGGACAGACTGCTCTAATATACTGTATCCTTTTCTGCATATGATTGGGCCTTTAAAATAGGGATGGGAAACTAACAGTAAGGGATCTAATAATTCTGGTTCTGATTCTGAATTACCTCAGGTTCCCCATGTAATCATCCTTGAAGATGGTTTGGTAGTGGTTTCAGATGGTTCAGTAAAGGTTTTACAGCGATGTATAGAATGCTGTGTCTCATTGCAACATTTCAGCAACACTAACAGGTGCAAAATGCAGACATTCAAGAACTATTAACAATATTTTTCCTATAAAAACTATATATTTACAACCACAGTCTTGAACATTTACAAGGCAGGTATATGAAGAAGCTGTTGTCTTTGTTGTGTTTACGGAGGTGACCAAAAAATTACTAGCCGCTGAGGTCAAAGCTGGAGGGAGTCGCTGGAGGGCGTGTAGGTTAGAAAATCAAATGGGTCAGTTTACGACATAGACATCACACAGCCAGCTCATCAACTGAGCCTGTGGAGCGTGCATAAGATTAATCAGCTCGCTAGCTGCTGTTTAGCCATGCTTATTCCATCCAATATAGGGATGGCTAAAACAAGAGAACAGAAAAGTGGAGGATGTCAAAAGAAAACTAATGCAATAGCAGTCCACTCAGAAACAATCCAGTGTGATGGGGAGACAGATCAATTTGCAATATTCTGTTCACCATCCATGCAACAAAGACCAGACATGAAAGTAAAACATTAAGGGACGCTGTCTATGAAGTTGCTAATCAATAAACAACAAAGGCAGAAAAAAGGGTCCAAATTTCTCATTCTGGTGAATAGCCATAGGCTTTTGTGCAGGGTCGGCTGGCTGATGACCAGCCTTGGTCCTCACTGTCATTTTTCACTTTCACCTGGTTGGTGTCATTTATCAAAGCAGCCTGATCAAGGTGGAGTGATCCCTGTTTGCTGTGCACAAGAACAAGGAAAGAGAAAGGAGACGAATAAAAGAGCTTATTTTGCACCCCCAGACATGACAGTGAATAAGTTGAATTTTTATGCTTTATATTTTGGGTTGACATGAAGTTTGAATATATGAATTGTCAGTACTGAGTACACTAAAGTAATGTGCCTCAAGAGGCCATGAGATATAAGACATCAAAGCTTATGAAGGTTTTTCAAGAATCTAACAACTTTCAGCTTGTGCACAGTTGCAGATGTGTATATATTGACCATTTCGCAACAGCTTCAAACATTGCTCTTCCAAACATCTTTATATGTTGGAACGATCCGCAGCTATGATATTGTGCATTAATCCAATTATTTTCAGTTACCGCTGCTACATATTTTTTAATGTTCTAACGATTCATGTGACCTTTTTATACATTTCAAGCTTTTCCTAATTGTTTCAGATTACAGTCAGTCCGTCACAGTCAAGCATCGTTGGGACGGAGCTCTTTCCTCTGAGTCC
Organism: Chromobotia macracanthus; assembly: GCA_036877525.1. NCBI lineage: Eukaryota > Metazoa > Chordata > Actinopteri > Cypriniformes > Botiidae > Chromobotia > Chromobotia macracanthus. The sequence continues at coordinate 3,067,397 of JAZGTH010000036.1, forward strand.
GTATGAATTCCATTTGAAAGTGTTCTGATATGGAGGCGTCAAGCCGAGAACCAGCCGAGTAGAGCAGCTCCACTCAGCACCAGTGTTTAACTCTCCCTACTTATTATGAGAATTGAAGCCCTCTCCCTCACAGAGAAATGTAGCACTCTCTTCCCCCATCCACCTCTTTCATGCTGGGTGCTATGAAATCCTATAGAAGTGCTTTTATCCCCTGAAGATACACTACAAATCATCATTGGTTTTATCTCAGCTGGGGATGTCGATTTTCTAAATGAGCTTACTCTCTCCAGCTGCCTGTCAAGCCCATTTTCCCTAATGCTTACCCATCACCCCCTGCTTCTGCTCTGCCTAACACCTCCCTGCTCTGGCCCATTGCTCCCCACCTTTCTTTTAACAGTGGGGTTTGGGCCCTTTCTTCCCACTCTTTGTTCACTCTGGGGAGAAGGAGCAAACAGCGGGATTGATCCTACATTGCGTCTTGGTATTGTTCCAGAGTCTCACTGTCAATGGGCCAGGGCTGGGGAATGCATTGACTGGGTAAGCTGAAGGGGGCGAGAGTGAAATCAGGCGAGATTTTTTGCTTCAGTGTATGTCGCTGTGGCTGGCTTTTTGTGTGCAGCGGAATGTTGCTAATCTGCCCGCCATCAACATGCAAATGAGTAGAGCAGCCCTGCTTCATAGATTGCAAGGCCTGGGAAACAGCTCCACCAATGAACACCTAATATCTCTCAAAGATTGTATACAAAACCAAACAGCTCAAGCTTTTGTATTAGCTCTGTATATTTTCGCATTACTTCCTGTTTCTCTATTATATGTCAATAATGTTAAGCAATCCTGCTCACTCATAGATATGATATTCTAGTCCCTCCTTTAGTGCAAGTCTAAGGGCTGTTTTTCACTTTTCAAGTCCAACTGCCAAGAAACGATGCATGATTTAATGTCATTCGTGATCAACAGGGCCAGACTGAATCTTTTTGGCTATTTCTGCTATTTCTTTCTTCTGCTATTTCTAAATTTTTGGAAAAATCTTTGGAATAATTAGCATTAAGTTGAAGTAGTTGAGAGTAGCCTACAGAGAACCTTTGTGATTGATTGATGCAATAGGGAAACTGTTATTAGACTCTTGAATACAACAGATACAGAACAGTATCTGAACTAGAACAGTACCAAATTAAATTAAACCAATTGACAATGTGCATGTCAAGATGGTATAATTATATTTTGTGTGTAAGTTTAGATTATTTAGAATATTATTGTTTATATAACAATCAATATGTTACAACAAATTGAAAGATCTATACAACATATTTTGACGTTCTGGTGATGAATTTAGTGACTATTATGACAAGGCTTTTAAAAGACTTCATCATTTTGACAATATGGTGTAAAACTCGCCTTTCATTTTTTGTGGCAAAGGGATCTGAAATGATCCAGTGCTGTCTGTCGCATCATGTAATAATAAGACTTTTCCTTAACTCATCCGCGGTAAGATTTAGTTTAGACATTACACATATGTGATCAGCTATCAATTAATAATGCTTGCTTTCATTAGAATAAAGTCATAGCAAACAGCACATCCTATTCCTCACAAACCAAAAAAGGTTTGTGTACTTCGTTTACATGGACACTTTTTGTTTAAATCAGAATGAAATCAATCCGATTGATGAATCCGAACGCAGTGTTTACATGGATGCGGGTTGATATGCATAACACAAGCTTAGAATCAGATTTGATCTTTTGACATGCGCACAGTGCATAAATACACGTCTCCCACCATTCAAAGTGCATACTAGCAGCCACTGTATTGCCATTGCTTCTTTATTCTCTTTTAAAAGCCCAATTAACATTTAAAATACTGAGCGACCTTGTGGTTTTTTTTAACCGTTCAGTTTTGCTTCGCCATCTTACCTTTGAAAACAGCAGTCAACAGTCGTGCGTCATTACACAATTTGTATGTCATTGGACATGCACAGAACTTTCTAGTTTAATTTTCAGTCCATTGCAGTGTTTACATGTCCTCTCATTTGAATTAGAAAAGGTTTAAACCACCCCTTACAATCCAAATGAATTTTTGATTTTGATCTTGGATCTGGCCAATTCATTCTGATTGACATGATGACTTTTTTAATCTCACTGTTCATGGATTTTGTGGGGGCCCTGATCACATTGCAGGACGAGTTATACACCAACGGTTAACATACAAGGTCAGGGGTTTGTTAAAATCCATAACTAACACACTAATCTTCATTATGCCTTCATTAGCTCCACTAAAAACTCTTGTAGTCACTTGTTAATGCCTATTATAAAAAAGTTAGTAAATGCCTAAATTGCTGGTAAACATCAAAAAACAGGGTAAGATTATTGCCTGGCAATTTCATCTTTAACTTTTGAATATATAACGGGAGCACAACTTGTGACAAAAAGTCAGAACTGTTTGTTTTAATAAAGAGATATAGACTCAAACAATCAGCAGCAACAATCATTGTTTAGTTAGACGCTCCATATCGTATTTATTTTGACAAAACATCTATGCACTGGAGGAATGAGGGAGTGTTCAGCAGATACTGGGCAACACTGATGCCAGTGGCCCTGAAAATAGTGTGCTGACTGATGTAACCAGTGGGCACAAGAACAAAAGGTTTGGCTTGGCGCCGGAGACACAGTATGGTGTACTTATTGTTAAATGAATGTCCTTCCACTTTTGTTTCTCTGTGTGTGTGTCTTTGAACTGATGCAGTCTGAGTGAATCTTTTCAGGGTGTCATGGGAGGTTCCTGCATCCGTAAATAACTTCTAGAGAATGGCGTTATTTATGTGGATGAGAAACATTTGCATGGAAATGGCTGCACATATTCTTTATGTCTTCATAATTCTATCATCTCATTTGTATTGTTATGTCACATTCCCTGGTGCAGTGTTGATGAATTCGGCCTCACTGATATAGCTGAACCTTATGCTGACTCCTTCGCTTTTAATGTGAGAAAACTGTCTCTGGTTCTTCTACCCATTTTATGAGGGTTTTAATTCAAGCACTGCAGTTTGGACAGCTTTACACAGAGATTTCAAGTTCCATTTCTCTACTTGAGGTTAAAACTAGTGTTGCTGCATATGTGATGGTTGGAAGGAAAGATGATTGGATGGAGAGATGGTTTGGATGGAGAGATTGTTGGATGGGTGAATTGACTTGTATGTACACCCTCCAGTCCTCTTTTGAAGACTTAAAGACTCTTGTTCTCCCAGACCACAGAGATCTTTAATCTGGGGAAAGGTCATTCTAATTCCAACTGTTAACTACTCAATTGGTGCATGAGCACACCCACCATCTCCACCACACATATTAATTCACCTCAGCTATGAATGCTATGGGTCCCTAAAAACTGCGGGTCTGAGGGAACATGATGTCCTGGTATACACTGGCTAATGATACTATGAGAACATGCACAGTCCTGATCTCTTTACTAGTGACTGTACTGCAGGTGCAGTAGTTCAAATGTCAAAGGCCGCAGACAGGCAATAATTTGTCAATTTCAAGTTTTTAAGATCTTTAAAACTGTCACTTTGGAAGAAAATGACTCGGTTGTGTGAAAAGCTGAGGCTAGCATTTTTTTGGTATGTTACTGTATGACACAATCACTACAACACTATCCTTTATTGTCAAAAGAAAACCCTGTGAAAGGCTTTCTTTTAACTGCATAAATTACGGCAGAATGAGAGTCTGACTAAAGTTTCTGATACTGGAAACACTGAAAGCAGAAAACACTCTTTAGCGTGTGCAGCTGCTCTGTAGTGTGGTGTGGGTGTTATGTTAATTTCCATACAAATAACTGTTGTACAAAGAAAGCCTGGCTTGGTGTGACTGATCTGACATGGTAAGTTGTATAATGTGTAGTGACAGCTTGTGTTCTTCCTGTTCCTGAATCCAGAATTACCTTCCACAGTATTTCTCAAACATGGCTTCAGCTGTGCAGTCCATCAAAGTCCCAGGTAAAGAGTGTTTTAAAAATTTAAGACTTTTAGAAGCCTCTTCACAAATTAAAAAGTCATTAATGTCTATCTTTAATGTACAGGCTTGGTCTAAATGAGAGTGTTTTAACTAATGTTCAGCTCAGGTAGCTTATAAGTGGGTCTCTACTTGTAGAGTGTTAGAGTGGAGTTGGGGTCCAGAGCAGTGGAAACTTCGAATCAACTTGCATATTGCGTTAACACAATTAGTCCCCACTGGCCTAAATAATAAACCCAGATTTCTACCTATGTTTTTTTCAATATTTCATATTTAATTCAGGTGGTTGGAGTGCCACTACAGTGCTGTAGAGCTTTGCTCTGAAATGCAGTTTTTTTTTACAAGAGCCTTTTAAAAGTCATTAAGGAAAAGCCCTACAATCTCACGTCCCATTTCTGTGATTTAATAATGAGCTGTACCTGTCCACTCACAAATGTTTCTTCTGCCTATCAAATCACTGATCGTTCTGTTCAAAGCCGCTCAGCAGTGTATAGGCAAACCTTTCTTCACCTTCCTAAATTTAACTGATGTGTTTCCCCATGTTTCTGTGAGAAAACTAACATGGAACAAAACAAATATGCTGCAGTTAGCAGAAGATGATGCCCTGTAAAACTGGATGCAGTGGCAATGCAGCAAACTTGCCTGGTGAGAATTAATCGTTTGCTCATGAGAATTAAAGTTACAATTTTTGTTACAGGACCTTAAAAAAAAGATGACCGACAAAGAAAAAACTATTAACAAGCAAGAAATGTCTAGTGTTTTGTTTTCACTTTCAATAAGTGCTGTTACAATAACAAATCACACTCCTCTGTATCATTTTTTTTATTTAACTACATTTTGAGACATTTGTTGAAATTGTCACAAGGGCTGCATCTCTGTAACTGTAAGTATTTGAGTCAAAAGTCCAATCCGTATCATCACATTTTTATAATAGTTGTTAGATCAACAACTTTTCAGAAATGTCAGGGCAAGGCAGTTTGTCGTGTTTTCTATGTTATGACATTTTGTACAATTTATTTTATTTCCGGAATTTTTTTTACAGTAGAATAATAGTATATTAATCTAGCAAGTTGCAAACAGGTAAATTTAACCTTATGCCACTTAAAATTTTTCCACAACTTCCACATCTTTATTTAGTACATACCCCACTCTGTATTTTAGCATTATTCCATGTTTCTTTGTTGCTCCTGTATGCAAATAATATAAATCAGTCCAACACACATCTGCTGGCACATAAATGATTTAGCGTATACCCGTTTTCACCATGGAACAAATTTACTGTCATACCACCCAGCCCTATCACCCATTTTCCATAGAACATGAAGATTCAGGTAATTCCTAAAATAATTTTTTTTTGCTGTATGGTCTGTCTGTCATTTATTTAGTGTGTACAGCTGCTGTGCACTGCACTTTGAGTTTGTTCAGGGGTCACATCAGAAGGAAAGGTGATATCAGAGCAACGGGGGGCTATATATCACAGTAATTAAAGGCTGGCCTAATGATGCAGGCTTCTTCCAGCATGATTCCTGTCTGATCACAGGGCTGCTTCATTAGAAGCACTCAGCCTAACGAGGTGTAGCTGTAATAAAGTAATTCTCTGCCTGCCGCGGTGATAAAGAGCTCCTCTGGCTGAGGGAGGGATGAAAATATAATTATAATTGGAAATGCTTGACTAAAGTTATTGCAGGGCTGCTGAAGGGTGCAATGTTTTTGTGTTTTGGAACCAGTCCTCTTTCATGCGCACTCATTCTCTCAAACACATTGCCAGAATGCCTCAAATGAATGTCAGGGGAGAGGGGCGGGGAGTAATTAAGCTGATTGTATGTGCCGTAATGTAACCGAAGATGGCCAGCCTACAGAACAGGCTGAGCTTTATGAGCTACTAATCTCATTCCACATGTTAGCATTTGTGCGTTTGGATCGTTTTCAACATAGATTTGATAGTGTGGTGAAATCACAAGATGTTTTTATACTTGTTTGGATTAGTGGTTTTTGTGATTGGAAATCTTGTGTTTTTATTTTTTCTTTACTAGTAGTGCTAAAATGTGTCCCATATCTAGGGACCAAAATATTAGAAATTTGGGCCAATAACAAACACTCAGAAGTAACCAAATAGCAACATGCTTTCACCTGCATACAGCACAGATTTTTTTGTACATTTTTCAAATTAAATGGTTTCTCTTTGAGTAACAGTTACTGACAATGGACATATATGTACGCATGGACACTTGATTATCTTAGAAGGCCAGACTGCAAAATTAGCTCTTTACCTAATTAGAATGTACAGTTCTGTAGGGTAGGCTAGTAAAAATGGCTGCATTTTTTTTCCTTGGTTCACTGAAAATGTTAGCTGTGATTAGTTACACAATTCAACATTAACCTGTAAATTAAAATTCCTTGGTGCAATTTGATGGGTGATTTAATTTGGTCTTCTCTCTCTCTCTCTCTCTCTTTCTCTCTCTCTCTCGCTCGCTCCACCTTTTTCTCGCACCCCGCTAGCCGCAGGCTAATCCCATTATGAATTCTTTATATAGCTTTTTCCCTTAATGATCAGTGGCCTGTGCTCCACTACTGATTACTATCGTACACTTAGCACTACATAAAGCAGGGGATTAATATGCCCCAGAAGGACTGTTGCTATGGATCCCCCAGTTGCTTTCCAAGAGATGTTTCTGCTGCTTCAATTGTCCATAAATTACCATCCCTGGTGAATTAGCCTCCAGTCTGTGTTGAGAGGTACAAGCCAAGGAGAACATGCTCACTCCAGTCTCAGACGAAAGTGATCTCCTCAATTATTCATGACCTGCCCCTTTGTTATTTGATAATGTAAGATTTTGTGTTATATTTTCCCTCCTCTCTCCATCTCAGTCTGGCAGGAGTTTAGAATGAGCTGACTGGACAAGCCAGGAGAAGGTTGGGGGGATTGTAATTTTGCTGTGAATGGGACCGCCTGGCTGTATATTTCTTCGTCTCTGTGTTATTGGTGTTTGTGACATTATCTGGTAAAAATAAACTGATATGGGAATGACAATTAGATGCATTGATTGTGGAATTTAATAACTGCTGATAATTACTGTAATAATACTCAATGTGTTGTGTTCTTTTATCTCACTTTATCTACCTATTTTCTTTCACTTGTATCCACCAAATTCAGCTTCCCAGTGTTGCCACAGATGTTTGATTATCCTTTTATTGCATCACTTAGTAAATATTTTTCCAAGACTTTCCCAATTGCATTGTTGCCAATAAAGTCATGTTTTGCACACTTTTTTTTCTGACTAAATTCACACTAGAAAGAATAAACCATAGAAATGAATTGAAACCTATTAACAGTAACAACAATTAAGTAAAACTTGTGTAATGACAGTCTTTAGAAAACATAAAGGGATAGTTGACTTCAAGTCTCATTGGTTCTCAAGTGTCTTGTGACTAGTTGTCAAATGCTTCCTTCGTAACAAGGCAGGCAAGAGCTAACAGCAAGTTATAGACGTGCTGCCATATTTAAATTTAGCTTTCTGGTCTGTTTCTTTTGAATACATGACATATAATTTGTTTAAGCTCAAAATATTGTTTTCTTTCACAAACATGTTGGAGCTTAAAAATCTTGAGCACTATTCAGTGCCATTACGAAGCCGGGAAGGGCCATGCCATAACTCAGATGCAAGAAGGAAAAGTACACCTAGGGTGGCATAAGGGTGAGTAAATTATTGGATCATTTTCATTTTTGGGTGAACTATTCTTTTAATATTACCAAAACTAAAGTGGTCTAAAATAATTTAGACACTCAGTTGTCAGTTGTCTTTATTTTTATATTGTAAGAAAAGCATTACAAATATGCTATCTGAGGTGAGAATTACTTTTTTATAAACCAAAGTTCAGGTGACAGAGTGACTGACTGAACTGTGCCAGTCTGGGTTGCAATGTATCAGAAAGGAAACACTACTTTCATTAACTACAATATCACCTCATAAAAATCTCACTTCTCCAGACATTATTGTGTGATGAATATTGGACAGAATTACAGACTCTTGACCTGTAAGCTGCATGTGCATATTTTATGCCTCTGAACTGTTTGTGTACTCTATATTGTATTAATCTCATTTTTTGTCCATCCAGCTCTACGGCTGCGTTTGCTACGGCTGGTTCTCTCCAAGTGGAAGAATCGGACAAGCTACATTAAATCTTGAGTCCAGGCCAAAGGAACAGCTGTGGGCTCATCGTCTGGCTGCTCCCTCTGCCACAGATCCATCCTGCACTTCACATGACCAAAGCAACAGAGGACAGACTCAGTGTTGTTGACATTATGTTCATATACTTTGATTAAAATTTTTTGATTTATTTTTACATGTTTTAGGTGGTGTGATTGTTCAACATGTACTTTAAGTTATTCATTATTTTCAAACAACTTTTTTACATTTATAAAAGCTACATGTGTAATAATTAAGATAAGTAGAAAACTGCAGTTTTATAGCTTTATATGTGGTATAGCATGTTACAGTGCATAACGTAAAATTGCCAAAAATGTTTCATATCGGCTACCTTTCGACTGATTTGAAAAGTCATGGTATTACAGAATTGTGTTATTGTAATGATTATCATCTAAAATAAATCGTTCTGAAAATAGGCTTTTGATTCTTTTTATTTTGGGGTAAAATATGACATGGACAAGTTCTTGACAGGTTTTGTGAGGTTACCTACGTGATCTGAAGTTGATCTGGTCCCAGCTTTGGCCCTCTGATCCTCCTGCACATGTGGCAGAGGGTTCTGTGCCTCATTGCCTCCACAGCATGGGTGACACAGTCTGCTGGCTCCAACTGACACCCTGATGTGTGGCTTCTGCTGCCTGAGCCAAGCTATGGCTGCCAGGCCTGGAAGAAGACCAGGGCCAACCAACAGCTGGAGCTGAGCTTCAGGCCTTTCCAAGCTTCAGGCGATGAATCACTCACAATTAAAATTTAACTCCTGCCTGCTCCACCAGAGGCCTGCAGGTAAGGCATCTCCGTCCACTTCTGTAAATATATGATGGACTGTTTTTAAAGTATTCTGATTGCACTGCATGAAGGTAGCTGAGAAATGTGAGAGTGCTCTCTCGAGCTTTTCACTTTTTTTGGATCTGCAGACTGTGGAAGTCAGCCGGCTTCTGTTTCTTCTCTCATTTCAGAGATCTCTGCGGTGCACCTGCAGGCATGCACTTAGATCTCAAACTAGCTGCCGGATCAAAGCCATAATGCTGGACTTTTGAAATAGATGCCTGGATCACAGAAGCATTTTTGAGCCACCCAGCTTTACATTTATATTCAATGCTAAAACAACATCTACTCCCCACAGGCTTGTCATGCAGGAGCGAGCCAGCTTGGTAATGGAGTTTTCAGATGCGTCGGTCCTGACAACTCTCGTGCTGGTAACTATCTGTGTTCCAGTGATTAGTTCTCCAGCCTCTTCCACAGCACACACACACATGAGGTGGTTGTGATCTACCATTCCCTGCTGGTTCTCTCTTATTTGCATGCATGTACAGTGATCTTGAGCTGTTGGAAAGTACATAAAATCATACTTTATAGTTGGTTGTAAATGTGTGGAAAAAGTGCACTGGGTTTTACGTTGTTTTAAAGGTGAGGTGTATAACTTTTTTATGTAAAAATCCAATCCCAGTATTGTGTGAAGAGACAGCAACAAATATAGGTCTAAACATATAGATCTGCACTGTTTACTAAGTTTACTAAGTTCAAGTTTACTAAGCGTTCATGTATTTGTGAAAAGTACATGGTCAATGCTATTGGCATTTGAGTTTGCTAAAGAATGTAAACACTAGCAGTTGACTAGGAGATGGGTTGGTAGAAGTGTTTTTTAAAGTATGTTTGGAAATCTGTCTGTCATTATTTTTGATTTGCTTTGATGCCATTAATAATGCCGGTAATATTGTATCTCTCTAATCTGGTAATTTGGAATTTTTTCACAAAGTTGTCCTCTGCCTCTGTGTCAACAAGGGTGTCTCACGGTTTTGTAGGGCACAGTGGGATGATTATGTGAAATAGTTGTGTCCGCTTGTCTTTTCTCTGTGTGTATTTTGGCCTGACGTGGTTTACTGGGACTGAATATGTAACTGGCCAATGGTCTTCAAGCTTCAAGGGAATCGCCATGGGGACATGCTTTTTGGGATGATTTCCCATCTGAAAGATTGAGGGACGCCTCAGGGAACTTCCCCTGTGCCCCTTTTTCCCACAAAAGGAGGAGCTCAACGTGACTGCCTTTGTCCTTCATATAAATGGGGTGAACCGTGGAGGCCAGATTTCCCCTCTGAGCCTTCAGAATAGTCATTGTTTTATAAACAAGTCATTGAGATTATTAATATTCATATTTTTATAGGCCAAAAGAAGTCTCACTGAATCTATTATGCAAGGGAAGCTTTTCTTTCCCATGAATAACATGTGAATATTGAAAGACATTCTCCTTATGAAAGGTTGCTGTGTCACACCCCTGAAGAATCTGCAGATGTAGAAAACGATAATTACATCTCACTCTCATGTAATTTTGTGATTACATGGCCCCTATTATCCAGATGTACAATAGCATTGTGTGGGGTGAATCTCTGAGGATTCTGGGAGAAATAGTGCTTTTCATCGGGTCAATATTATATGTTTAAGATCAACCGTATTCTTTATTTAAACGACCCCATTGTAGAAGTGCCTGATGGAAATAAAAGCTCTCAATTTCTCATATTCTGGTGTTCATTGCCAGAGTAGCTACTAATGGCCCAAGCATCTTTCCCTGCATGTGTAATGTATGAGGCTTTAAAAAAGCGTTATTGCTCCTTCAAATCCTAGCAGCTTTCTTGATTGTGATAACCCATGGGAGTCCACCTACAGTGCTGAATCAATGGACCTCTTTCTCCACCACGTACTGGAAAGCAAAGTTTGGTCAGATGGCAAGAAGATAGGCCAGGTCCTACTTATGATATCAAAAACAACCATGCCAGTGAGTTTTCATTTCATTAAACAGTAAAATTGAGGGTCAGGAGCAAATGGCGACCTTGGATCTGAACACCACTGAGCCCACCAAACTACATTTATTGCGTCATTGTAGGCTCACATGTTTTGGATGCAACCAACATTTTATGTTCTTGCGTTGGGTTTCAGCTACCCAGTTTTTAACAAGGTTTAAAATAAAGACTCACCAGCCATCAAAAGTAAAAATGTGCTTTTGGTGTGTAAATAAAATTTACTTTGACTAATAACACACTGCCTATGTTTAAAATCATAGTGTTAAGTCAGTCTCACACCAGACAAGCACAGTGCTGCGACGCACCACATCTTTTGAACAAATTGAACAGTTTTCTATATATGTGCACACCCATGGAGTGCTGCTGCCAGACACTGAATGGTGTCGCTGGTGTATGTACACACAAAATAATGTATTAGTTTTTGAAAGATGTGGAGTGACGTGGCATTGCGCTTCTTGTCTGGTGTGCGACTGGCTTTAAAATGATAGTCTGACCCTTAATCTTTTTCTTCTGTTGTAAATGATGTGTGCAGAATCATCAACCCAAAGACATACAAACAATGACAACTTTTGGCAACTTTTACCTCTTTATTTGGAGATATATAGTTATTGGCAGGTGTAAGAAAATATTTTACCATTGTTTAGTTTAAAAATTGTTTAACATTGTAACACTGTCTTTCAGCATAGTTTTGCACAATAGCCTGTTGGGCTAGATAATACAAAATGGACTGAGTAACATTTTAGTATGGGGACCAATTCAAACTTTCCAAACCTAGGGAGCTTGCTTTTTACTACCTACATAAATGTCTCATAAGTGAGTAATTTGAAATGCTCTACATAGGCAACAACTCACCATTTATTAAGTTTGCGGTTAGCATGGCCCTAAACTAATAATGCAGTATTTTTTACATATAGTGCATATATATAGTGTACAGATATTGTGTAAAACAAGCTATTCTAATACCTAATTCTATTCTAATATCTAATATCTCATGGTATTGCCTTTTTCATGAAGTAACCATGCAAAAAAAGTAAAGCAGCAGTCATTTATTTGGAGCATGGCTATGATGCCTTAAAGCTGTCTATGTATTCAGCTTACTAGGTTTGGGAACAAAGCCTATATTTCTTTATAAAAGTGCCAATGAGATACAAAGTATAAAACAAAGAATCAATCCAACCAGAGACAACCTTCATACACAAATGATTCCCCACCACTGTTTCACCACTGGGGCTCTCTATCATTTAGACCCACACAGCGCTATTACCACGGACAAGTCAAGGCCATTAACGTGACGCTAAAATGAATTATGGGTCATCTGTCATGGGGCCTTGTGGTAAGGTCCTGTGATGGTGAGGGATGAAGGTCCTTGGTCTCTCCAATGAGGCATCCAGAGAGATGCCTAAGACAAACGAGCCATCTGTGGAGACACACCTTTTATGTTTGGCAGCTGAGTCTGACCCCAGGGATGGCTGGCTCTCCTCATTGTCCAGCTCAATCTATATCTGTCCCTGAGAGCAGAGACTGGCCATAGGGGTACAGTTCACCAAGGACATCCCTCCTTGTCACATCTTAATGAACATAACCTGACATCTCTAAATGATCTCAGTGGAACGTCCAAATGATTCACTCTCATCATTCTTATAGTGTAAGAGAGGTTGTCAGGGATATTATTAAATCTTACATGAATTATAGGGTTTTTTCTGGTTCTACTTCCAAAAAAGAAAAAATTGTGAGACTGAAAGATCCCACAAAAAGTAAACTGTAGTCTTGTGCTGCCCACTGCTCCGTGTGTGTGTGTTTACTCCTCACCAGTGATGGGTTAAATGCAGAGGTAACATTTATGTTACTATATCTGACAAATACATTACTTTCACCTCACTTGTAGTTTGTGTCTGTTAGCTTTAAGATTATCTAAATATTATCATATTCCTTAAAGATGACTAAACAAACTTTGGCAGATGTGCTCATTTAATATTTACAGTAAAATGCTAATCTAATAATGATCTCTAGAATGAAAATGTCCCCGCTCCCTAATACCACCTGTCACTGACTAGCAATAGAAAGTAGCAAAATCATGGTTCATTGCAGTTTGTTAGTGTTTGTCTAAAAATAAAAAAAATTAACTAACTACTTTAATTAAAATAAACCCTCATGTCAATCCAAACTTATCAACATTTTTCCACAGAACACAAGAGAAGTTATCTCTTGTCAAAATGATCAAGGTACTATTTTCCATACAATTTAATTGTATGGTGATCAATGTCTGTCATTTTCAATTGCATTTTTGCTATATTTAAAAAAAAAAAAGAAAATTATACCACTTGACTAACATATATATAGAACTGATATATGAAAGTGTCTAAAGTGTCTTTGTCTTTAGTCAGCTCTTATCTTGCCTCAGACACCAAGTGGGCCAGGACTGCCACTGGTGAAAAAAGATGCATACATGAGTTTTTCATTTTATGGGTTCTTTAAAGTAGCTGTAGGACTAGTGGTGCTTATAGGCTGGTATATACTGTACATAAAAAAGTTTTAATTAACTTTAATGGAAAATAGAAATATATGGCCAGAATATTCTGTCTGAGTTATTCTTTTACATTCTGCACTTGGTGAAAAGTAATTAGTAAAACAAATGCTGTAATTTGTTCATGCATTGTTCATAATATGTATCTAAAGCTGATAAAACTTCATAGACCATTGAGGAAAGGGGCTGATCTTCTTAACTATTAATACACATGATCTGAGAATTTATTGACATAGTCCAGTGATCATTTTTCATTCTGTCAGTAAAAGCACACAGCATGCAAGTGCTTCATGGCACAAGTCTGGTTTTGGCATGGATTGCAGAAAACCTGATTGCGCAGGAAGCAGCATTAACTAATGCGCTTATTTTGAAAAGAACGGCAGTTCCTAAATGTCCCAGAGGTTTGGCAGGACCTCACACTGTCACTGGTTTCCATTAAGACTCCACATCTCCAAAGCTGCCTTGGCACCTTCCACATGATACAGTAAAGGGGCCAGATGTTCATGGCTTAAGCCCAGGTATTAGCCTCATGCTAAATGAAGATCAAGCAAATTATTCCAAATATTTTGATAGAGGGCCCTTACTTTCCAACCCACAGAACTAATTATGTGGTCAATCCACGTGATTTGGATCCCCCTTCAACTCAATCCTCCTGTAAGATCCTCATGCAATCATGCAAATTAAGATTCTTTCTTCCTCTGTGTTGTTTTTCGTCCTCTCTTTTTCCCTCACTCTCTCTTTTGCTGCAGTGTTGACAGTATTGAGCTCCAGGCAGGAAAAGTAGGCCAGAATTACTTTTGCTTGGTTATCCCCAATGAAGCGTAGCTGGGAGATTCTCAGAGCAGCAACTCACAGGCTGTATAAGCATTGGGTCCAAGAGGTAGGCAGATGGAAATACAGTTTTGGGCCAGCAGGTATTTTCTGTCTTTTGCTTTGCTTTATTTCAGGCCCACAACACAAGTGGAATTTAACAATGTTTGATTTACCAGCAAGAGTGTCCAGTCAAATATTGTGGCTAAAAAAACAAAGGTTGAAAATCAAATTTAACAACTAGATTTGACATGAGTGGTACTAGCCTGTTCAAAGCTCAACCACTATGCTGGGGTGTTGGGGTAGTACATTGCCAGGACATTGCAAGGTGGTTGCTTACTGGCCAATGTCATAAGAGTCCACTGTCAAGTTTCCATAATAATTTAGTCACTAGATATTGTATATGTTATGTCCTTCTTTTAATATAAGTCTGGGATTTTTTTGCCTTTTTATTGTCCACTAAAAAAAAAAAAAAGTCTAATTGCTTGGGAAATTATTGGAACAGTTCTGAACAAGCTACATGATTTGAAGGAATCGTTCATGTCCAATGAACAGATGATACAATATTAATTACATGCTGAAGTTTAATAGTAAGGCCAAATCATATTTTATCCAAGAACACGAATGTAGACACTTTTGTGCAGGGTCACTTGTCGCTGTGTATTGTAATATGTGATGCATGCAATGCATTCTGAGTTTTGCTGCAGGGAGCGCTGTAGTGAAACTGTTACGCTAACAAACACCAACACACAATCACCACAGTTACCACAATCTTGATGATTTGGAGTTCACAATATATCAATGTGAACCATTGCAATATATCATATCTATAGCTATAACTGAATGATTTTAATACTTTAAAATGCTAGATATATTTAATTTCAGGTCAATGCAGATCAATCAGAGGTTGTAGTTAAGCTTTTTTCCCAGAAAGGTTTTAAATACATTGTAATATAATTTAAATTGACCAATTTACACATTTAAAGCATTATTGTATTGCATAGTGCACATTATGTAACATATCACACTTTCTTCAATATTGCGAAGCCCTAGTTCACAGGATAGTTCACATGGTTCGACGGATTATAATATGAAATGATTATCTGGTGATAATTATATATTGTCCATTGGTTTTTCTTTTAACTGTGATTTAATAAACAATTGACCCAGGAGATGTAACTCTGCCAGTTATTTTCCTCCAATGGGAACAAGCCAAATAAGTTTTGGTTGGCCATTTTCCAAGGTAGGGAATAAGGCTTCATCCAGTGGAGGACGGCTTCCCTCCAACCATGAAATGAAAGGGTGCTCCGCTGATTGCCACAGTCCTAACTGTTGCCTTAATTAGGCTGCAGTGGTGCTTGTAGCTGGAGGCAGAATGTGTATGCGTTGTGTTTCTGGGTCTTTGATGCACACAGTAAGATATGCACAGACAGCCATCTTCAGAGACACGGTCATGCCAAGTTTCTATCGGCCTAATCCTTTTCTCTTTCTCTCTTCCTCAGAAGCTCCCTTGTGTTCTGCGCTTTCTCTCTTGATATCGCTCTATCTCTTTCTGCCTGTCTCTCAGCACGCCGCACCTCTCTCTCTTCTCATCTCCCTGTGAAACAGTTCCAAAAAAGCCCCTCTGGGCATCTCATTGTATCTCTTTTATGAGGATTTTCAAAAATTTAATGCTACAAAGGTCAATTCATCTCATAAAAAGTGAATTTTTGTAATGGTAAAACTTAATTGCAATAACAAATCATGCTTCGTATGACATTCTGCGAGAGCTTGTTTCATCTCGCTGGGCTCATTACAGGCTTGTGTTTTGGTTCTTGGATCCAAAAGATGTTTGCATGATTTAAGCCCACATGTCCATGCAATTGGACTGCTTCTCCACAGCATTCCAGGCTGGGAATTCTGGCATGGTTCCCACAGGTATCTGACTGTGCAGCTGGCCCTCACTGTATAAATTCTCATAACTGATCTTTGTGTATTTCTCTTGTTTTTATGGATAAATAAATATATCTCATAATCTCACATTAGGGTGGAGGGGAGCTTTATGTATAATACAGCATAAGACAAATTTTCAGAATGCTTATCACTTGCATATCTCACTCCACACTATCCTACTCAACCTCTAGATTTTTATGCACAAAATATTCATAAATGTAATATACATGAAAAGTACATTTTTATTAAAAGCTTTTACTCAACTCTTTCTGTGTGTATGAGCAGGTTAAATCAGGGGAAGAATCCACCAGCTTTCCTTTTTATAGCAGCCCTTCTGTACCTCAAAATAATCATTAGAAGGGCAAGCCAGAGAAATATCTCACCACCATCTCCCAAAAATGAGCCCCAAATCAGTCCTCTACACTTTGTTCTAGTGAGTTTAAAAGATTTAAAAGCCAGCTAATCTCCACCAGAATTAGCCTCAGAATTACACTGCTTCCTCTCTCTAAAATCCCACCTTCCAAAAAAATGTCTAGCCTTCTCATTGACTAAACAACAGTGTCTTGTGATTGCTGTTGTTTACAGAACACAGAAACTGAAACTGATTTTAATTCTCTGGATACTTGTTTATGGCAGTGAAAGCTATTCAAAGTATTTTAATATATATGCTGTTTTAAACAAACTTTTTGGTTATATCAAAACCAAAAATAACTTTTTGGTATCATAAAATCTATGTTGGTCTTCCAACCGTGAGCTTTTCATCTTGGAGATGTAGTTATATCTACACCTACAGTGTAATACAGCTGATAATACACTTGAGGATGTTAGAGGACAAGCATGCTGAACCAACTCGAGTCATTTTATATGGCATCTCAGCCTGTGCCAATACACATCTCCTGTTACTCTCTTTTCCTGTCTAATTATTAGGGATGATAGAGAGGCCTTTCACAGTTCTATTGATGTTACAGGAGAGAGAGAGCATGCTGAATCCTATGAACTTTACCACCTGACCTGTAATCTAAAACAAACGGAAAATAGTGCACAAGAGACAACCATAAAGAGGAGAGGAAGCGATGCATTGAGTTTTTTTTTTACAATGAATTAGGGCGTAATAAGTGCTTCTCTTATGAGAGGAACGCAAGCATGGCGGGCCTCAATCAGGGCTCAGAGTGGGGTGGAAAACACCTGTTTCCTGGGTGCGGATGAGGAGTTCATTCGCATGGCTGCGCTCTGGCAATGAAGAGCTCCTGTGATCGTGGTTTCTTTGTATTCAAAAGAACCAGACCCAGGGCTTTTGTCCAAAAATCAGCCCACAAGATGACTACAATTAAAGGCTAATAGTGATGATGTACCTGCAGATCTTCCCTCTCATCTGTTTGCCTTTATAGTGAACAGGCTTCGCAGAGCTCAGTGCCAAGGGAAGCAGCACATATGTAATGCAGTTATGCTCTTGCTGATGCATGAAGCTCCGTGTCTGTGTATTGTCAAGACCTTGGCACCAAAGTCAATTTGCTCGGCTCAACAGAATTTAATATTTTGGTAATTAGATAAACGAGGAAGTTACGTAGGTCGGCTGTATTGATAGAGGGAAATAATTAAACTTGGCTTGGAATAATTCCACCCTCTGTGCATTACTGTAAACTCCATAAAATCCTAGCTAGCAAACCCCTCCCACTTTCCCAGGTTTTATTGTTGTATGATGAGATTATGATCTGAAAGAAAAAAGGAAGGGAAGATTCCATTAATGCTGGTTGTTCTTCCTTTCTTTTGCCACATCCACAATGACTATCATGAACCAACCCAAATGAAGCCAAATGATCTCAGTTGTTTCCCTTAGAAACCAATAAAATCAAATGGCTAACAAATGTCTTTTGCTTCTCAGATGTAAGGCCCTATTTTCTAAGTATATGCCCTAAGCCAGTGCAATTGTGATGCATCACATGCTCAGTCATTGGGCAGGGTGAAGAATGTTTTTAATGATTTATTATTGGCATGCAAGCATGGACATAAGTGGGACAGCGAAACTGAGCATGTGAATAGTTTTGATCAGTTTATGTTTCACTGTAATTCTAGATTTAGGAAATGCATTTGTTAGCACCTGCTGGGGGAATAAAAATGGAGTAATACGTAGTGCAGTCTTGTCATAGCCCTGAGCTTGATGCGGGCAAGAAAATAGGGGCTGTAATGTCTCCTCTAGATGTTCTGGAAAACTCAGTTTTGATATTTATGTGATGTATCCAACAACAAATTGAAAATTGATATCTACGCATATATATAATTTATAAGGGCATCTATAGTTTGACATTCTTCACACAATGTTCGTCTATGTATTTCCACCAACGCTCACATTCTCATTTGGACATAACTGAAAATTCTATAAAGACTCTTAAACTACAGAAGAGCAACCTCTAAACATCACAGTTTTGCTCTGGATAATTCCAGACAGTGAGAATGGTACAAAACTGGACAAGGACACAGATCCAACATCTACAAACACACAGCATGATGCTGGAACTGAAGTTACTCAAATTTACGACAGGCAGAAAGCACATGTCAGCACCAGAAAGCACACAGTATAAGAGTTCAGGTGATGCATTATTCTGCATGACACGAAGAATGGCAGAGGCTACATTACCTCTTCTTCTGGGTGCTGTATAACATTGTTAACTGTGACATTCTCAAATGAATCCAGATCTGAGGCTTGGTAATGAGGACTTATTGAATCTCTGTGAGGGGGAGATTAAACCCACCTGGGTCACCGCACATCCCTCACCTAGCCTTGCTGCTGCCCTCATGGCCCAGTGGGGGGGAAGTGACATCACCCTCACCCATGCACCCCCCCATCACCTGCCCCTGTGAAGGTCATGAATCAAGCTCACATGATGCTGTAGAGTTTACGTTTCCGAAACACACAGCAAGAATGATCAAACAACTTTTACAGGCTGCCCCAACACCTATCAAGCTTAACCTCTGAAAAACTACTTTCAGATGCCAATGAGACATACTGGAATTAAAACACAATACAGCTTGATCAGGCTTAAATAGGTGCTGAATGTAGAACTTGCAGATGAGCAGTCCCTTCCATATGTAATTATTCAAACTCTATCTTTGGTTAATTATTGTCATTAGCGTTATGTGTTCTAAGTGAACACGTAATTTAAAAGGAAAGGAAAAAACTCAGATGAGCTTTTAAGATGAACAGATCATGGTTTGGGGGAAATTGATAGAAAATAGCAGGGAAAACAGCTGAAAAGGGAACAATTATTTTAATGATCTGACAAACGCAGATGTTGTAAATTGGATTTAGTTTGGCGGCGCTCAGGAGGCTTGTAGCAGAAATGTGTGGAGATTTAGAGCTAATAACCACAACCTGGAGAACAAGGCCATAGGACAAGGGGTAATAGTGGAACAGAGCAACAGTGGCCCTTTTCGAGGCCCTTTTCCCACAATAGACCTGGAAGGTGATAGTGAACAGGCCATGGGAAACCGTGTAAAAGCACCAAGTATGTTTTTAACTTGGAAAAAAGGTAGTGAAGAGTTTTCTAGAGATTTTGTGATAAGTTTTGATACATTGTTATTAGTTTTGTGAAATAAGCAAACATTTTGCTGTTAGACAAGTAATGTCTTTAAATTCATCCTCTTCAAAGCACTGAAGATTTATCATGCACAAGCGATGTGTTTTGTGACAAATGCCTCTGATGAGCGTAATTACACAAATCTTCCCTAAGTCAACTAGTCATCTACGCCAGAAAAATATGGCAAACTCAAAACAGGACATTTATACATACAGTTATTAGGCTATCACCACCTATAACAGTCTACAATTATGGCCAATTATGACAGAATTCAACTGTGACTGTTGTTGTTCAAACTCTATTAGCTACATTCTGCTAATAAACAACGTGTGTGCAGAAGATGAAACCAACTTGTGTTTACAGCTTATAGTCTAGCCTAGTGTATGAGAATCACTGGCCAGTCTGACCAAAAACAAAAAAAAATAGAAATTAAATATAAAAATAGAAATGTTCAAAATCACAGTTGATATTGCTTGATATTACTCACTATGTAAGTGTTGCATTGTGGTATACAGTGTGCTCTGTTTATACTGCTACATTCTGGTAAATGTAGAAGGCCATCCAGGTACTAGTAGTACACCATTTCGAGCACAGCCTGTGATTGTCTGCAGCTGTTTGAGTGTTAAAATAGGAAAAGTTGCTAAAATTAGAAAAAGACAACGATAAAGAGAAGGAAAATGCTTGACAGGTGCTGCTTACTCTCTTCAGGAGCATTGCAGCATGAGGAAAAGCTTGTTAAAATCCTAATAATACCTATCAAAGGCTATTGATTATCTTTCCCGACCTGTTTGGGTGACAAAGTGAGCATTAACACAGACTCTAGCGAGGGAGAGAGAGACAGAGAGATGTGTTTTTGAGAGCTGCACGTCCTTTGGGGTGGCCTGTTCCCTCGCATGCAGGCAGATTTTTGGTGAGAAGCTGCCTCGAGTGGCTAGATGGTCCTATTCACTCTCCTGTCACCAGATAATCCATTTTACAGACTCACTTCAAACAGTCTGCCCTGAGGCCTACTGCATACTCTTTACATAGGTTGCAGCTTCTCAGTGGGCTCCACACTCACTGGACTGTAAAAAACCCACATCTGACATCATGTCATCTCATTACAGATCTCTTTTATGCATCAAAACATAAACACTTATTCCCGACACACACACACATAATGTAATGCTGTAATGAGGACTATTATTTACTAAAGGCAACATTTAAACGTCTTAATCTTAAATGGGTCCCTTTAAAGTAAACATTAAAAAAAAAATTAACTTAATTTGCTTTGTTAACACTTAGTATGACAAATTCTGTATTATTTTTTACACTTCTAGTGGATCTATGACTGAAAGACTGTGAAGGTTTCTTTGTGCGTTGCAAGGTTAAAGTTAGATAAATGTGTTATAAATATAAGTTATAAATGTGTGTGTGTGTGTGTGTGTGTGTGTGTGTGTTATATATATATATATATATATATATATATATATATATATATATATATATATATATATATATATATATATACTGCTACTGCTATACTGCTACCTTTGTAAAGAGGTCGGCCTATTTGCCTGGATCAGTTCATTGTGTGGTAATTTTGTAAAGTTTCCTCATTATGCATAATGAATATGACACACAAGATGCAGACGTCTCTGGAGAGATGGAAGAAAGCAGGAGTAAATACAGGAAAAGATGAGACCCTTTTTATAAAGCCAATAGAGTACCAGAAACTGCATAGCTGATGAAGTTTAGCTTGTTTAAAGTGCATTTCACTTTAAGCGCTTTATGATTTCAGTGAATGCTGAAGAAATAAAATAAAGTGCAACATGAGCAGGAAGACATTATAAAAGGCAAGCTATACATAAAGTATGACAACAAGCAAATTAATGAATGTCCTCATCCAACTTTCCTATGATAAACCTCCAGTTTAGACCTGCTACATGAAATTCAGATTCCAGATGGAGTGTTCAGCAGCGGTTGTAGAAATAGTCAAACATTAATTTGTGCATTAAAATCTTTTATTGTGGTTACTATGATCAATGTTGACTGTGGTCACTGGTCAGATGGACCATTACCTCAAACATTAATTGGTGATGTACAAAAATGTACATTTTATGCAATTAAATAATTAAATGTATCTGCAATTACATAAAATTTACATTAAATTTAAAACAAAAATAAGTTTTGAAGCCCTTGGTAATCTGTTATCAAACAAATAATATTGAATTTGGTTTGTTTTGTAGAACTGGTTCTTAAAACTGTGAGTTCAGGTAAATCAGTTTAACTCTAGTTCAAACCAAGTCATATCAGCTGATTATCTGTTAAACAGTTAATTAGCTGATATGAAGGTAATCAGTGACATGGCGCATTCAGGACAACCTCTCCATTCAGCTACATAAATTACTTAATAATTTACATATATGTTCCTTCTGTATAAACTATTTTGACTTGTATATTAACAAGCTTTGAGCTAGGGATGTCATTCTTCAGCTCTTACTTTTCTTATATACCATGCCAAGAATTTTTCAGCCAGAAGAATTCAGTAAATGCAAATGTGAATCATTACAAAAGTTGTGGTATGGTTTATTATCACTAGTCCAATGTGACCTGTAAAGTTTGGGGCTGTTATAAATTATTTTGCTTCTGTAACTGCTTCTTGCAGCTATTTATTATTATTATTATGTAGTATACAACTTCCCTTAGACTATTTACCTGGCCATACATGCCTTTATGAACATGTATGTAATGTTTTATTTATGATATGTGCCATTTCAGTCTGATGAGCATTTATTAATGACATTCTCTGCTGTCTGACTGTTGTTCTCCTAAACACTCATTAAATATTCAATATTTGCTTCTATGCATATGCTTGTCTATTTTTTCTTCAGTATGTCCAAAAAGCTGTATTATAGTGTATTTGGGCATTAAAAAATAAATTATGACCTTCTTTTATGTTGAATTGGTTTTGTTAAAGCACTTACATCTTCCATACACAAAATGTGTGTTATTTTGTGTTATGCTGCAAAGTTTGAAAAATTTTGAAAATCAGTTGAAAACTGTAGCACCAGGTCCAACATCCGTGATACCTAACCTCATTGGTTCTTGTGCATCACGTGACCAGTCACTCTGTTCTAAGTTTAAATATGCAGAAGTGCGCATGAGTTTTGTAAGTTGAAGCAGAGGGAAGTATTTTCAATTTAATCTGACTTTTAATAGGCCAATTTTTATGTGAAAACCGATATATGAACACTTTATCATAGACATACAGGCTTGGCATGTGAGGCTCTGTTTTAGGTCTTGAACTTGTTGAACCTGTAGCATTCTTTAAAGATACAAGACACATTATGTTTAACTGGTCTGAGCTATGGAAAAAGTGAAAGACAAAAAAACATTTTCTTTCCTAAAGTTATTGAAAACAGACTGACTGACTAAAATTTAGGGAACCCCAGTTAAATCAAATTGTGTAGATTATTTAATGGTGGTCTACTCTTGTAGAATTATTTAAAGTCTTATAATTGCAGTTCAGCTTCCCAAGCCTCATCTTGGAGTGGGGATTTCTACTGGGAGCGATCACAATCACAGAGTGGTGTAAAGTTACAGCCTGTGTATAAAAATATCTCCTTAATGTCTGCCAAATTGGTGAAAGGTATTGCCCTGAATGTAGACCAAACACAGGACACTATTTTTGTTAAGGGGGAGGGAGAAGCATGTGGGCGAGAAAGTGAACGAGTGGTCGAACTCTCCCACAGTATTGGTTCAACTTCTGATGTGCTTGTCATTTCCTTTCTCAATTTCAGCCCGCAATACTGTGTATCATAGCGTGCTGGAGATAGAAATACTTCATCTACCTTTACAACAATAGTATTGATTAAGAATGAGTAGGTAATTCCTCTAATGTAATTTTTGACATGCTGGATACATACAGCTCTTTAGGATAAAGGACTGGAATGAGATGCTCCATAGTGTTCCTTGCTGAAGAGTGAGGTGTCTACAAGAAGGATTATGGGAATTGTGCTAGATGTCGTCCAATGAGACATCAGATTTTGTTTTAGTTTCCACCTGTATAAAATGTAAGAACAGGATTAATGTGCCATCAGATAGATTAAAGAGACTATCCACATTTCCACTTCACCAACATTTCCAACATACAAACAGTTGTTAATCCAGTCTTGTATCAACTTGTGAAGAGTCTGCATGAATGAACAAGCACAGCACACAATACTTAACGTGTTCTTCTTTCCCACATGTTTCTCTGGTAATTGTGTGATTGTGTAAATAACAGTTTTGAACTGCATTTTGAACACACATACGTATCTGTCATTTAGACATGACAATGAGTTCTCTGTTGTATCAACAGTAAAATTAGTGCACTAATTAGATAATTTATAATGTCCAGTAAAGAGCTATAAAATTGGTGTATAGCATAGCTCAGATAATTTGGTCTTAGAGAAATTTAATAAGAAATGTTTGATTTAATATTGAAATCCTTGATGTTTGATTGTAGACTTTGTCTTGGCAAATCTGAGAACAGTGTGAGACATTGTTGAGATGTCCTCTGAAGCTCTAAGGAAACTTGCAGGGGTCCTATTCTCTAGTCTTCAGCAGACTTGAATCTTCATTTATTCTCTTTATTTGATCATACTGCTGTCTAAGAGAAACAAATGAGATTTTAAGGAATTCTTATTTTCTGTGGTTTTCCAAAGGGTGTGTTCTGGAAAACCCAAAGATGATTATATTCCTTTGGCTTTTTTCATAGCTCAGGAGACTTAATGGTCTAGGAGAGTTCTCACTTTTGTTTTATCTCATTCTCATCTTTGTCTTAGATGTTTCATCTAAAATTCAAATTAAGACAAAAAACCAAGAAAAGGTATATATGGGTCAAAGAGAAGAGCTCCACATTTTTGTGTCCACATCAAACCAAATTTACAAAAATAATTTTATATACATAGAAAATATAAATCCAAGTAAAGTGTCTGTTTTAATTTACATTTATTCATATAGCAGATGCTTTAATCCAAGTGACTTACAAAGAGACAGAGAGCATCTAACAGTTTGCCAGTAAACAGTAAGATTTGCTGTTATTTCTTTAAACGAACATAAAATACTGTGTAAAAAAAACAAAAAACATTTTTTGTTAACTTGTGTTATATTAAATGGACAATGTTTTTGTGAGTATCGAAAATGATGGGACTTTTGTCCAAAATATTAGGCCATTCAGTGTAACAGGATCGGGAAGCCATTTTCATGAAAAAACCTCAGCAGTCTGATCAAATCAGTAAATCTGATCAAATCAGTACAAACAAGTAATCAAAAGGCACCCTGTGCAGGAGCAAGGTGAGTTTACTGCTCTTAAATGTTTGTGTGGTAACCTAAGTTACAAAACCACGTCATTCAGTGAAATGCCAAAAACACTTTTTTATAAGTTGATGTTGTGTAAAATGACTTCACTTTTTGGAAAATCTCCAACTCACTTTGTGATAAAAGTATTAAAAAACACTACTAACCTTTGTTTTTCCCTCAACGTTGTCTCTGGGCTATTGAGATATTGCACTTAGAAATTGTAATTGTAAATGATTAACCTAACTGTTCTTCTTTTTTTTTTTAAAAAAAAGGGTTCTATACTGTTATGATATAAGTGGCACTTTTGTATAGGCCAGCTGATACTTTTTTATTAATATTGATTTACTAGAAACCCAGACAGAAAGAGAGTTGGCAGGCAAAAACTAAATGCAGACCCAGTTGCTAGGGCAATGGTTTTATCAATAATGAAAGAGGTATTTTGGATTGCAGTTGTAAGAATAATAAGTTATTATTAAGATCAAGAGAGATCATTGACGTGATTCTCCACCCAAAATACACATCCTAATAATATGTCATTATGTTAGAGAACAGAGAGTATTACGTTAATAACATAGACTTTATATCTATGTCAATAATTTTATTTTCATGACAATAATTGCTTGAAATCTGCATGTCAGCTATCCGAATGAAAGCAAGCTAATGATTATTCCTTTTTAGCATCTGCTAATCAGTAATTTTCACTTTCTTACACTGTAAAAAAAACTTTGCTGCCTTAAATTTTTAAGTTTAATCAACTTGTCTATACAAGTAATTTCAACATAAAATTTGAAATCCTGACTGGTATAATTTAGAAATATAGGTTAATCAATTTTTCAACCATTTCTTAAAAGTTACAGCAACTCAAGACCAGTCAAGATTACAAAGAGTAAATTGAAATGACTTGTGCAGCCAAATTGATTAAACTTAAAAATTTAAGGCAGCAAAGTTTTTTTACAGTGTATAAAAAACTTCTTGCTGAGGTAAAACCTAGTGGTTTGAAAGATATTGTGAAATATAATGATTTAAAATGACAACTAATTAGTATTTGGGGGTAGCACTGTGATCCTTAAAGAGAGTCTTCTAATGTCTTTAAATGATTGTTGCTCTAAATAGGCCTGACAAGATATTTTTGTATATAAACTGCTACACTGAATAGCATTTTAGTGGGTGTCTTCTGTGAATAGCAATAAAAATTTATGATAGGTAATTTATTTGCTCAGAAAAAGAAATTAAACTGGAAAGATTCAAATGAACTAATTTTTTGCTTGAAAACTGCTTTTCTTCTTTGACCCATATGTTTTTCTATAAAACAAATGCAACAGCTGTTGTCATGCACTAACTATAAAATGTAATCTGATTATATGCTTTAGGAAGAATTGGGATGGGATTTTTTTTTAGTTTATACTGAAAAAATAAAAATGCATTTTCTTTTAAAAAACTTTCATATGCAGGGAATTCTAAGCACAGTTTAAGCTGCTGTTGAGATGTTTTCTGAAGGTCTAAAAAAAGACATGGTTACAAAGAACTTTCTTCGTTCTACGTCAGTGCTAACTAGGAGAAACAATTATGATCTTATATATAATTATTTTCTTTG
Source organism: Chromobotia macracanthus (assembly GCA_036877525.1). Taxonomy (NCBI): domain Eukaryota; kingdom Metazoa; phylum Chordata; class Actinopteri; order Cypriniformes; family Botiidae; genus Chromobotia; species Chromobotia macracanthus. The sequence continues at coordinate 3,094,156 of JAZGTH010000036.1, forward strand.
CTGTGGCTAGTTTTTCTCTATCCTTGATGTTAATTTGTTTAGCATAATAAATACAAGCTAGCTGCTGTGTGCTGGCCTGCAGAACTTTCTTCTGTTTGTGGAGGCTTCATTTGGTGTTTCTATTCTTGGGCATATCAATTAGGATCTGATCGACTAATTATGAGAGCTGATTGAAAATCATGCTTATATTGTGTTTCTGAAGATGAGATTGCTGTAATTAATGTATCGTGCGACAGAATGATCATTTTACTTCGTTTAGCAAAAGCATGCACTGTATTTTCTCAGTCTTTATTTGTTTTTCATATTTGTGCTGTTAGCACGACAAACATTTTGCCCTGTAATTAAGTATTTGAGTTAATAACAAAACGAAGCTGTCTCTAAGAGACCTGCATTTGAAATTAAATATCGTCACTTCACCCACACACACACACACAGATGTCAGATGTAGATTCATAAGTAAAGATTCCGTAGACGTCTGTTGTTTTTATACACAGCTAGTTATAAACACTATAACTCTAACAGAAAACTTTTTGTATTTTTACTATAAAAAACTTTCTTTGCTATAATTTTTATAGTGTTTTTACAAATGAGGACGTCCCCAAAAGGAGGTTTTGCTCAGATTTTTTAGGTTTTGCTCACTTTGAATTAAAATTTTTCCCCAATAAATTATTAGACACACACACAAGCAAGTTTTAGCTGCGATTATGGGAAGACCTTATATATGGACCCCATCCCTGATCCAAATGGGGCCTGTTGGATTCTGGCAGAGATGCAAGTCAAAACATTTTTCCAAAATGTGAGTCAGTGCAAAAACCTTTCAGAAACATAGCCAGGTTGACTGAACCAACAAAGTTTGGTTGTTGTACATGCTGTATGTTTATATTCACTCTGAGTCGCTCATAAAGTCAAACTTTTCAGTGTTACAAAGTGGTTTTCCAGGTAAAACACAAGTGTTTCACATTAGACTATCCACAAGGGAAAGTTTTTAATGTGCTGTTGACTACAATGTTCTATAATGCACATTAGACAAGTTAATTTTAGATCATATTATTACATTTTAACCAGCACGTCAATCAAGTAACTACATATGCCCCCTCCACACTTATCTGTCTTTGTCTGTCTGTTCATATGTCTTTCTATTCCAATTTTAATCTCCTTGAAATAGGTATTTAAAGCCGGTAGTAGTATGATGGTCTACTAATCAGTAAATCAATTACACCGTGACCTAGAAATAGTAGAACGAGAAGTAATTGGTGCAGCTCTGACCCCCCTCCCCCCCAGTACGCAGAACAATCCACAGGGATTGTAAGGTTGAGACCAGCCTGTCAGACAACCACTTCACCAGCACTGCACACAAATACATGTGTGCACAGTGCTTGGCTTTTATATTAAATGTACAACAATTTTGAACACCCATGGAGTGACAGTATGTATGGCTGTGCAATAATGTTTACTATAGTTTTGTTAATAATTGGCAAAATGATGAATATACTGTATGACTGAATATGACTGAATGACTGAATATACTGAATATATTTATTTGTTATTTGTCTGTTTCAGTTAATCAGTTCATCTGAATTAGCTTACAGATTGATTAAATAAAGTGTCAAAATTATCCTGTGTGTAAATAATTTAGTTTATTACAATGCATTGTTAAGTTAGTGCAAATGAAGACTATTAAAGCGGTCATGAACTGGATTTTTTATTACTTTAAGTGTTTCCTGAGGTGCACTTACAAAGTTAATATGATTTTTACATCAGAAATTGTCATAATTTAGAAATAAATGGATCTTTTCTACCCTGATTTTAGGCCTCTGATTTGAATGCTCAGTTTGAAGGGGCGTGTCTGCTGTGAGATTTCAGTGTAAATGCCCACTGCTGTGACTGGCTAAAATCTTTGCATACAAAATAAGTATTACATGTGGAGCCCTCTCAAATACCTTTACTATGTTTTAACTATTACAGCTGTCGAGATTAACAAAGCGTGAAAATTGTTGTTTATTGCATCATATTCAGATTTATATTCAGCATTCAGCTCATCACTGCAACCTGACAGTCTGTTGATCATATGAATGCAGTGATCTCATCATTGCAACACGATTTCTGCACTCTCACAAATGCTTTCACCACAACTAACAATGCAAACACAATGTATCAACCTCTTAACTGTCAAAAGATCAGGGAAAATTTAAATTTGCAGTACATGACCCCTTTAAACACTATTTATATTCTTGGTTTGTTAAACGGAAAACATTGTCCTGATAATCGTAAACTACATTTTTACTTTATGCATTAAACATTTAAATACTTTGCAACTGTGTCGGTTTAGTCAAAATAGCAATAAGCTATATTGTCAAAAAGATTTTGAGAAAGAATTTGTAGTGACAGTTTGAAATTATATTTTTTGTTTTTGTTCTTGTTTTTTTGAGGATAAAGTATATAACTAATACTGCACTTTATATGAATCTTTTCACCCCCTGAAAAAAGACAAGAGTGTTCAGTCAATAATAACTGTCTGTGGGATTTTAGGCATTTTTGTCCAAAGTAATATTTATATATCCTCCTCTGCCCAAACACTTAACAAGAGTTTTGTCTCTTTCATGTGTAACCTGAGAGGGGTTGACATCCTTAGTGATCTTTAGTGACAACAAAATATGACCCATATATGCATGTCAATAATGTGATTGACAATTAGCCAGGTCCCATTCATACTGCACTTCAACTTAAAGGAAGTCACTTTTGTTATCACTCTTCTTCACAAGTGAAGCATGTCTGAACAGAACTGTATTTACCAATTCAAACAGCTGCACTGCTGTATGACTCTACACACCCTTCTGATAATATACAGTACTACTGAACTGTCTTAAACTCCATATCGCTCAGCACAGACTCTATTCTTAGTTTGTGCTCTTGCAGTCTTGTTGGTGTTGGTTTAGCGTTGGCGGTTTTAACCCACCTCATTTGTGGCAGGTTGCCCTGGTTTTGTTATTGTAATTACTCAATCCATGGCTACCTCTGCAACTCCAAATGTTTCAACCTAAACATGCGTGACAAACCCTCACACATGCCCAGTCATAGCACTGGCACAAACCCAGTCTTTCACCTAACACCACAGATATTCAGACATGTCAGTTTGACTTTCTCACCTCTCATTCTTTTTGTTTTGTTTTTGATGGACATTTGATGTTTGTCCAAAAATAAAAATTCTGGCATTGTTTACGCACCCTTATGTTGTTGGTTTTATTTCAATGGAACACTAAAGGTAATGTTTGGAAGAATGTTTATAATACTTTTTCCACATAAGCAAAATACTGTATGTAATGACAGTAGCTTTTTGTGAGAAAGAGATAAAACCATTAGGTACTGATAATCTTTCTCTTTCCTGTAGCTCTCACACTATACACATCTGCAAAGGCTTAATGAGGACAACCTTTTTAGCATAATTTTTAGCTGAACTGAATTTTTACTTGTACTAGTCTTCCCGCAGTACTTATGCAGTTTGTTGCCCAAGAACTACATTTTGAGCTATTATATGGTCATATTGCATGCTTTACATTTGTAAATTTTGTGCAATAAAATAACTTCAGCAGAGAGGGTTACACATTTTATTCATTTTCAGTATTAAAACAAGCTGGTGAAAACCTTGTATTGTTGTGTATTTGGAAGATAATGTACAAAATCTGATTAAACACAGGTGGCATTTTTGGACAATATTGTCAAAATTATTTTTAATATATGGAGTTCACAACAAAATAGACATTCAGTTACTCCCAGGAGGTGATTTTTTTTTTACCAGCTAGACTTTATCCCTCTTTCATTGTGGAAAGGAAAAGTGAGGAAGGATTGCACACTCTATTGTTGCTTCTTCAGGGAAAATCTATTTTTGAGGCAATGGAGATCTGTCTTCTCACAATGCAAGCTGCCACACTGTCAATTGAGGTGTGAATTGGGGAAGACTCTGCATTGTCCAAAGGATAATTTAATTGGAAAAGCACAACACTGTGGTCTTGTGTGGAAGAGTTGCAGGAGGGACCTGCCCTCTATACTGGTAAAGGAATTTATTTAAACTTTACCCATTTGGTCCGTAGTGTGAGTGGCTGCTGGATGCTTAAAGGGCCCATTGTGAGGGACAGACATACAGAGACAGAGAGAAAAGGCTGTTTAAAAAGCTGTTTTGATAGAACTGCACTCTCATTACCTGCCAGCCAGCTATTACCCCTTTTCCATCTGCAGGGTCTGGAGCTGGTGCCCAATCACGTTTCCCCAGAAGAAAAGGCAGTTCTGGGCTGAAAATTCAGTTTTGCACGGGGCCCCAAATCTGCTGGTCTCAAACCAGGAGCCAGTAACGTCAGAGGCCATGAGACAGGATAATCATTGCGTGTTTTAAAAATCGACTCATAATGCGAAACAAAACTAGATTGCTTCCATTACAATCAAATGTGTCTACACTTAAAGTGCAAATGTGGAGCAGCAGATCTGGCACCAGCACAATTTCAGTGGCAAGGGGGTATGTGGTAGTGAACAATTGATGAGAGGGGAGTGCAGCCATTATGAGGAGCCCCTTTCCCCTGTAGCCAACATCTTTCATGCTGAAAGATGCTTATGAGGCAAAAAAGAAAATACATGCTCATATTACTGTGCTGCAGGTAAAAAAGAAAGAGAATGTTGGCAAAAACCAGGACACACACACACATATTCATACAAAGCTTGAGAGAAGATTGAACAAGCTCTTGCTTGTTAAAAATCAGTTTGACTTTCAAATATATTATATTTGGAAGTAACAAGATGTATTAAGGCAGACAGTGCATGGTAAATCCACTATATTTAAACATTTAATCATTTAATATAGCACAGATATTTTTACTTTTATGTACGCATATGTACTGAACAAATACAGTGTTGTTTAAACATTGCACATTCAGAGCTTTTCTGTGTGTGGAATGTAATTTGAAACTTTTGAGTTCCCCCCAGTATGAGACGTGTCATCTTTAGCATTTACATCTTATAGTTGTATACGCCTGTACACGTTTTATTTATATTTATATTGTATTATTCAAGATGATTTGCGCTACAGAAATTTAAATCAGAAACCATATATCTTTAATTCTTATTATTGGTAAAATTAGTAATAATGGCAATACTATTTTGATTACACAGTCTTTAAGAAAATACAATAATTGAATTGTTGCTTAATTTTGCATGACCAGCAACAAATATGTTAAATATTGCTAATATTGAATATCTGATCATGAATATATCTGATATATCAACCATTCCAGCACTAGCATATAGATTATAGAGGCAGACAGAGACTAAGCACCAAAAAAACTCTTCAATTACTGCACCCCTATGCTTTAAATAGTCATGGGGTTATTAGTGCAGATGGCCTCACATTGGTAGTATTACCTAGTCCTGTTTGACACCATTGATGTGGCAATGTTGTCACGACAACCTGTGGCCCCTGCTCATGGCCGCTCTCCAAGGCCAAATAAAGCCATTGTGGAGGGAAATGGGCATGTGTCCGGATGACCAAGGGCTGGCACAAAGGCCCCCTGCTCCGGTGCGGTCATCAGGACGCCTGGCCACCTTTTTGTGCCCTTTGCTAAAAGGAGGAAGCGTCTTTCATCTCCTTTTCAAGGTGGAACACCCTGCCACCCTTACAATGGGTCCCTCCAAGGGCCTGTCTGTTTAGAGGAGATTCAACGCATGCCAGGACACGTCAATGTGTCAGTGTGTGATGCTGCTTCATTGCAGAGAGCGTGGGACGAGACTCAACACAAACCTCACACACTCACGCAAATCAGACCTCTGAGACCTCTTTTAAATGATCAGACATTAAGCCACCAAAACGTTTTAACACAGGAACTCATTTTGTAAGCAGGAAATGCTTTAGCAACTAGCAAGTGTCACATACAGAGACACATACAGTGACTTTAAGGGGTCAGATCATGAGGAATCATTTTCCTGGTGCATGTTTTCTTTCTAAATGAAAGAGTTCATTGTGGTTTGCAAACATACTATAATATTTGTTAAATCTAAGCAGCATAAATGGCTCATTCTAAATTTGTTGTTGTAGAACCTGCTTCTCTGCATATTCATTCCAACATCATGCAACTTAAATTTATTTTAAGCAAGGTCCCTGATCATTTCAGTCTGATCTTAACAATTTGGGTGGCTCAGTTTATCACAAATATTTTGTGATTTTGTCACATTGTTATATTGAAACAATGCATTGCAAAGTGGGTGTAACTGAATGTGGCAGCACAAATGAAACAGACCCAGCACAAACAAGCAGATTGTGAGTTACTGAGCCCTAAGTCCTGCATCTCACTTCACATGAAAAAAGGTGTTTGTAGAAAAGTTTTAAAAACAGAGCAGCATAAAATGGCCCATTTATTTCTGAGGGTCATAAAGAGGGTGGAAAATGGTGAAAGAAAAACTAAATTATGACTATCTATTTCTAATGTATGAAAGTCTTTGCTTTCTGATACCTCTTTGAAAGTTCTTTGAAAGCAGTGATATGCAGCTAGAAAGAAAAGCTAAATAAGGGCTCACAATTCCATTGATTTCATTTCTCCGGGGCCTCTCTCACTTAAAAACATACAGTATTAAATAGCTCTAGCAGCTTCATTGTGTTCCAGCACTAATCAATGAGCTCCACCGACAGGCAGTCAGATCTGTGCACAGCGCTGCCAGAACAGGCCTGTATGGCTACCCAAGATCACTATGGTGATCACTCCCATTAGGATAGTTGCTTTCCTGATGTTGAATGTCTGCCTTCAGACACGTACAGCCATTATATAAATTTATTTTCAGAATGTTGGCCTCTGTTAGCCAAAACTCTTCTTATGAAACACATGGGGTGAGAAAAAGAGAGTCAGGGAAAGATTCAAGAAGTGCCCAAAAATCTGCTAAACTACTAGAGCACAAGAAAAAGATTAGGAAAATGGAGACATCTTTACTCTTTGAGTGGTTGTTGTAATTTTGTAAATTCCCCAATGGCTTTTGGGAAATACTGATGGGTATTTGGTCATTTTCCTCTATTTGTACTGAATTCAGCAGGGTACTGTAGATTCATATTTCTGTTTCATTCCGATTCATATTTTCATGTGTTTGTAATAAAGCTCTTTTCTCCTAATAAAGGCTCTTTTCATCATTGTCTATAGGCAGTAATAATTTAACATTTATAATTGAAGTTAATAGTTGTATATCTTCATGTTCAATAGTATATTGACTAATAAATAAAACAGTAATTAGTTAAATGGCATATCTTTTATACAGCATCTGGTGCTGATTTTAACAGCAGATTTTTCACAAAATATTTTACACATCCCTGTTTGATTGCAAAAACAAACAAAACTCACAAGATAATGCACTAAAATGGAATTTCATGGGACAAATGCTTTTTGAAAGTAAAACCACAACACTTGAAATTGTTAACATGAGTCTAGTGTCATAAAATCTAATGAAACTAGTTTGATAAAACTTATAAAACTTACAGATATAGCACAACATGAAAGAACTGTTACGCACTTTAACACAAAAGTTGCATGTTTCTTTTTAAACGGTATGTGAGCTGTCATTAGAGCTTAACTTGGTCTGATCCTGTAACATTTGTTTAAATCAAACCCTCTGACACCCCTCCTTTCCTGGGAAAAGTCCATTCAGTTCATTCGGAAAGACTGGATTGTTTCAGATGGTGTGAAACACCACAAGTGAACAGAAGGTGAAAAAAAGCTGTAAAGAGACAAATAGTCATATGATTTGGCACTTGTACAAATTGTTTTTTTGTTCAGTTTACATAACAAAAATAAAAACAGGTGAAGAGTTTTTGTGATCCTCTACTCATTGGTAGAATGTTTCTCCACCTTGTTTAATATTTCAGACCATTTTCAATGGAGAACTCCCAAAGGCACCCAGTGAGATTTGCATCCTGATTTATTTGTCATATATCCTTTATATCTTTAAATTCTTTATACATCTCCAGTGGCTGTATGCATCTTTCATAAGCTTCTCTGCTGTGTTCGAGGTTGGATCCAAACACATTTTACACATCCGGATGCTGCTGTACTTCCCCCATTTCACCTTGAGTGTGCGAACTGGATGAAAAATGTAAAAGGAGTTAATTTCTCTCCTCACAGCTCAGGAATCAAGCAGGTCATGTTCCATTTTACATCTCTGCTGTCTTGAGCCAGGCACCACAAGTCTGCGTTAAATGCTATGAGGGGACAAAAACAGTTGTGTGCTTCCTTTTAATGCAAATTAGGCTCATTATAAATTTGTGCGTTATTTACAAAAGTCAGCTCAATTTGCCCTACATTAGGCAGTGGAAAGCAGGAAGTTTCAGAATTTTTCTTGAAAGGTATGTTTACATTTTCTAAAGACCATGGTAGTAGGAGTTCATTATATGATGATCAAATAGGGAAGAAGGTTATAACTGCTCACATATCTACACACGCAATGTAGATAAATACACTTATAGCATGTCAACATTGCAGTGGTTAAGTGATGCTTTAAAATCCCACTAAATTGCGGCAGATCGTGGTAGCCTGCTGTATGCTTGCTACCTACATGAAGCGTTGCAGTGTGTATGCAAATAAATGATGCTATCAGAGGACACAATACATTTTAAATGACTCCCACCCAGAAAGAGATCTCACTGAAAGAAAAAACAGCAAAACTCTAAATAAATCCTCACTATTTGAAGACCGAAATTTCAATAGGGAAAATTGTTGGATTTGAAGTGATGCATCTAAGAAAAAGGTTAATAAGAATCATGAAGGAGAAGGAGAAAGGAAATGTTTTCAATTTCCGCTCTTACTTTATTTAAAAAGACTTTTCTTCCAGTTAAATTTGGAATTGTGACAGACAATGAATTGAAATCCTTTGGGATAAGGTTGTTAAATGGTGAACGCTACAATGCTTTGAACTTACGTCACACAGAATTAACCCACAGACGCAGTCTGTGAGGGATTGAGATAAACATGTTTGTAATGGTATAAATAATATCCACTTTGGCCAAGGCTTGTTTTTTCTTACCCCTGCTGTTTATTTCCATGCATGTACTGAAGGAAGTTGCAACTCCTTAGCAAGCTGTGATTATTTCATCCCCCACATATCCTTTCTTTGTTGTCATGCCGTCAGTACTTAAAACGTTCCAGTGATTTTAATTTCACTGACATAAGCACAAGCTAAGGCGGTGCATATGTGCCGCAATGTGTGCAAGACGCTGCTTTTCTTCAGATTTGATCACAGACTTGCGGAAACAGATTGCTGTGTTGGAATGTGCCATTGAGCCTTACAAAGCCCATCTGTTTGGACGACCCAGTGGAAAGATGAGCATGGCGGGCACCAGGCAGAATGATGGAGTACCCATTAAAGATAAGGGTGGCTGGGGTGGCCCACTTCACCAGACTGTTGTTTGGGACAAGAGATTGGGCCTGCAATATCCCCACCCACACACCCCACCACCTTCTCACTTTCAGCATAGAAGCAGTTTCTCAGGGACTGACATACTTTCACAAATACTGACATTCATATATTTTTTTATTTGACGCATCACCTGAAGGTTTGCGATGGGGGAGTCATATCACAGTTTTAAATAAGCATGGGTGTGTTGGCGTATTCGTTGTTCTGGTATTTTACCTCTCACACGTTGCATTTGGTACATGTGAATTGCTGGAGTGCCGAACCAATGCTAATTTCGCCTCTTCAGCAGTAAGGTGTGGGGCATTGTGGTTCAATGACAGCTCGATAACTAAAGCCGGTTGAGGTGTCTCTGCTACATTTCCCATTTGCCATCTAATTCACACATCACAAATGTGTACTCACAAAAGTGCAGCTGAAACAGTGTAAAACTGGAAAGGGAAAAACTGTATCATACACGGACTGCACCTGATTGGTCAGGGGAGTGGAAATGTGCACTGGGCTTATTTTAAACTCCTGAATTCTCCTGTGATAACTGCCGGGAGCGAAGCAGATTCACTCAGAGTTGTGGGCAGAAACAAGGGCAGACTGGAAAGCTGTGTTCGGTTATTTTTAATTCATGCGCTGCCACCTGGTTAATGGAGTTTTTGAATCTAGACGGTCTTCCTGGCTGAAACATGTCTTGTTTTAGATGATCAGCCCTCAAACAAAAGCGATGAAATTATTTATGCCTCCTACATTACTGCTCCATGGCAATATAATAAAATAATGTTAAAATAGGCAAATGTCAGAGAACATTTCAGTGATGGCAACCAAAATATGTAATGGAAGTTCTTGGGAAAATGCAATGTCAAAATGTTGTCTGGAGGTTTAATGCCCTTTTTAAAAATCTTTTGAATCTATTTTCTTCATGCAAAATGTTTGTTTTCTTATTGTTCATTTCACATGTATAAAATCTTTCAAATGTTTGGTTTCTTTGTCTTAGAAAAAATAAGGTATCAGTATTTATATAAGATAAGCAGTATTGTTAAAACGGGTGTTTGCTAAGGCAGTCATCACTATATACACTGCAACTACTGCACCTTTGTAATGTGCGTGGCTTGTAGAGGAGAGGTGTGCTTAAGCAATCACATTTACATGTTTCAACTAGAATATCGTATCATAAGAATAGCTTATGACAATAAGCAGTCACCTAGCAACACCCTGGTAACCACATAGCCAAATGCTAAAAATAATTCGGAATACTTTACCAGTCGCATAGCAACACCCTGTCAACCATCCTGTCACATCGCCCTTGCAGCAGACCTTGCATGAGCAAGCACTTTCACAATTTTTCATAAAATGTAGTTTTAAAATCTAGTTTTTATACTCACACTTAAGTCCATCATCCAAGCACATATATGAGTAGTTTTTCCTTTATTAAGGATTTTACATAGTTTTTTCCTTTATTAAAGATTTTATGTGCTCTGGGATTATATGACCTGGCAAACAAAGCTCCAATCATTTTATTAGACAAAATGGGGTGTATATTGCCTTTCTTCACGGGAAACGGTTCTCACATGTAATACTCCAGATATGTAAAAAAGCCCAAATCCAGGAACAAAGAGCATTCTAGGTAAAAGAGTTTCTAATTGCAGCAAAGCCAATTATGGTGGTATTCCCTGTCTCAGTGGCGTATGCGCATGGGGACATGCTCCGCTAGCAGTTTGCTTGTAGAATTAATCACTTTGATACCAGTTTGAGAGATCCTATCAAATTAAGCTTTGGGTCAAGCATATTAAACAAAAGAGCTTGGATCTATCTTTAATATATCAGTGTGGTTTGCATCAAAGTGAAATAAATCAAACATCCTGTTAATAGGTGCTGTCCGACATCACTCGGCAGCCTGCGGATGACTCGCCGTGCCGTGATCAGAGATGTCAGGGAATCTAATCATCAACTGCAAATTAAAAAGATTTTAATAGTGATAGCGCACACAGGCACACCGCTCACTGTCATAGAGCTGCTGTTGTCTGACAGCAGCGGGTTACACCACATTACTTGTGGATAAATCAACCATTTTTGTTGGGTGAATCGATAGACTAAACCACAGCATGTGGTTATCTTGATGAAGGCTGAAAATTAGAACAATATCTGGGCCCTAGCTGTGAGATAAAGTTATCCATCTGCACGATTAGAAAGCAATCTCTGTTTGATCAGAGGCCAAGTGACGTCTGCTGCTAATGAGAAAAACTTTGATACTATAAAATGATGCTTGTTCTTGTGCCCAAAACTGTACATATAGATTTCATGAACAGCATTTTAAGAAAAAAGAGCCTTTTCAAGAAAGTCTGCATCTAATGAGGAAAACTTTAATGCTGTTACAAAGCGATCTTTGTTTCTACACAGAGAGCTAAGTAAAGCTTTTGATGGAAAGCTACCTTCACGAGAAGTTACGTGTAGTTGCACGCTCAGATCCTCAGACGTCAAAAGCCTTTTTAACAAGCTCTTGTCATCAGATTTGTTTGTTGAAGGGTATAAAGGCGGGTATTAGGCACCCACGCACATTTCTGGAATCCTCTATATCTGATGATAAGATTGAAGTGTTGTTTATTTAAATATAAAACGGCAAGCTTTCAACTTTCTCAGTCATATGGAAGACAGGTTTAGTGCAACAATAAAATGAGAATCAACAAAGCTGATATGGGTATTTACCAATAAAAGCCCCAGTTTTTAGTGCTGAAAAGATGTAAGAGGATTATGGTAGTTTAGACTTTGCACTGACCAGGTTCAGAGCTTGTGGCATCGAATGTAATTGTCATTGTTCCTTAGTTGCTAGCTTTATATCCTTCTTTGTTTTGTGAAGCGGGTTAGCAGTCACTTCCATGTGTTGAAAAGGTGACTGACTCTGCAGATGGTGCTACACGTTTGGCTTCCTGTGAAGTGGAGAGTGATAGACACAGATGCTCAAATTTACACTGTGTTTTATTTATAAAACATTTTATTTAAAAACCTGTGTACTGTAGATTAATAAATAGATATTTAATAACTATAATTTAATAACTATATCAATGTTTGCTCAGAGCAAACCTTGATCTTGGCTTGACAGTTTAAAACTTTGTATAGCATAGACAGACATTTAAAATTCTTCTGTAGGCTGTAGATTATCTGCATTGTTTGAGGTACAGGCCTATAATTTAAAATGCTATGTTGTCCTTACTGAGATGACTGCATTTGGGGGGGTGGGGGTGGTGTGTAGTGTGGGTTGAGGGGAGGGAGATGGCAGATTTTTCACCTGAAGGCAAATGCAGGGAGAGGAAGCTGTTGGCTTCATCTGGGAGCTGCTCAACTGCTTGCCACAGATCCGGAAAGCACATCTCTTCCGTTATTCATTATTCATCCAGCCTCACAATTAGTTTCTATAATGCTCATGCTACAAACACACACTGTTATTCCTGTTCTCTATACAATACACATGTTGTGTCTCTTTTGTGCCTGCTTATTTATTTGTATCTGTTTGTGGTTTAATGTCCTTAGATAAATTCAAAAATTAAAATGTTGTCACCATTTACTCACCCTCATCTCAGAGTATCTGTATATTTTTTTCTCTTTTATAGAGCAGAATGTTCACGCTGTTTTTTCACATATACTACCAAATTTTAGTCAGCTACAAATAAAAAACATACTCTAAAAATACTTCATAAAACTCTGTAATTCTGTACACAGAGCTTTGTGTAAAAAACAGACCAAAACTAAAGTTGTTACTCAATAAAAATCTTTTCCTTTCCCATCGTATATCTCATTTACATCACGTCTAATCAAACTTTCAGTGTTACTATTGGTCATGTGACATTCAGTGGTGACAATCCACTGAAAATTGTAATGTCAAACCTGGCATGATGCATCTAAAATGGTAATCTTTTAAATTAAACTGTATTACAAATAATACTAATACCGCAGTGGAAAGAAAGACAAAATTAATTATGCAATCATAATCATAATTATGCAAAAACAATTAAATAATTACTTCACCATGAGCATTATGGAAATAAAAAATTTAAGTAGATCGTAATTGTTCTAGAAATAATTAATTGTAAATAATTAGAAATATTTAATATACAATCATTTACACTTAATATTGATATGTTTGTTTCGAATTAATGCTGGCAAATGCCTAATAAATTGTGTAAATATGAATATGTCTGAATTCATGGTAATTGGCACATTGTAAATGCACATGCACATTTTTTACTTTTTACTTGTCTTCAAATATTTCTCTTGTGGAAAACTGCATACAGTTCTTATGCAAAATGTAAGTTATGAAGTGCCTTTCCCTGACTATATATTGGTTTATGTTAATTTCTTTTAAAATCCAAAAATAATTTTTCTAAACTTCAGCCATGCAGCAACCAAAACTCTCAGTAGGGTGTTTACATGACCTAAAATTCTGATTCATATAGGCATATGCTGGCTGTCTTGTTTGGATTTTTAAGAATTGCAATATTGGTTTAATCTGCTTATGGCAATCAGGTTAGTGTATTTACAGGATGCATATATAATCAGATTATGTCTGTAGAATTTTCTTGTCCATGTAACAGCAGTCACTGGCCACACTGTGTTTTCAGGGCAGTCATACAACTTATGCCTCCTTACAGCTACACACAGCTTTCTCTGGTGTCTTTATTTCCCTGCCAGATGACTGCTCAGCAGAGCACCCTTCCGATATTTTCTTCTAGATCAATACTGAACTTTCTTTGAGAAATTAATCTTTCTTCAGAGTTTCTGGCCTCAGACATTTCACTATATGTTTTATTTACTCCCTTTAAGATGAATGTTAAATTTGTTGCTCTTGTGTCACTGATTTTTCCTGATATTTGGGGCGTATTAAGCATCATTTTATCTTAATAAACCTTAATTTGATGAAATAGCAATTTAGTTCCTTTAGTTATCTGCAATCTGTTTTGATATTCAGGATGTCTGGCAGCTAAAATGATTATGATAGATAGATAAAGTAAAATGCAAAATATCCTTTCCCAAAGAGTCATGCATTTCAATGAAATCAGAGGACAAGGAAAAGCATGTCACCCATGTCAAAACTAGGATCTGTTTCATAATAATGACAATGAATCAGTAAATGAGTGGCATTTCTGAGGGACAGATTGTATGTTTCCATGCTATAAAAAGCTAAAATCTTTCAGACAATCATCCAGTTTTGAATTTTCAAGTTCATAATATTTACAGTCTTATATGCAAAATAGGTTTATTTCATAAGGAAGTTTGCAGATGATCAAACAATGATGGCTGAAACATCATGAGAACCTTGCAACCTTGCCTTCTCTATTTTATTACACTGTGAGTGAGCCCACAAGCTGGGCTGAAGGCTCAATGTGTTTCAGATGGAGGTGTGAGATAACAGTCATGACTGAGGTGATGTTCTTCTGCTGATTGCTGATGGAGACTGACGGCTCCAGCGTCCACCAGAGTAAGTGAGCAGCCAGAAGCAAATGAGATTCATTGAAGTTAAACGCTCAGGTTTGGGTCACCCACAACACAGCACACTGGTGTCATATCACGTTATGGCCTGAAAGGGATGAGAAAGTGGAATGAATGTGGAGCACACAGACAGTGAAAATGTCTTTGTGTATGCTCTAAGTAATTTCAGAGAACATTCTTATTGCCTGAATACTGCAGTTACTTTATAGTTAAAGTAAAAGACTTATTCAATTTACCAGCAATTAGTTTTATGGAACCATGTATCAGCCTAGGAGTCCATTCACTGACCGTCTGGTAACTGTACTTACTGCACATAAAACTGAAAATCAGAAAACTAGAAAATCAGCTAATTTCCAGTTAGATTGGCTGGTTTTAACACAACTTCATGTGCACCTGTCTGTCTGGACATGAGGTCACGTTTAAACTGTACAAGGTACCAGGTTGCTAAAATGAGCTTTAGAAGAACTAATCACAGGGATTGCCAGAGCTAGGCAGATTTGAGCCAGATTTGAGCCAGTGTTTTTAACAGACTAAAATTCTAGTCACAAACTCTACACAAATTAATCTGTCTTCTTTACATTTAGCTTATTTATTTTATTAGTTAGTTATTTTAGTAGTTCTTTAATAGGGTATCAGCTACTTTGTTGCTTTACGTGTTGGAGTTTCTTCCTCAGCCTCAGTTGGTTAAAATAAACTGCAAAGTGAATGTCAGTGTAAAAATTTCTGACTCTGCGAAACTACATGTAGCCACAGTTCAACCTGTCAACCTGAATCAAGAATCAGTTTGCAACTTGTCATTTTCAGAATTGATGGCATTTTTGTTTGCAGTATGCATCAAACATTATGTGCGTGTGCCATCAGAGTCTGATGCTAATCAACAAATGACAGGCAGAAAAATAATCAAATTAGCAGATGGGTAATTAAAGCCCTATTCAGAAAGATGAATTTTCTGGCTCTCTTTCAGAATCCTGACTGTTGGCAACACTTTTTTTGTGTGTCAAATACTGAATGTGTCTCCATCTTTGAAAAGGTTCTGCTGAGGTTGTATAATCCCATTCCATTGAAAGTAAATATCATCAGACACTGTCTCTTTTTTTCTTTCATTCTCTCCCCATTGACTTGGCATGTTTGGACATTGGGCCTTTAGAAACTCTTGCTTTAAAACAAAAAATGCTCACCATCATCCCTTGTAGAAAAATCAGTCAGAGTCTCATTATCCACAGTCACCTTCATCTGTGTCAGACTCATAATGAAGATTTTATGAAGCTGGCACTTTAGACAAATGTTTTGGGGAGAATGTCACACAGCCAACACAATGCTGTCAGAAAGCAGCAGTGTGTATAATACATTTCTAACTGCAAATGTACAATTTTACAATTGTATCTTGATTTTCATTTATTTTAATTTCATCTGTCTTGTGTTTTTGTGGTTGCGGGGACTGATTTTTAAGTATGTAGTGTTTTGAACTTTCCTAAAACTCGTAATAAGGCTCAAAGAGTCTATCCACCTCATTTTGCAATGCAGAAGTAAGCTGTTTTCTGTGAATGTTCAAGACTTCCGATTTATTAGTCACTATAGGTAAATAACTTGAGCAATAGCAAAGTGCAGTAAATGGTTAAAACTTACTGTGCTTTTATAATTTGAATACATTAAAAAAATATGATAAGGAACAACATCAGTTTGCAGTTCGCAACATCAAGACAGCATATGGTCTCTCGGTTACGTATGTAACCTCAGTTCCCTGAGAAGGGAATGAGACACTGCGCTATGGGAACGCGAGTATAATAGGGCACCTGTAGAGCATGTCATCAACTTCTTTAGCTGAAGGAGACGTAGACAGGCGACCATAGGCATGGCAACGAGACGCAGTGTCGTTCTCTCCTGGCCAGGAGAAGCTCTTGACTCGCTATCCAAGGTGGGCCGAAACGGCTCCAGCCCTTGAACTCGACCGACACCAGAACTCCAGGTAATACAACAAGGAGGGCTGAAAACATTGACAGCACACACTTTTTCCGAGGGGAGTAAAGGAATCGAAAAGAGGTTCGCCAGGGGTGGTTGGGCCCACATCAAAACCAACCCTGAGAACCAAAACACATGGTCTTTCCCTGATCTGTGGGGACCTGGGATGGCCTGACTAGAGTGGTTCAAGGTGGGGCTAGAACCCGAGTCTCTCATTCTAGTATGGCATGTAACCAGCTTGCACCACAGGCCTGTCAAGCCAAGCTCTGACAGGGAACCTCACAGATCTCTTCTTTTTCCCCGAAAGTGACCTGGACCTACATGGTATAAACCTATGGAAGGCCCTGGACTGCACATCCTTACATTGCTAAGACGGCTCGGTCATGCAGATTTGCATTACATAACATCAGGAAAATCAGGCCTTTTCTAACAGAATATGCAACACAACTTCTCGTCCAGGCTCTGGTCATTTCTAGGCTCGATTACTGCAATGCGCTTCTGGCAGGACTGCCATCATGCACAATCAAGCCTCTACAAATGATTCAGAATGCTGCAGCGCGTCTCGTCTTCAACGAGCCCAAAAGAGCCCATGTCACCCCTCTCCTCATCTCTCTGCATTGGCTACCGCTCACTGCTCGCATCAAGTTCAAGGCCTTGACGCTTGCTTACAGATCTATCACTGGGTCAGCACCCTCCTACTTTTACTCATTCTTACGAGTCTACGCTCCTATCAGAAGCCTGCGATCACAGAAGGAACAAAGGCGGTACCATCACAGAGAAGCACAAAATCACTCTCCAGATCATTTTCGTTCACTACTCCATGCTGGTGGAATGATCTTCCTGCCTTCATCTGTAATGCAGAATCCCTGGCAATATTCAAAAAACAGCTGAAAACACATCTCTTTCGTGAACACTTAACCTCATCATAAAAAAAAAAAATCCTTTCCCTTCATTTCCTTTCCCTTCATTTCCTATCCCTCTTCCCTTTAAATCTCTTCCTTGTTGTAGAATATGATACTCTGAGCACTGTCTGAAACTTGTATTGTGAGCACTTATTGTGTCTAGTTGCCTCTTCAGGTTGACTCGCTTGTTGTATTCCGCACTTGTAAGTCACTTTGGATAAAAGCGTCTGCTAAATGAATAAATGTAAATGTACATCCGCCACTCTGAACTTCTCAACCACCACCTGTACTGACGTGCCAAAAAGTTCAGAGGGTGAGACTGGCAAACCGAGGAGAAAGTTTCTTTCTCCCCTATGTCAGCCAGACTTAATGACCTATGGCCGCGGCAGTCTGTTTGTGGGCCAGATCCATGGAATGTGGGCCAGATCCGTGGAATGGTGCAGCTCAGCCACCGCGTCAGGGGAAAGCCCCTCTCCCTTATCCAGGTCCCAAAGTAAGTGAGCCTGGTATGCCTGTAACATGCATGCTCCCTCATTCCCTCCACGTTCACGTAATTCGCACACAAACCGGAAAAGAAACGAGCAGAATATGGCTTTTTCCACGATCTCTAGACCTCCGTGTGCAGATCGGGAAGAAAGTGCAGGTTCACCTGGGGCTGTCGGCCATGAACAGCCAGAAACTGCTCATCCAGCGATCACCGGCTTCTCGTGCCACCAGGGGTATCTAATCTCTCTGTGACACGAGACATGACCTTTATGCAGTGCAGGCAGGGCGAGAAGGCTCGCCCACGCTCGTCGCCTCCTCTGCCACATCTTGCATCTCTTGGCTCGCCGGCAGCAAGAGACTGTTCAATGGGTCTAAAGAACCTAATGCCCGCTCCTCGCAACCCAGTAGACAGCTCCTTCCCTCAGCGGTGGAGTGAGAAAGGCTCATGCCCTTCTCAAGCTCCTCTGCTAAGTCTCCCTGCAAACCCCACGAAGAAAGTTTCCATTGAGCCTCGGCAGCATGGGACCCTTTCTCGCAGGATGCTCGCCCGGGCTCACCCGAGCAGACAGCCAAACGGGAGTGGGGCTTTTCAAGAGAGAAGCCCTCGCAATTCTGTTTGGTGGCTCTGTGGGCCAGATCCGTGGAATGGCGCAGCTCAGCCACCACTTCAAGGGAAAGCCCCTCTCCCTGATCCAGGTCCCAAAGCAGGTCAGCCTGGTATGCCTGTAACACCACCATGGTGTGCAGCGCAGCACCCGCCTGACCTGCTGCCGTATACACCCTGCCATTGAGCCACAAAGTGACCCGGAGCAGCATAGTTGGCAGGGTAGGGGCCTGCAGGAACGACAGGCCCGGGATCGCTTGAGCAGACATCCAAACGGGAGTGGAGCTTCTTAAAAGAGAAGCCCTCGCAATTCTTGCACTCAGCTCCCTCAAGAACTGAGTGCACATGATCCTCTCCTAAGCAGACGACACAAAAATCATGCGTGTGTTCCAGAGTCAAAAATCTCTGACACGGAGGCACAAATTTTCTAAATACCATGGCATGCTACAACGAGAAAACAAACAGCTCTTGAAGACAAAAAAGCTGCTGACATGCTCTACAGGTGCCCTATTATACTTGCGTGCGCACCTAACGCACATTAGCACTACCGTGAGCCAATTTCATTGGCGTGATTAGACACGAGATTCAGACACCGGTCACACCGAAGGTGTTCCCCATAGCGCCAAACCTGACACAGTGTTGAGTTCCCTCAAAAGGGAACCAGCTATTTTATACAGTTAAAAATAACTTGAAGCAGATGTCACCAGTAATATAACACATTCAAGTTAAAAAATGACGGAGCCCGCTCTCAGGTCAAAAATAAGGTGGAAAGTACATACAATGGGAATCCATTTAGAAGAATTGTGCAGATTTTCCCTGTGTGCCAAAATGTCTGAATACAAACGTCCAAACCATAGTTTGGTCCAATGGTTCATTCTGACCGTTTTTGTAACATCCAGCTACATCCAGCAGTTTTGTCTTCTGCACTCTGCTCATGTGTATATGCGTGTGTGCAGTTCTCACCCAGTCTTCTGCACTAACACAGATGCACCAACATCTGTGTGCTGTGGCTCCCATGTGCGGCCTGCTCTTTCCTGTCTCAGCATGGAGATAGGTTGCTATTCCTTTCTCTGACTGTCAGGGCAGATGGTGAGAACAATCTGGAACTTTCCCACCCTCTGGGATTCTGAACTTATCAATTATAAATCTGATAAAATGACACCTTGCTTTTGCCTTTTGTCTCACATTTCCTATTTTTCATTGTCCTTACAAATTAGGAAACACCGCACACATTACCTTCTCAAGCACTGATGCATCAACTTGTAGTGCACTGTTGGGGGGTAGCTTGACAAAATGCTATGTCACGTTTTATTATGCACACAACCTTACTTATCTGAAAAAATAATTAAACACACTCTTCCATACTTTCTTCATTCTCATACATAGCTTTGTAAATCCCAGTTGGTCTGATGGTTTGAATCCATTAAAAAAATACAACATTACACTTATTCAAGTATACTTTGTACATGTGTACATGGCAATTGAGGTAATATTTGTTATAGCAAAAAATCTAGTTAAATGCTGCCAATCACCATTTTTACCACAACTGAAGCTAAGTAGCTTCCTCTACACTGCACAGTACTAGCACTAAAGTGTAAACTGCTCTTGACTAGAGGGTTTAAGGTTGTACAATTTACTTCTGTGTGCTGAATAGCAGTGAGTGAGTGTTGTAGGCGAACAGCTCTGGGCTAATGATTAGCCTGACAGAGGTGATTATTATCCGCTATCTACCTTGAGTCCACCGTGCGGACCAAATGAGCGTCTGCATGTTAGCCAAGGCATATTAATAAGGTGCGAAACCGATAATGACTTTATGATTGGATAATTAGACAAATGTGTGTATTTGGTTTCTTTCCTGGCTTTCTAACTACAGGAAGACTCCCTGCTGACTTTGTAAGGTTGTTTATAAGCTGCTGTGTGCAAACGTCCTCTCCACAGACCAGCTGTGTAAATCTTCATGTTTATTACAATGAGACTTTCTCTCACCTAACCCTGATTATTACACAGAATGAGAAGTGTGTAATTTATTTGACATTTGCAATGTTATTGTGATCTGTTGGTTTGAGTAGTCTGATTACACAACAACATTGTTTTGGTTTTCGCCATAACATTGGCTCAACCAATGGCTTAAACTTGGGCTGGGACTATTTGTTTGGCTGAAAAATGGCACACAGAGGGAATATGTGAAAACAATAATTATTTTGGAAATCCTGCTTAGTGCCACTACTGGGGCAGAAATCACAAACTTTAACCAATGAGATGTGAGAGGAATGTACTCTCTAAAGGGATTGACACAGTGATTTATTGCAAAATGAAACAGCCTTATTGCTTTCATAAAACATTACAGCATGTAAACATAAAGGACACAGACTTTACTTAAAACATTCTTTAGTTAAGTAAATTTATTATGCAAACAAAGGTTTATAGCTGGCCTCAATAGGTTCTACACAGTTATAAGCACAGTAGCTGGTTGGAGTTTTGCGTCATTGCAAACCGTTATTTTGTGACAATTACTGTTGTAATGTGTAATTAGTCCATCTGAAACATTGTACTGACAAATCAGTATCCAGGACTGGAAACTATAAAACTAAACATTTTATAACATTACAGTTATCATTTACAGTATATAATATAAAATCACCCATCTGATGCAGGATTTGCTTTTCATACCGTATTGATGGTTGTTTAAACTATTAAAATGATCATTTATTGCCCAATACTAAATACAGCAGTTATTTATAAAATAGTCAAATAAATATCTGTTGTAATTGTATAAGTGCTTACTAATTTTGTCTCTTACACTTCATCAAAAATGTTCAGGCTGACGTTCAATAGCTCAAATCATTATGTACCAATTACAGAATCTGACAAAACACTCTGAAATCTGACATAGAGTGAAACAGTTGAATAACAATTTAATAGAGCAATTAAGGCATCAATTCCAAAGACAATTATGTTAAACTAATAATTAACAAAATGATTAATTCACAAGATCAAAAAAGAAATTAATGTAACAATTTCTTCCCCTCTGAAATGTGAAAGGCTTTCATTTTGGAGGGGGTATTTCCCTGACTTTTCAGCAGCCAGGCCTACTGCTTTAAAAGATGGTTTTTAATCCTTTGGAAAATTACTCTCCAGCTAACGAGTTCTCCTCAACCGGCTCCAGACATCATTAAGGACTGGCTTTTGCCCAAGGCTGCACATGAACCCCTTTTTCAGACTGTACACTTTATCCATAATTCAGCTCTCTTTCTTCAATTATTCAAGCAAATAGTGCAGGAAAATAATGGAATTTGCTAGATCTTACACATAAAACAATCTTAATGTTAGTTTGAATTTTTGAGGCTCTGAATTTGTGTGTATACATGTGTGCATATGAGCAAGAGAGAGATTCCAACCCTAAACCGCCCAGCTGCCAGTGCCCATAAACACATTATCAAAGAGCAAGCACAGTAAATATATAATCAGTGAAGCCTGGACTCTGACCCAGAACTGTATGCCTGTGTGTCTACATGTATAAAACCTTGTGAAATTGAGGTTCTACTTTAAAAACACGATTTAAAATATCCATGCCACATATATAAAGAATGTCAAGATCATGATTATAATGTCTAAAAATCATTTTAAATTGGTAGAAAGTCTAAACTGTTTTTCAGAATAAAAATTACGTCATTATCCTCATTACTGACAGTTGTACAAACTATGGAGTGCTTTGATGGTTTATGACCTTGTCAGGATTTTGTGTGTTTAGCATTGATCTGAAGATTTTGTCATTGTTAGGTGTGTGTGCTGGTCCATAATCGCTGCTAGTGAAACCAGATGCACAATATGAATTAGGGGGTTGGCCTTTCTAAACTATTGGCATCATTAAAGATGACCTCTGGGGTTTAAGCTTATGTACCCAGCCACTGCTGGTTTTGATTTAGCCCTTTATTCTGGATCCTAATGTATGAGGATAAAAAGGCAATGATATGAATAAAAATGTTGTTTTAAATCCAACACTTTCATATATGGCTTATTTTCCAAGAATTTAAATTCCAAAAATAAAGTGTGTAACTCCAGTCCAGGAATTTATATGAGGGTCACCATGCAATGCTTTGAAGAACACAACATTGCACAAGCGTTGTACTGTGAAAACATTGCAACACACATTAATGGGGTTTTGTTGATGTAATTAATTTTAATGGTGATTTTTTTGCCACTATCAGAACCAAACATAAGGTCTGTTTTAAAACAAGTTTACCATACACTTTGCTGTTTTCCATTGCTCGGTCAAACAGCCAGACCCGTTCCAAAGTCAAACCACTGGTGAAGCTGTAGTTACTGTGTTGGGCTGGGATGCACAAACCTGTAATACCCTAATGAAAATTAGAGACGGACATTTTAACTATTTTTACAGACTTTTAACATTTACTGTATTTCTACTGTTTTTGGACACTACATGTACTGTAACTCCTGCTTGAAAAGTAGTTTGTTTAACCAGAAAAGTTTGTTCATTTGGATGCAATTCATTCATGTTTAACTCGCCTCTTGTTTTGAGACTTTTGATGCGGCAGGCTGAATGTTTGAGAGCCCCTGTAGACAGCCTGTGTAATATTTCTCAGTAGGACAAAGACAGCCCCTGTCTGGCTGAGGTAGCGTCTAACTAATGACCATCTGTGTGCAGCAATAATGAAAAATCTCAATCACGTATGGCCACGCTGGCTCGTTAGGGAACAAAATAAAACAGACGATGGGCTCCAGTGTTTGAGAACCATCACGCTAATTTCTCCCTAAAGGACACCTTTCAGATCTTCCAGACAGCCAAGCATTTTCTCTGTAATATTTCCTGTAATTCATTTGAGCCTCTTTTAGATGTAGTTAGTGCGTAATCTGGCGCGACTCATGGAGGTCTTGTTCTTGTTGCCTAGAGTTAAACAAAACACAACTTGCGAACCCCCACTGTTTTGCCAACAATCTTTCGTTTAGTGAGGTTTTGACAATCTTCGCAAACGTGCTTCTACGCTGGAGGTGTGAACATCTGGGAGGAAAATAAAAACACACCGCAGGCGTGTGTTTTTCCAAACGCATTGTGGTAGACGGTTGCCTTTTCGTGCTCAGCTCAATATTGTAACGTCTCCCACATGAGTTCAGCTGCCAAAGCACCATGTGTGTGTATGTGAGGTATTCACAGTGTGCTTAACCTGTGAGTCCCAAGGCATTGAGTGGGGGTGAGATCTAGAAGGTCCTGAGATAAAACCACGCAAGCCCCGAACGGCGTGACTAATTTGACACATATCGCTGCGTCTCTCCCCTCACTGTCTCCCACCATCAACACATTCCCTCCTTGCCAGCATGCTGTGGAAGTGATCTGAGCTCTGTGTGACGGGCTGCTTAGAGCCACATTTCTCTTAATAGATGTGGAAATCTTGAGCACTCTTACTTTTTATTGTGGAAGAGGATCA
Source organism: Chromobotia macracanthus (assembly GCA_036877525.1). Taxonomy (NCBI): domain Eukaryota; kingdom Metazoa; phylum Chordata; class Actinopteri; order Cypriniformes; family Botiidae; genus Chromobotia; species Chromobotia macracanthus. The sequence goes on from JAZGTH010000036.1 coordinate 3,118,449, forward strand.
ATCCTGGATTCATTTACCCTGCGTGAGAGATTGTTATGTGATTGTAGGAAATTGGATGCATATGAATGTCTCTCTCTTTATAAGTGGCATGACTTTCTCTAAACTTAGCTCTTTCACTTATGCATGCATTTCAAAACAAGAGGTTGTGTTTAAAGTTTCCATCATGGTCTCTACAACATCCACCAGCAAATGTGTAACTGCAAATCCATTAAATTCTTGATTAATGTGGCAAGTTATGACATCACAACCACAAAACTCAGCCTCACATTACATTACACATTAGATATCTGACACATTTACTTCATTCTAATGTGTAAATAATATTAAATAGATTTTAAATATAAATACTTTAATATTAATATTGCTGTATCAGTAAATGTACCACAATTTGGCCAAAACTGTATGGCCAAATCTCTACCAGTTGGCCACATTTCTATGGTCATGCAGTATGTACAATATTGCCATACCAGCCAGGCCTAGTTGCAGCCGTCTTTCAGCTATGAGTCTGACAGGAAAAGGAAGAGAGAGAGAGGAGAGAGGAGAGGAAGACAGTTTAAGTGAATACTAAACAAAGACTTTAACTCCACTATTATGTCTCTATAGACATCCAATTAAATCACTTGAAAGTTTACATTATTCTTTAATGATAGCAAGTCAGATTATAGCCCGGTGAAATCTTAATGCACCACGCTCTGTTCTGTAAAAGTGGCCTTGTCTTTTGTAATGAGATATGCGCTGTGAAATGTTAATTACACGCAGGGCGAGAAGCAAGAACTGCTTCCAGAGATGACCCCATTTCTATTCTTTTAATAACAATTACTCAAAGAGAAAGTGGGTTACAAGAAAACGTTGAGACTTCATTTGGCTGTACAACTGAGACAAAGAAAGCTCTGTATGCCAATACACCTTTCTCTTGAGTTTCTAAACCTTTCTTTGCATTTGCTGTGCTGATTTTTGAGAAAAATCTGTGGAATGTAAGAAAAACATGGTAGAACATATCTGCACATTTGCATGAATAGGCTGCAGCTGGGCTGCATAGCAAAATACTTGACACTAAGACTACATTTGCTGTGTGTAGCATGCTGAACTAAAATGTACAAAAAATGCACAGTAATCCATTTTATCAACACAGTCCTTCCCAACATAGACTTTTATCACACAGCGTAACATAATGACTCGCCCATTGTTTGAAACCTGCAAATTACACATGCAGAGACAAAGTCCTCAAACAACACTTTCTTCTCAGTATATATATTCTCAGGCTACACTTAGGGGTTTGACTTCCATTCAGTGCAAATTAATTACCATTTGGATGTGAATTTGGTCCCTCTCCTCATGTAAATTAGATTTCCATTAGATTTTTTTTTTTATGATCAGATTTGTAATAGTTCTCAATGGTACATTCCCAATTACCATTTGATAATTATTGGCTGTTGTTAAAAGAAACACTGATCACAGTAAACTAGAAATCACTTTATTCTCTGCATAAAGCTGCAGTTCTGCTCAACAGCAGACACAGTACAACTTAAACCTTTTTGGTAGCTGAAAGCGTAATCATATCATTCTAAATATTTAATAAATAATCACAGGACAAACACCCAAGAATTTTGTAAATGACGGGCATTTGAATTCTGCAGAAATCTGTGGACCCTGATTATAACCTTCACCATTTTCCACTTTTTTCTAGTGATTTATGAATAATTAAAAGCAACATGTGGTGGCATCCAGCATAACAGGGTAGACTGACAGGTGACTATGAATATTTCTACGCACCTAAGTCTAAATATGAAGTTGTTGCATAAATCTGGTCTTGTGCAAGTGTACTGACTCTTTATGAATACCAGTAATTGTTCGGCCGCTTGCCGCCTTTGCGCCTCTGCCAACTGGCACCTGCTTCCCCACATATCACGTGACACTACAGCTGTGTCCACATGTTTCCCGGGTCACCACATCAGTGTGGATAATGCCTGCTTTTGATCAGTCCCTCTGCCTTTCTCCAAATGATTTCATCATATTACTGCAGATTGCTACCTATTACGGAGCGATACTTATTCAGCAATTTAGCTGCGAAAATTGCCCAGCTCTGAGGCTAATTTCGGCAGTGACATTTTATTGCTCTGCTGCTGGATAGACAGCAAATGACAAAGAGTAATTAACACTAAATGAGCCTCTCACTTGGTGGGTGTTTAAAGGTCTGGCCCATTCATTGAGTTCTTTTGCCTGACCCAGAAGGAATTAAACTTTGTGTTTGTCTATTAAAACAAAGGCGAGCACAGCAGTGTGCAAAACAACATAACTCAGGAGTCCAAGGTAATGCTACACTGCTTCAGGGACACTGTGAGATAATTGGTATGTGTTGTGTATGTCTTACACCCCATTTCCCCTCACACACAAAGAGCTTCACACACTCACAAAAAGCAACACATGAATTTATTGTGTCGCCTCACTCACTTGCTGGTAATTTGTTTGTCAGCTTACAGAGGACATTGTTGTGGTAGAAAAAAGGCTGTGAGTGATTAGCTGTTTAGCATGATCATGTTGCAGGGGCAGTCAAAAGAATGAGCCGAATGAGCTGGCTTTTTCCCAGGCTTGATACCACTTCAAGACGAATCAGAAAAAAGGCCATTTCCAGCATAGATTTATGCTGGCTCATGGACGTGACTTAGTACTTTCTTTTTTTTTTTTGCCAAATTCAGTACAGTGAAATTAATGGTCCGAAAACATGATTCATGTTATTCCATGACACCATTTCTCCATGCTGTTTTCTTCAGATTGTTCCGTTAAAAGAGCATGATGATTCTGTGGATAATAGAGGAAAAAATAAACTGCAGACCTGAAGACGTCTTAATTTTTTCCTCCCAGTTTTATCTGAGATGTGTAATTGTCTTAAAAAGTGAGCGCAAACAGAGTGACACACGCAGAGAGTTATGAACTCATCTCCATTATGAACTGACCTCAGGATTTATGGAAAAGGAAGTTCGGACGAGGTAGTAAAAATGAAATCATGACATTTAAATATGCTGCCAATTATATGAACGAAAACAAGAGCTCTTCCTGCCAAAAATAACTCCATTCCAAGCCATTCCAAGGCTAAAATATGGTACATCGATTGGGCGAAAAGATACTTCCTCATAAGACTCTCAGGCTCTTTAACAATCTCTGCAGAGTTATATATAGAGAGATTTTTATCAATTAGCAGAGATAAAAACCATGAAATATATTTTGTGGAAGGCCCGGACAATCAAGAAGAATAGCTTGTCCGGGGCTTGGGAAAAGGCACCAGAGATGCCATTATTAGATATAACTCCACATTAGCAAAAGAAAGGCATTTGAATTATATACTAATGATGACCTATTCCAAGGCCCCTACAGGACTCAGCTGTGTTTAGGACCAGAAGTATTGGCCTTTGATGAGGAAAAGCCAGACCACTTAATGGAGAAAGAGGCTCTGCCACCAAAACATATGCATAATGGAAAAATAATGGAATTTATAATAATTTGTTTAGCTGGAAAAAGAAACAGAGGAAATTAGAACTGCTTGGTGCTGCAGCCTGTAGTCTACATGCACCTCTGCCATAACAAGATTAGAATTTAAACTATGGAGCGAAAGAGTCTCTGGCTAGATGAAATATTAAAATAGGCCATGCCTTGGTGCTTTGCTGAAAAGCCTATCCCTCTCTTTTTCTCCATGTGACATTTTCCATTTCTGACATATGCCTGCCAATCAAAGTGACTGACATGAACACAGGCCACCTGAACATTTTCAAGTTTATCGACATACAATGGTATGTACAAAAACAGTATGTACCTGTTTTTATTTATTTATTTTGGATCTGAAGTCTTTGAACATCCTAATGATAACTATGAATGTTTATGGTCACAAATTATCCATAACATTACAGCCAGGCCAGATGGCACTGGCCATCAGTCCCCATGTGTCTGTTGGTTTCACAGGGAGATGGGTTAAAAGGCTGTCAGAGGCGTCTTTACAGCTTTAGACTGACAGTAAACGTATTTCTATGCTGTGATGTGTCGGTCCAGAGCTGTGTGTTGTGCAGGGTTAGTCACAAGACATTTGGATCTAGAAAATATTTGAATGATGCACTAGGTTAGGAGCAGCATCATGACTGAGCCTCCAGGGGAAAACGTCCCTTCAGACAGACCTTCTGTGACCTTCTATGTGTCTACTGCTGAGTGTCTACTCTAAACACCCAGTGGACCAATCAGTGAAGCCTGCATGAGACTTTATAAAATGTCACATTGAATAATCTTTGTATATATATTACCATATCAAACTCTAGTACAAATTGTGATTTCATTTTGGCCTTAGACCAGCTTATTGTAGTTCTAGCTATAAACTTTCCTGTCCCTCAAGGGTGTGTGTGTATGTAATCGTATGTCTGATGTAACTAAGAGTGAGTAACATTATCTAAGCCATGACCTCAGTATGAACACAAAGCTCATAGACAGGGTGGGGAACAACAGGGTAAAGACTTTTACACAGTGATTTGTAACTGCCACCAGAGGGAGCTAGGATAGTAACTTTAGGTTAAAATTAGATGAGAGCCACTTGTGAAACTTTATTTTCCTGACCAACCCATATGGTATATGACAGCACTACACTGCCATTTATGATACATTATAAGAGACACAGGGAATTACACAGGACAAAAATCAGGTAATTTATAAAAGTGTATGTTACATATTTAATTGTATAAAAGTCTATGTCTTAAATATTTAAAACATTTTTTATGTTTGTAAGAAAGTGATTTCAAAGAACTTGTGTTACTTTGTGTAACAAAGTGTAATTTTAGCTGTTCTAGTAATGAGTTTAACATTAACATTAAGATTATTTTTGTGCTAGTATTAAATAGGAGAGAGAGGTCTGTTTAATATACAGTAAACTTTTGAATTTAGAAAGGTTTATGCTGCTATTCAACATGGAAAAAATCTTCTGAACTGAAGCAACTTCTGAACTGAAGTTCCAGCTTCAGGCCACTGGAGGGGTCACTTTGGAAATTCTTCCAAACTTTTGACCTTCTATTTGTACTGTGAGATCAGTCAATTGGTTTCTGGACTGTAAGAGACAATCTATTTATCAGTTTTCTTAGGTTGATTGCTGTACTCTCTGCCATCAAACCATCAAAGCTAGTCATTAATGGAGAGATCTTTTCACGTCCACTTTAAGTCATGACGGATTTCTCCAAGCCACAAATCAGCGCACACATGGTGAAAGCAAATCCCCTTTTTATCATCTGATTCTAATTTTGATTTAAATTGTAGCCTAATGTCATGCTATAGCTTCCTTTCTATGCGTCATCACTGAGGAATCTCTACTGGCTTTGCCAGAAAGCTGTTTAGCAAGTGCACAGCAGAGCTGCCCAGTAGAGATGCCTCTTTATTGACACTGTTAGGCCAAACTTACCCTCACCTTGTGTGTTCAACCATACACACAGATGTCCAGAAACACAAGTCTTCCTGCTGCCAGCTCTCTCTCCTCATGTACCTGTTTCATTCTGTGATCATCTCCTACTGTAGGGCTGTTGTCAGTTTTTAGTGATTTCAGTAGGTGCTCATAAAAGTATAATGAGCAGAGACTCCATGTTCACACTTGATTTGTTTCGATCTGAGAGTGCTTAGATGGAATTTTGCCATTTATGTGAACAAACTCAAAGGAATAATAATTAATACTATTATTAAAGTATTATTTTCATTAAATTTCTCTGCACAAATCTAAGCAACAGGACTAGAAATTCTGTTAATAACAAATGTATTTTAAACAAATGCAAAATGTTGAAATATATTATTTATTCTACTTTTTATTTTAAGTTCCTCTTCTAATAGACTGTCAGCGCACTTTGGTTATAGTATGAAACCATGTATGGTCAATATCATGGCTCAGCCAATTTGTGACACATTGGAAATTGTGATTGCTTTCACCCCTGAAAGCTGGAGATTAAAACTCCTAATTGAGTCCCCATTAACCAATAAAAATACTTCACAGTTTCACAGGACTATACTTTTTTCTGTGCAAATAAAACCAATTAAAAATGTATATTTACATTTAGATATGTTTACATGCAGCAAGTGGGCATCCAGAGTGACTTACAAAAGAGATTCATTTTCACATGAGACTGTTGTGGTCAACAGACAAGCATGCAGCCCAGTAGGAATGAAGTGTAAAATTACACAGTTACCACATACAGCACTAACAAAATTAGTTCACCTAACACTGAAAAGTAATAAAAGTTTGATGCCCACATGTCAAAAGTCATCTGAAGTCATAAAATAGCTTTGTGATACTCTACAGCAAAGAGATTTGGAAAAACATGAGGGTGAGCAAATAAATAACTACTACTCACATTTTTTTTTACCAGTAAGCCAGCACTAAAATAAAATAAAATGTTTATTATTAAAATAAAATAAAAGGCAATTATTTTGTTAACAGTCTCTATTTGCAATACAGGCTTGCACACAATATTTTTTCACAGTACTGTGAAACACACGTTTGCAACACAAAATGAAAAAGAGCTGAAGATACAGAGAGATACTGAGATCATGAAAAGACACAATTATTCCAGACACTGTCTCTTCTCATACGCTGCTTCTTCTGTTGCACAGCCCTTTTTAGAGCCAAACAGTCAAGAATGTGGTGTATCATTTCCTGCAGTGAGATGACGTTCATGGAAAGCAGAAAAAAGAAAACAGTGAAGGGAAAAAGCCCTTGCCAAAGGGAGGCTTAGTGGTGTCAGACTCAGGAAAAGAGTTTTCAGATTTGAGGAGTTAGACTGAATGTGTGGGGAGAAAGCACTGGAGCTTCCCTGGAGTGTGTATGTGTGTGTGTGAGGCTGGGAGCTGGCAGCTGCTGTGGTAGGGCGAGACTGGGCAGGCTCCGGTGCTCAGGCCCCAGGGAAGCACCAAGCTGCCAAAGTGCCCTGGCAGAGGCCCGCTATGGGTCCACAGGAACAGAAGAGCCTCTTTGTGCTCACCTTGCCAGGAGAAACCCAGCCTGCCTCCTGCGCTCAGATCAGGTCTACTTTGTTCTGCTGTGTTTGCCATACAATACACCAACTACAACTCACCACTAGCAGCAAACCCACAAATCAGAACCAGAGCTGTGAAACTAGAGAGACACTGACTGTTCCCTTGAGACGTTCTACCTAAATGCGAAGGGGTGTTTCTAACATTTATTCCCTGCAAAGCTAAGTTCTGCCTGATGGATTTTGATCTTTTGCAAACCAGGAGAAACACTCACATTCTTGATTCTGGCACTTGAGTGTGTGTTTTTGGCAAGACAGTCTTGGAGTTGAGAACCATCTGCCCACGTTTCCTTCAGCGGGCACTCCGGAGTCAGCTGTCTAACAACACTTCTCAGCTCATTAAACGAAATCCCACAGCCCGCACAGAAGAATTTAAATGAGAACATGCGTTTGATGTGTAGGACGCCCAGTCCACTCCACCCCCCCCTTTTCGGCCCTCTGTATGTGGTATGACCAGGAAGAGACTGGGTGGTAAACGCCTTGTTTAAGGCATTGACGGGTGAAGGTCTCTCAGGCCGACCTTGGGGAACTTAGCTGAAACTGTATATGTGTAAATCCACTGCAAATCCTCGAGACCTTTTTCCCCTCCCAGCCCAACTCCATCAAGAAACTGGATCACTGCACTGTTTACAAGACCTCATGATTCATTTGGGATAAGGGGTCTTGACAAGGCAGGACCTGGGTCACTATCTGAAATTATTGTAACCTAAAACCAAGGTGAAAAAGTTGGCTGGAAGTGGTTTAATGAGGACATAATGAGGACAGGTAACTAGCATGAACTAATTGGGCTTTCTGTGTTTTCTATGTTCCTCTTGAATACTAGAAAGACTGTGGTAGGATTGGGTCAGGGTGATACATGACTGAAGGGCTTGTTCCTTGAGAATCTTGAAGAAGATAACTTAGATGAAGTTATTAATGTGAAAATCAAATTAAATAAATGAATACATTCTGTTATTGATTCTTTATTTCATACAAACAATAAATGACAAGGGTTTTGTTTGTGTGGTGCTGTCTTTTGTATATACTGTTATTATGTCTTACAGACTTTGTTTACAAGCAACACAGCTGAACACCTTTTTGATATCAGGCTGCTTTTGCTAGACTGCATTCCCTGTTGGTGTGTTATCTGATTATTTGTTACTCGCACGAAACCACAAGGTTGAAACAATCACAAGCTCATAAACTGGCCAATCGGGTTTGTATGTGGAATCACATCCACATGGTCACTTGATAATGATAAAATTAATGATAATCAATACAAGTTTTATGGGATGTTGCAGAACTTACCCACTTGGCACCTGAATGTGAGTGGGTTTACAGGGTCAGGATGGGAGAAATCAAGATCTAAAGCCTTTATTCAGAGTGTTTATGAGGGGAGTTTGTGCATTTCAGGGGAGCATCTTATCCTGCCTCAAACCCCTTCAGCTCCCACCCCTTCCACCCCCCCAGCACTCGCACTCTCTGTACTGGGTTTTGTAAGGGACTTGCCTCCTGAATCCCTCAAATCAACAAAGGATAGATGCCCATTGTGTTTAATCAAAGCACTTCCTTCCCATAATCCCTCAATTCTAACAGGAAGAATGGGAATGTGAAGGGGAATGCCATGGATGTAGCCCATGAAGGCCCACATTATACAGTCTCATTTGGATTTCTCCAGCAGGCGGTGCCAGGGCCCAGTCCTTGTTTTGTTGATATTTCATTTATCTGTTCTTTCTTAGTTTGGTTTGTGTTTATTTGCCTGTATTTCTGTGCCATTGTTGGCATTGCTGACACGCTTAGTTGTGGATAAGTATTGGCTCCCCAATCATGTTTACATTGGAGGAGAATAAGTGACTTGTCCCCTGTAGAAACCTGCTTATGGATATAAATCCACAGACATGTTTGGCAATGTAGGTGCATACTGTTTATGCCCATGTCAGGTGAAAGCAGCAAAACATGTTGGAGTCAACTTGCGGTAATCCTGTTCGGTCTAGTAATCAAGTTAATCCTTGGGGACTTACCATGTTTGCACTTTCTCCCATAAGTCCCTGGGGCAGTGCACCCACCTGACACCTAGATATTCTAGGCTGTTTTTATTGGGCTTAACAGCCTTGTAGAAGGGTTAAGAGCATGTTGTTCAGTCGACTAAATGCATGTGCAGTGCTTTCTGTTTATACAGTCACAGCCGGGGCCCTTTGCCAATGCAAGCCCAAAATTCGATCCTGAATGCAGTATGTCATCAGAATACAGAAGGCATGAGAAAGCGGAGAAAGCAGAGTGGTTTAAGTTCACACGACATGGACTCTTGGTGGATCATTCATCCTTTACTCTGGACCACAAGTCTGGGCTGAGATCCAACCAGATCTCAGCCAAGCCCCTTCCATTGGCCTGTATTACTCCTGAGGGAAAGGTATGTAAGCCTTCCCCACTACACAATTTCCCAATGCCTTTCTACTTGAGTGGGTGGCCCCCGATTGCCCTGGCTCCTGGTCTTACAGTGACAGAGACTGCTCTCTGCTCTGCAGAAGGTGAAATCAAATCCTGCAGTCAGAGACAGCAGAAAAGGATCAGAGACCATAGCAAGAAGATTAAAGATCGATCTCATATTTTACCTCCATGTGATCTGAATAAGCATTATAATCCATGGAATCAAATGATTCTCTAGGGTTATGATATCTTGCATGTGACATTTAGCTTTTCTAAAATGTTTCCCATTGTATATTAAAAACTAACAGTGAAAGTGTGTACAATGTACAATGACATTACATTGGATCTATGCATGTCAGCTTGAATTGCACACAGTTGTAAACTGATACTTCTGTAAATGATGTGTAAATTGATATTGATGATCACAGAAAATAATGTGACCCTTCATATGAACCTTTGATTTGAACCTTTTGAAGAGAGTCCAGACCAATTAATGGAGTTCGCAGCTGAATCCCAGGAGCTTCATTAGAAGTGTGTTCTAATGTTTGAACAGTGATTCCAAAGGCAGCTGCTATTTCTCTACTCTGGTTTCCTCCCAACCCCATCCAGCATTTTGAACAACAATTAACAATTTGGTTTAGCTCATAATATTGTACAATTCCAGAATTGTAGTTGTGTTGCATGTAATTTTTGATTGCTCATGAAACAATGTACAAATGTGGATGCTTGGTGCATGCTTATTGATGAATGATGCTGCAGATCTAAACTTAAACAAAACCCAGAGGTTTCTTCGTGGAATGTGAAAAGAACAAATGTCCTTTTTCCTAGGAAAGAAAAATGTTAAGTGGCAGTCTGACAGTGATGGTTTGGGAGAGGAACAAGTTTGTTGCATAATCACAGCTCTTCTCATTTTGAAGAAGCAGACAGGAAGCGACCATTAGTGTGGCAGAGTATGGTAGGAAGTGTGCTAGCTGTTTGTGTCAATTAAGATAGGATTAAGATAAGATTAAGGATAAGATTAAGACTTTAAAACATCGAATTGTGGAAAAACACAACTACACATAACAAGTAATCAACATAGTTTCAGTTGTTATTAACAAAAAATCTCAAAAGCTCTTAAACCTAATTTTCCAGTATGGTGATTGGTATTTGAGCTACCTTTATTTTGATGGTGGTTTTTGTCCTTTCTAAAAATGTGTGAACTATGAACATATAGTGGCCAAATATGGAATTGAAATATGAAACAGAGAAGCTTAGATGTGCTGCAAAACATCTCCTTTAGATGAAGTGATTTGCATTTGGAACAACATGGGAGAGAATAAATGACAGAAAGTTTTGGTGTTTAAATATTGGGTGTTTACATTTTGAATTGCTTCTTTAAGATTAGTGGATATGGTTTGCTTTAGTTCCTAGAGGCAGATATCATCAAAAAGCACTCATTAATGCATGTTACATGAATTATTCCTCACTTTTATTTTACTTTTAAATGTTTTGGAGTGTGTCTTTTTCCATGACTCTTCAGAAGTGCCAAGGAAACTCCTCAGTTACACACGCTTATGAAAAGCAGCCCAGCTTAACCAAGGCCAGCCTCCTGCTGGAGATTTATTCAGTTTGCTTTTTCCACCAGCAACAGGATCAGCCGTAAATACTCTCTTCCCAAGAGTGTGCGTGGTTCTCTTTTACACAGATTCACACACTCTCTGTACCTCTCCCTCCTTGTGGGCCCTACAAATGCTACAAAAGTCCTTTCTCAGCCATTGGTTCCTAACCCAGATCAAATGTTAGGGTTTGAAAAGCTAAGGTCTGATGTGGATGAGCAACGGCCCATAAAAAACACTTTAATCCCTAATGCTGTAATGTATTTAATTTCACACTCTCTGATGCTGTTGGCCTTTTTTAGGGTTATTGGTGGTGGGGGCTGAGTTAGGGTCTAGGACAGAGGGCCAAAAGCTCTTCCAATGCAAAAGATGAAGAGCAAGCACAAACCTCTAAAACAGTTGAGCACTTCATAGAACTGTATCTAGAGAATGCCTTTTCACTGTTTGGATGCCTGTATGTAAATTGGGGCAGAGGGCTTTAAGGAGCAGGGGAATGCAATGATATCTGCATTGTCCTTAACCCTGCGTGAGAGGCCCTGGCAAATCCCATTGTTTGTGTGTTACTATGGAGCTTCATAAAGTTGAAGACCAATATAGTTGTGCCTTTATTAGATGAGGATCTGCACAGGCGGATGGGATATTGGATGCAATAATTTCCTGCTAGGAGAGCACACATAGCCTCTTTTATATTACCCTCTAATAGCCAATTTATGGGCGAAAGGACCTCAGCCAACTGAGCCTACTAAAGTTAAAATGCAAAGTCTTTAATGTGAGATGGAATTAAGGCCAACTTTTCCTCTCTTCTGTTTGCTAACGCTTTTGAGCTATTTTTTTCTTATTTTCCCCTCCGCTCCATTCGTATGTCAGAAAGATGCAACTGAAAACAACATAAAAATGTGTGGTTGTGGTTGTTGTTTGTTAAAGGACTTATATCTATGTTTCATTAAAAAGTACATAAGAAGAGTCACAGTGGTGAGGTTAGCATTGTTAAACTAGCTTCCTGGAATCCTGTTATCTGAGTAGGACATTTGCTTTAAACTAAAATCAATTTGCGCTCTTCTTAACAAAAAGTAACAGACCGGCATCTGTTTAGACAAATCCTTTAGAGGCATTGTATTCAAGTGCTTTAGTCGCCCTAATCTTTGCTTAGTTGCTCTGAGTGATTTGTTTCATACACACACACAGAGTCACTTTCCACTCTCTTTTCACTGTCTATTTTTTCCATTAACCCTGATACAATCAGTGCCGGGGGGATGTATTTAATCATAACAAGGGCTTAGCTGAAACCTGGTAAATAAGAATATATGGTGATTTATACACCAAGCAGCAAGGATTGTGTTGGCCTGCTGGTTTAAGCATTTTACACTTTGATTAACTCACCCAAGGCTTTCTGGCACTGTGGGTTCTGAAACCCCTGGTGTTGACCCATCCATGCTGCCTTTTGCCCTATTAAGCAGGCAAAGCCAATCTGATAAGCACAGATGCCAGTTCTGGCATTACAAATGCTATTCAAACTTCTAATATGGTTTCTGGTTTTCAGTTGTCATGATTTGTGAAGAACTGCCACTGAAAAGGACCACAGGACCAGTTCCATGAAAATGATGATGTCACAAACACAGGCAACACAAAGCTTCAGATGGGGGACATTTGCAGTGCTTATTATTTACTTTCCTCAACAGAGAGGTTAATGAGAGTGTGCAGAAGTCATAAACCAATCCTCCATCTTATTATGAGAGACTTTTTACATAATGGCTTTATGGTCAGGAAAATGGAATGAAATACTGAGCTCTGTCAATACGCGATCCATAATGAATGTTGGGCTGTTACCTTAGAATGATTTAAAAGCTCAGATAAAAAATACAAAATACATTTAAACATGATAAAATGTTTATCAATGTTGCAGTGTTATACACTTTGTTCAATTGTGTACTTACATTATCACAAATGTTTCCAGGTGTTTGTAAATACAAAGATCCAAGGCAATTTTAAACAGTCCACCATCTCATGTCATTTGTCCCATCAATTATGCAATATCTGCATTATCCCAGGTTTCCGCTTGTACTGCTTTTGAAACCATGGCAACACAGTGACTTTTGTGATAAAATGCGGACGTAGTAGTTTTAGAATCTAGCATGCCACTCAGATGTTGTTTCACACAGTCATCATGGATCACAGCAGGTTTGCAGCAGGTTCTGTAACCAAACATAACTCCAAGAAATTAGAGGTATGGGTGAAATGACCCAAGAAGAGTTTGAACAAGAGGAGAAATTAAATAAGGTTTAATATTAATTCATTATAATGAAATAAAATCATGTGATCTACTTAACAGTTACAAAACTTTATTTCATTATCCAGAAACATAATTTGTTAGTCCTGTGGAAAAGCAAAATTAAATTAGTTTAAACATTCATAAACAAACATGCAAATGTTGTGGGTTGTGAAGAATGTTATGAATAACTTGCATTAAATTCAGAGCAGAATTCTACACGGATTTCTGCAGGGTTATGCAAGAACACGTCATCATATCTGAGTATTTTTACATTTCAAATCTAGAGCAATACAGAACATAGCTACAAGGTAACTGTCAGGTTGTGATTAATGTCAAACTTTCATTAGATATGAATGTATATTAAGGACATAGAAATAGTTTCCCCGTGCAACATTTTAGATTTGTATTGGAGCCTGGCTGCTTGCATTTATTGGTGCAGGCCCATCTGCAAATGTTTCTGAAGCTTTAGTGTGTAGTATTTAGTGAAGACACTCACAGCTGCTTTGAAACAGACCACTGCTTTGTGCAGTCACCTTGTGCCCTCTGTGACCTCTACCTGCACTGCAGTGCAGAGGGGAAGGAGCAGAAAGAAGATGAGGGGGGTGGGGTGGGCAAGGGCACTGCTGGGGCGCTGTTAATTCTTCCATATCTAAGCCTCTTTGCTGAGGCTCTCTTTGTCTTCAAAGTCCAAGTCATTAAGGACTAATCCTATCACTCCACCAAATCTGAATCGTGGAGTTAGAGTCCAGCTTTCTCTAAAATGGCCTTTGTATGGGCCAAATAGACATGGTTAACTTTTAGTCAAGAGCATCACCGAGTGCACCTCTCATCCTTTATGTGCACTCAGTCCTTGAGGCTCAATCCTCCTCAAAACTTTAATGGAGTGCCGCTAATGATTCGACCCCCTCACCTCCCTGTTCATCCCACTCATGTGCACTGCACAGGCCTCAGAGGACAAAAAATTCTAGCTCTGATAAAAAAGTGGCCAGGTTTGTTTTGAAGTGTGCACGATTGTGAATATGCAGAAACATGACATCTGCCAGTGTGTATTTTTGTCTCAGCTCTGTTTAGAGGACTGCTGTTTCTAAACAGACTTTAAAGTACAGTTGTCTGGTGTATGAAACCATATTGCCCGAATAGTTTAAACCATTTGATTCTTGAGAGCACTGGAGGGAAGTGTTTACAAAGTGTCTTCCTGGGCCTTGTTAGCCAGGTTGTGTTGGAGAGAGCTGAGTCTGCTCTGGTGAACTGAACTGCTTTTGGCAGTTATCTGCACTACTTAAGTAGATGTGGCTTAATTAAGCTCAGTCAGGACTTTTGTAAACATGTTAAGGTAGCCTGTACAAGTTGAGGCAGAAAATAGATGGTCGTGATATGACCCAAGCAAATACTCTATGAGCTGGTAGGATGGTAAGAGATTTTTGAGCATTACATTACTGCTGTTGCATTGTAATATATTATATATGTGTGTGTACTTGTTTCTGTGTACTTGCAAGGGTCACAGTTTAAAAAATGTTCTCATAAATATAGTATATAGTGGAATGTTGCTGAAAGCTGTCAGGAACAGGCCTGGATCATATTTCACCCCAAAACAAAAAGGTTAATATTACATAATATTATTATATATGATATTATATTTATCATTAAATTATAATATTCCATTTAATATTATTATGACCTTTTGTTCTTGTGACTTTTTGTGCTTTATTTGAATTGTAAAACCAGCTATGATTGTTAAACCAGTTACAATAAGAATGCTTCTAAGAACTAATCAACCAATTACAATCCAGTATTCAAAAAATGAAAGAAAGACCTACTGTTCTACTGATCAATCCTACTGTGATTTTCATATAAAAAACAAATATTAAAAAGTTTATAAAATATGGGAAGAACCACATCTAAAACTTAAATTGCCTACAATTTGTTAATTGCAGAAATGTGTGGAGAAGAATAAGAATTGATTTAATGCTATTTGCTTAATTTAATAACAACAGAAGTCAGTGGGGCTTCTCACAAGTGCCTACAATATAACCAATATAAACAAAGTATAAATCTTTGCTATTGTGCATAATATCCTACAGATCAGTTGTGATGTAACTACGGATTTATGCAGTGACATATTATGCAGCACAGTTCTTTATTTTGTTATTGTCTCTAACTCATTTACATCTATACATTTATTTCCAAACTTCACCAAACATATGCATGCAATAATGCATTCACGCAAGTACGTGTGCTCACATATCTATACACATACACCCATTCCAGATGAAAAAGGCTCTTCTCTGTCTTTCTGCTTTTGTTGTAATCGGAGAAGCTAATGAAAGCCATGTGTTGTTTAAGTGTAATTATGTCGCTGTAAAGCAACAGAACAACAGCAGTGTAGTTTTACTGTGCCGTAAATGCAGGTACGAGTCTTTATCAAGGGATCTCATGTTGCAGGGATGATGGTCTGGGAACTATGATCCTGCCCATGCAGACAGGAATGCTTCTCACTATGGCTCCAGGCCCCCCACCCACACCAGGCAGCATGCCAACGCTGAAGGGTCAGGGGTCAGTCTCTAAAATGTTTATGCTTCGTCCCGTGATTTTGAACTGCCCTCGCTATTTTGGTTGGAGCCCCAAATTTCAAAATGACTTCAAATGTGTATTTTTGTTGTCACAGGCTGGAACTCTGAGAGATTGCTGGGGTGTGTTTATGAGTACTGTCTCCGATGGTCAAGATCAGCCATGGCTCTTGTCGTAATGAATCGAGCAGTTATGGCTGCACCACATTACCTGTCATTTCTTGGGAAACCCGTGAACATAATGGAGGTTATATTTGATTTTACATCATTATAAAATCAACCCTTGCTAATGATAGACTTATTTATTTTACAAAAACAGATCTGCTGCCAGTAAATCCCTACTTTTGTATACGCAGTAATAACAATTAAAATGAGAGCTTAAGATAATATTTTTGTGATACAAATATAATAACATCTCCATGAGACATCAGTTCATGAAAAAAAACAACCTGACTGGCACAATGGTTGCACCTCACATATACTAAAATATTTTTTTATGGACGATAATGAGATACTCTTGACATATAATTTTTAATAAAAAAATTCATGTAGATGTCAACAGTCAGTAGCTTACGATCCTTCAAACCTTTTTGTAAAGAAACACAATCACTATGGGGTGTAAAAGTTTGACAGCTTGTTATCTCTCAGTGACAGAAGCCAAATCAGTACGGCTTACCGTCGCAATATAAATCAGTGGCATAAAATAAAAAAGCAGTGACTAAATCAGTCAGAGACAGAGAGGCTCTTTGTTGCAGCATACAGATTAATATCTTAAGCGTGTACCATTGTTCAGAGTTATGTCACCAGCAGCCGTAATGATATCTTAAATTAATGAAGTGATGATAGTAGTGAGGGAGAGGCCTGTGATTTACAGGATTGCTTTTAGCTGATGCACACCACCATCACTGGAGATAAATCAGCTGCTGGGAGCCGTTGGGGGAAATGAATGGATCTGCACACGACTTTACAGTTCAATTAGTAAAGGTGCAAGGACGCTAGTGCAGAGTAATTGTCCTGGCCAGGTGTTAGGATAAAATAAGAAGAAGATTAAAGAATGTATTTTCTGATAATTAGAGAACATCTGAGGTCTTTTCTTGGGTTAACATCATTTCAACAGTGTGGCTTGTTTGAAATTGGATGTACTCTGAACAGCATTTTTTATATTATAACAATAAGAAAAATTCAAGTTTATATAATTCAACATAAAGTGTGTAATTGCTGGGTAAAAATAATGTTTTACCAAACACTCCCCCAAATTGCCATTGGTCTGACAAAAGTTCTAAATTCACTCCAATGTTGCTATATTGGACTGGTTGGGATATTTAAGTTGAGCAATGTTTTGAAACATTGTTTACATTTTGTAGGGGACTCAGTGTACAAATGGCTTATTTACAATTGATTGCACATAATTCTGGGATGGGAATAAGTATTTTAAAAGACAATTATACACTCATTATCAAGATACAAAGTATGTATCCTCATGCACAACACAGACTGCATTGAAGAAAACTGATCATCTCCGTGTTTGCCCTGATTACTGCCAACCTAAGGTGGTTCCCCAGTAAACCAGAATGACCTTCATTTGCCCTGACCTTCCTTTTACTCTATTTAAAAGGTTGGCTTGGGTAACTGGTATGGTAACTGATGCCACTTTCTTAGAAAATCAGTAATTAAATTTGGGTATACATGGACTGCTGGCCTGCATCTGAACTGGAGTTTTGTTTTCCATCCCCACCCCCCTGAAAGTGGTCCAGGAGTCTCATTTCAGATTATTTAACACAATGTCAGTTCTTATAAACTAAAGTCAAAAGTTTGGACACACCTACTCATTCTTTATTATTGCTGTTTTCCACAATACAATAAGAGTAAGTCATTAAAACTATGACTTACTTAAAACTATAAAACAAACAGGTGTATGGGAATTGTGTAATAACCTAAAAAAATTAACTTTTTAAAAATTGTAATTTTTGCCACACTTTGCCAAGAGTACAGCTTTGCACTTTGGCTTTTCTGTCAATCAGTCAAATCAATGAGGTGCATCCTGGGATGCATTTACAGTAAATTCCCTTTGAAGGAGTTCTCATGCTAGACACTTGTTGCTTTCTGGCTTTCCTACACAGTCCAACCTATACATATCAGAAATACATTTTTATGCTTTGCAAAATTCATATGTGGACACAATTTGTATTTGTCTGCAAAAATAAATGTAGTGTACAGTATCAAATCTGTCTTGGAATATAGTTTGTCATGTGATAATGTGATGATTGTACATTTGTTAAATCTTGCTATAACATTAATTGCCAGGTGTCTGTTCTCTCTGTATTTTAAAATGGTGTTATGGTGATATTTCTGTGTTCTAGTTATCACCTTATTATTTCTTACTGTTTTACTTCTTGTTGAATTCAGCTGTTAACTCATTTGATGGGGTGCTGCGTGTGGAAGTGGTGTAAACATCCCTCTGCTTCCACACCATAGTGTAAAAGTACATTCCCTGTTGCCCAGCTCAGCTCTCCTTTTCCCATACCATTTGTTTACAGATGCGATCCCTTTCAGCCGTTCTGTGGCAAGAGGGGTTAATAAATTCCTTTGCTGGTCAACCATGTTTGTGTGAATTGTCTTGCATGTTAAAGATTCTGTTACATTTTTTGGGTCTCTGCTGTAATTTCCCCTGTTCAAAATAGCAGGGGACAGTTTTTGCAATGAAAACATGTAATTTTTTAGCATTTTATTGTTATATATATATATATATATATAACAATAATATATATATATATATTATTGTGATGATAGCAGTGTATTTGAAAGTATAAAGCTTATTGCAGATCAGCACACAAATGGACAAGCAAACATTTGTCAGAATACAGGCTGTTTCTCCTTGAAACACCTCTCTCCTTCTCTGGTGTAAGTTTCCTTTAGGGACTTGGAAAGACCCACAGCGTCAGACCCCATTCAGTCTATTGTTAATCGAGAGCGCCTACAATCAAAGTGTGGAGTGTTTGGGTCAGGAGCCTCAGTGATTGTGGCCTACCCTAGGGCAGGAGTACGGCCCCTAGGGACACAAGCTCACCAACCTCTTTTACACCGCACGCCTATGAGGTCTAGCCTGGGGGACTTGAGGGCTTCAAAGAGCTAATGAGCAACTCCAAAAACATTTTCTTGATTAAGTGTGCAGTTGACTTGAAGGTTTCTCATTTTGATCCACAGGTGAGATCTTTCCCACAGCAATCTATTAAAGTGATATTTTAGCTGTAAATAACATTTAATGTAAATTAAATTAATTTAGGCTATCAGGGATCTACATCTACACCAAGACATTGTGAGATCTTCAAGGAGCTATTTGTCTCTGATCAGACCCTTAAAAATTGCTTGTTGTTGGTTTAACTTAACATAGTCCAGTTGATTCATCTAATAAATAAACAAAATATAAACAAGTTAATTTATATGTCACCACATGATGTCCACTTTTTAGGTTACCTGCTAAAAATATTTATATAGTGCATGCTTGTACTGCATTACCTAAGATAGTATCAGTGGGGCTGAATATCCCATAACTGCATTATGCAAAACCACGTCTCTGAATGTGAGAAGGAGGGCATGATCATGCTCCAGTCCTCATGGATGCTCCTAATATTGAGATGCTCTCTCAGTGTGTACAGACAGAGCAGTGCTGAAGGGCTTATTAGGGTGTGCTGGCACACTGAGGCCAGCTCTCCCTGTGTCCTTGCAGGAATATATGAGGCTTCACACACAAACCGCAAAAAGCACTCTTTTGCTCCATTACTGTCTCCAGCCTCCACCATCTCACCCCCACCCCATTTTTTCCTCTTCTCTCTTTCTCTCAGAGGTGCTGATCAATTCACAGCCTCCTTCTGAGGTGTGAGACTCGTCCCTGCACCTTGTGATTGGCTCGGGTGTTACAAACCCTCTGTCGTTCTCTCTTCTTCACTTTCTCCCCCTCTCACTATCTCTCATCCAGGGCAGCAGCCTTCTCTTTTCACCTCTGGGCTGCCAGCCGGCACTCCATACACTGCAAAATCGGCCAGGCTTCGGTCAAATGGAATCACACTAATCAAACTCCCCCACCCTGCCTTTCTCTCTCACTTTCTCCTCCTCTCTCGTGGCTCTGAACCCATTAGCACACCTGAAATAATAACTCAAGTGACAAATGTTTTGGCACTTATAGCTGATAGACCAAGAGAAAGGGTGGGGGAGTACACTCCAGACTCTCAGAGATTCAGACACAGTGTTTTCCAATCCCAACTGCGTTAAAACAGAAAACTGACAAATTTAGGAATCATCCTACAGTGGCTGAAAATTCTAAAGCTTGATAAATAAGAAACACAGATCTGAGTTCAGTCAATGTTTGCTTGTTCTTTTAATCACAAGTTTTAGACATTTACAGTGAATTCACATTAGTTTCATTAATCACTATTAATCTAGCTCGTTTTATTAATATTTTAGCAGGGCTCTTCTAAATGCAAGATATTGATATCATACACATGCTACATTGCTCACTGCATTGCTCATTGTACCGGTATTGCAAAGTGTATGTATTATGCTCTAAAATCCAACAATAAACCTGAATAAATACAAGTAATTTGCTTTAGCAAACAAACCTAAAGGAAAAGACCAGCGTCTAATTTGTTAAGGGCTTTTAACGCTGCTTGTTTTTTGTGCGGTAGACTTTAACGCAAACGTTAATGCTTTCAGTAATTATAAAGTATTCTCATTAAATTTCGTTAGTTTCGTTGCTTTGAAATGATAACATTTGTAGTTATACATATTCTTATCCCATTTAGGAAAGAACTGAAAAAACAGCCAAAAACCTAAAAACGTCACCTTTTTTGTTTTAACAAATTAACATTAAGCAGTTACTATGTCTTAATCTTTTACGGATGATAACAAACCTAAACTTAATTAAGCAGTTTTGAAGATTTATTAATCCACCGTATCTGACAGTAACATAATTAAATAATCGTTGCTGATTATTAAACAATTATTTTGGAGTGAACCGACCCGTTGTGTATTTTTTAAAGTCTTTGTCGCTCTCATTAAAACATACAGAAAGAAAATTCTTGTTGTATCCAGTAGAAGGCGCACATGATCAAGCATACAGGTTACTGAAAAGACTGCATATGAAAATGTTTTCTGTTGGATCTTTTTCTAGTAAGTTTACATTATTGCAAATGCAATAGGCCTGTATTAAATTACTTAGAATAAATTTCTTTTTTTAGTGTTGCAAATACAGTAAATTTTAAACAATATTAAGTAATAAAAGCAAGCAATATAAAATCACAAAATGAAAAATACAACATACAGGTTGTTTTTAATTAAAAGTAGTTTTAAAGAAAAGTAGATGTTTAGAAATTTGTATTGGTAAAAAAAAACTTTATCAAAATAGCGGTTTTGGCAACGTTTTTAATTATATATTTACTAAATCAGTAAATACATTCAGTATTTAGAACTGTAACGTAAAAACAATATGTATATTTTAACCATTTTCTTTTTTTTCTGGCTAATTGTAATCATAAAGTTATGGACGCAATTATCCTAGTGATTAATTTACGTAACTTGTAAAACCATCAGAAATGCTCCAAATGTCATGTTTACTTCAGCAGTTTTGTATTATAGTTTACATGTAAACTTTTGATGCGTTCATCTTTGTCAAGTCAACGATTTTATCTCTACTAGATTAGACCATATTTTCCTTTGATCTTTATTTTAAACTATCTCATAGCCTAAAGCAGCTTCATTGTGCGTTTACATGAGAAAATGTAAATGTAAGTTGCCAAACGATTTTTTAAATATTCGACAAGCCTTTTAAACGTGTTGTGATTATATCCTTGCGAGTATTATATCCACGCGGTGACAAGATCAAGAAAAAGTTAACAGCCAATGTGTTATACCAATGCGTCTTACCCATTCCCGATAGTCTTATAACTTTCAGGCAGTTGTCAGTGGTGGCGAAGGCAGGATTCACTACTGGCTGGCCCCTGGTCGCAGTTTGCTGCTGGGGGATTTAAAAGATGACCTCCGTTTGACTTCTGAACCACAGCGGCGTGTTTCTTTCAATAGCGACTTTGGGAGAAAAAGATTTAAATGAATAACAAATATTGAGTCAGGATGGTAAATATATATATATATATATGCGCAGTTCTACAAATGATGCCTGTGATGCAAACAAATACTAACTCTTTAAACTTTTAGTGCATCTGTAAAGAATATGACTTTATAAACTAATTTTATGTCGACAGGTTCACATGTCTTTCTAAGCTCAATTTATCCGAAATGAAAGTATTGACTCATTGATGCGTGTTGCAGTCTGGTGACCCTCACTAAAAGGCAACCTAAACAGTAAAAGTCCGTGACCTCATTGTGCTGTATAACGTCCTTTTATAGATGCTAATTGGAAGAACTTAATTACTTTATAATGCTATTCTGGTACTGTGACAGCAGTTAAGCGTTTGGGTAAGCACGGCTTTCATGTCTTCCCGTTTGGTTCGCACATAATTGAGACAGCCACAAAACTAATGTTGAGATTACAAACATCACTAAAACCAATGCTTTATAAATAAGCATAATAATTTTGAGGTAAAATACTTGCATGTTTAACTGCATTAGGGTTTTTACGATTATGTTCTAAAAGTATTTTGATTATCTAAAACTTTGTAATAGCACATGGAAAGAAACAATATAGCCTACTTACCAATAAACGCATGCACGTATGTCTGTTGTATGGTGTTGGGTTATTCATGCATTTGTTGCATGCATCCTCCTTTCATTTGTGTTTAAGTCCACATAGATCTCTCACTCGTGCAGCGCGCACCCTTCGTTTGCCGAGCGCTTTGGGGATTTGATAGTAATTTCATGCCTGTAAATGTGCGCGACGGATCCTACCGCTGCTTGTGTCCTACCGCTACCGAGGGTTGTGTGATGCTCGCAGCAGCTGATAAGACACTGTTCCTAACATTAATCGTTGCTGATCGATGACAGATGCTCATCAGACCAACTTCATACACCTTGTCCCCTGGTCGATAGTATTGCCCACAACTGTGTACTGTATGTTTAAAAGAACGTATTAAGCATTCGTTTAAGTATTTTGTGGGGGTGTATTATGTGTCAACAACATTTTTTTAAAAGTAGAGAAGTATATTTAATTAGGGAGATGTTTTTAAAATTTACCAAAACACAACCTACCTCTCCAAATTGTCAAAGTATAAAGGAATACCTTGCACATCACATTTTCTGGGTGGTGGACTTTTAGTTGACGGTAATGCATTGGAAAAGTTTTATCTACGCCTAAGAATGAATAAATGAATGTGATGGCACTAAGAAGTTATTGTAAAGTGTTATTATCAGAAAGCCTATGTAACAAAGTTTTAAATACATTAACGGTTTTAAATAAACTGATAAACTGTTTGCAGAAATTAACTGTTTGTTTTTTAAACAAACAGTAAAGTTATCATAATTAAGCAGTCCACACACGGCGTGTATTATGTGTGTTTTAGTATAGAGTTAAATACAGAGACAGAGAGAGGGTAGCATTACAACAGAACAATACCAAAACTATTTTCCCCTCTAGATTACAATATTTTATTCCAGCCTTTCTTCATTTATGGCCGTGTATCTACCGAATATGAATGATTGATCATTCTTTGAACCAATAGACAACATGATTCACTGTAGCACGCTTCCATTGGACACTGCACCTAACTCCTAAGATCCTACAGTAAGTGGATGAGCCCATTCACAAACGACAGGGGTGTTTTGGCTTTGAGCGCACAGCGCACACAGCACTGCTGAAGCGCAGCATAGGCTGTCTCTAAAGAAAAGGCGTTATGGTGAATGATGATTGTGTGAATTGTGAAGTATATAAACAATGTTTCATATTATCAGAGAAATATGCATGGCGTGTGGGAAAGCTTCATTGGGCATCTTGGTTTCTGAGTTTTGCGACTGTTTTAAATAGAGTTTTTCATTTTGAACATAATGATCAAAATAACAATAACAACGAATGTTGAAAGTGGCATGGTGCGAAACATTCCACACTCAATTCAGAATCACACTGTTACTGTATCCACACTTGCTGTGATATAGTGGCTGTAATATCCAATGCATAGTCTGCATATATAAACTTAAACAAGTTTATGCCTTCCATGTCCTGCAAGAATTATGGACGCAGTGTCGTTTAAAGAACACATGCAAGGCATATCTTCGTCTGTGTTGAATCTTGATTTGCGTAAAACTGCGGTACTGGTCTGCGCTTTTTGCGACCGACACATTTCACCCCCCTGCTTTGTCAAGAACTTGATGTAGTCCATCGCATTGTGTAAGACGCGACCTGTTATGGCCACCACTACTTCCGGGTTTCAGCATTCTGGTCCAGATTCAGTTGCTGAGCCGCGTTCAACACACACTCATTGTACACAAACGGGGAAAGGCAGCTCGCAGCATCGATCGTGGCTCCTTTAAGAAAAACTAACCCAGAATTATTAGCCCACCTCCTCTTGATCTCATTTAGAAGCTATTGCATAAAAAATCAACTCAGGAACCGAGAGTGATCAAAGAAACGAGAGAGAGCTTCATTTTTGTGCATTTGAGTAGTATTCTCGTTAGGGGTGCGAACCAGTGAAAGCGCGCAGAGGATCATCATTCATTCAGCACTTTGACAAGCTCGCGTTTGATTGATTGACAGCCGGAGTGGCGAAAAGCCATGAGATTTGTTAGTTTTGTTTAAGGGGGTATTTTCATACTGCTTTGGAAAAGAAGATTTTGCTCGATCTCTGTCGCTGTCCAGGGGAAAGAAAGCGGAGGACCTATTGCTGAACGCGTTTGGCTGAACTTGTGGTGAAGGACTCGCTTCATCGCTCGCTTGAAAGAAGGGTTTGGAGAAAGCACATCCCACATTTGGAATTTGCGTGTTTATTTCTTACTCACCCTGGCCTCGTAGGGGATTTATTTTTGATTTAAGGAAGACGAGGGTGTGTGGAGGGCAATGGCGCAGAGGGTACGTATCCCGAAAAGTTTCTTCGACTCCGTGTGTTGTTGAATGCAGTTGGAAATACTGAAACGTAGCCGATGACAGTCTCGTAGTCAAACTTTCTCTTCTTTTGCCTGAGAGTTCAATACGTTTTTTTCTTTTCTTTTCCTTACATCCAACTTTATATCGCTCGTTGTCATGCATGTCTCTTTGTGTAGTGTCTGACTTTTGTTTTGTACCAAAAGACTATTTTTAAATTTAATACTTTCATATTTAGTTATGACATGTTTTTAACCAGAAGCTATACGGGAAGCAATTCTGCTTTTTATTACTTTAACTGTACGCACTTAATGTATTTTGTTAAGATCCTTTATTCTTCTTCTTAATGCCATTTTATTTTAAACTTTTGTCACTTTATTTTAAACTTTAGTTAAACTTTCATAACTTCCAAAACATGCTGTTTTAACACTATTAATAGGCAGCAAATTCAGCCGACCTTTATTGACCTCAATTATTTATGTTTTCGCTTAATAATAGTCTTACTCTCTGCACCATTGCAATGAAACATGGATGTGCGAGTGAACTTTTAAAGTTGACGGGTTGGCTACTTTTTCTTTGCTTTTGTAATCTGTAAACAATCAGAAAGTAGATTTTATTAAAATACCCAGACTTCTGGTTTTGATGTTGGACCTGCAACAGCACCCTGCTGTCTTTCTTACACCTTTATAGTTGTAGAATGTAGCTAAATGGTCATTTCTCCTACTCAAACTTTCCCTGATATATTATGTCATTACAGTAATCATTGTCACTAAAAATTATTTTAAAGAAACTGATCAAAATGCTTGCTGTAACAGGTGGACAATCTAAATTTGTGTTTAATTACACTAAACCTATGCTTCTACATATGTTTATTTTTTATGCTTATATTTTTAATGTTGCATAAAGCCCAATACAACACTACATGTTAATGTGACATTTGCTATAACTTGAGTTGCACTTGTGAAAATAAAGATACACAATAAAACGTGGCACACCAGAATACATGACACCGTAGTCGTGTGATATTTTTTGTGATGATCTCAGTAAAGCTCTAGCTCAGTGCTCCATGTGTATGCGCCACACGCTGTATTAAGTCTCCCTACTCCAGTCTGTTTTTTAAAGCATATTACACATTTTCCAATACTGCGCGTAAACGCGCGTAACGTTGAACCTCGAAGTCTGCATGCAAAGCTGATAGAATTATCTTGCAATTGTTTTCATTTTTTGGAAATAAATTTTTAGTCGAAGGACGATCTTTATTATTTAAACCCCGGGTGTAGCAACCATTTGTATTTTATTTTGTGTAGACTATTTGTTTTGTGTTCCGTATGAGATAAAAGTGACAACATCGAAATGTTGCCCTTCGTGTGTGTGCAGTACGAAGATATACCCCACTATGGGATGGACGGAGTAGGAATCCCGGGCACGATGTACGGGGACCCGCACGCCAGACCCATGCAGGCTGTTCACCTGAATCACGGGCCCCAGCTCCACTCCCACCAGTACCCGCACACAGCCCACACCAACACCATGCCGCCCAGCATGGGTTCATCCGTCAATGACGCCCTTAAAAGAGATAAAGACGCCATTTACGGGTACGTGTAGTAACCAAAACTTACTTCTTATAACGCATTATTTGACCCGTAGTGACAATAGGTAAAACGTGTTGAAAAGTTTAACTTGAGGGGAATGTTTTTTCTTCTATTTATTCATATATAATTTTTTTATTTATCCTTATTATTAGTTTGTTTAATTTTAACTTGTTTGGTTAAACTGTTTGTTTTGCTGTTTGTGAGTGATAGTATTTTCTCTTTTTTGTTAAAAAAATCAAACTATTATTTAGAGTTTATTTACATTTATATACGCGTGCTATGGTTTTAACTAATACTTTACATATAAACTAAAACTTACATTTTTAAACCTATTTTTAAGACGGTAAGACGGTAAATACTCTTTGTACAATTGCGTAAAATGACAGCGCCCTGATGCAATTACTGAAAAACTTTTAAAAAAGCATAAAAGTTCTGTTCTGTATGTGTGTTTTGTTTATACAATTTGAAAATATATCTGGGTGCGCTAGTTCCATATTTTTCGAAGTTGCTTCAAAGGCATACAAAAGCTGCTGGATCATACAAGTTCAGAACGCTGTATATAAATGATGTCGCCAAGAAAAACTGCTAACAAGCTATACAACGCACTCTCATTCATTATGGACTAGATAAGTCCCTAAACATTTATGCAAGAGATAGACCATGGTTAAATTTCATGCTTGGCCTTGACTCAACATGAGCGTCTCTTAGGTACTCGTAGCCTACTGTTTATATTGACCGTTGTCTTTAATAATATGTTTTAGGAGTCCAGTTTGCATACAGCACAATATTACGCACAACTAAACAAGACTTATTAAAATGCAAGTTCTACAAAAACAATCGGCATTAAAGTATGTAAATATTTTAACCATAATATTGTACCCAAGTGTTATGATTTTCTCTTCATTTTCTCATTTTTTCTAACTAGGCATTTTCCTAGTTAAATCTAAATTTCTCAAATACAAACAGTATTGTAATACTTCATCAATTACAGACCATATATCTCGAGAAGGTGCTGTTAACGCTTGCAAGAGCAGTTTAAGCTGTTGTTAAATGTTAATCTAAAGCTTTCTCCCTTGCTGTCGATTGTGTTTTTATTTCAGGCACCCCCTATTTCCACTTCTAGCACTGATTTTTGAGAAATGTGAATTAGCCACTTGCACACCTAGAGAGCCTGGTGTGGCTGGAGGGGATGTGTGTTCGTCAGAGTCTTTCAATGAGGATATAGCAGTGTTTGCAAAACAGGTCAGAGGCTTTAATTGCGTAGAAAGTGTTTTTTTGCATAGTTTTACTGGTGCATAGTTGTTGTCTTAACTTTACGTCATAATAAATGTGTAGGCTAATCCATGCTTTATTTTGTGCTTTAAATAACTTATCTTTTCCCCATTTTTGAATTTTTTACATGCATATCGTCTCAGATTCGGGCAGAAAAGCCGTTATTTTCATCAAATCCTGAATTGGATAATTTGGTGAGTGCAAATTATCTTGTTTTGCCTGAAAAGTTGTAATTTGCTAGAGATGCATGCCATTTGTATAAAAGATTAAAACTTGTATAAAAGATTTAGAAAGTGTTGCGCAAATTATTTGATTTCTTGAAAGCAGTGCTTGTATTTTTCCCCCTTTTTGAGGGTTGTTTTTTAATATAATGTAGGCTAATGATTGGTTAACTTTGTTATTTTGACTTGTCATTCGTGATCAGAGTCTTAGTTTTAAATTGCTCACACATATTATTAGTGAGCAACTCACTCATTAGAAAGGTGGATTGAAGTGATAAAATATATATTACCTAACTTAATTGCAATGCTTGTCTAAAGCGTGACTGCAAGTCATAAATGATACTAAATGTCAATGACTTTACTGACTATGAATTTATTTGTAATTGCCGTAGTCTGGTTTGTATCTCTGTATTTAGAATGAGCCTTTCTCCTTTTGTGAATTTTCCCCAGATGATACAAGCCATTCAGGTTTTACGGTTTCATCTTTTGGAGCTCGAAAAGGTAATCATTGTTCACCTCAACTGCTCGGTCCTCTTTTCAAACCTGTGGGCCTCATCTGCATAAATATATTTTTCCTAGTCTGTTGTAATTAGTGTCAAAATCAATCATGCCGCCTATTTCTCCTTTGAGTTTAATTACAATGCAACCTGCTACGGCGGGTACGGATATTTTCTAACGATAATTTCTGTGTTTCTCTGCTTTGCCTGTTGCAATATCACTTTTTAAATTTAGTTTTATTATATGCTATTGACAGTCGATTGTTGTCGTCTGAATTTGCTCGACCACGTTGATGACACAGTTTATGCACTTATCTGTTATCAGCAGCACACTTTAAAGGAATTTTATCAACACCTGTTTCCATGACTAGAAAGGCCTATCAAGTGATTTATCGCCAGACCATATAGCTTTACAGTTTTGAATACACATAACAACCATTGGCTCCAGGTCTCCAATATTTGCATGAGCCTCTAGGGTTTTAAGTGCTGAGATAGTACTCGATAGTTTTTTTAACCATAAATGCAGATTTTTACCCATCGCCACTGAATGTCTTCCACCGGCCTGAAAGGCCATATTATTCACTTGTAAGGAGGTGGTAATGAAATAATCAGACGAAATTAAACAGTTTACCTTAAATGTCAGTCAAGCAGGTCATCTCTCTAATGGCCACAACCCCGGGAGCAGATGAATTTAGCACGGGTGTTGAATACGGTGTAGCCACTGAGCCGTCTTGTCAGTGTCAATTTTCTGCGATATCTCTATTTTGAGAGTAAAGTTATTTCACATTCTGGTTGCGTTTGATAGCTATCAGAGATTGCCATTGGGAGAGATTTTCCATGTCAATAGGAATTCTATATGCAGTTGTCAACTCACTGTGATGACCCTTTGTGATTCTTTTCTCCTCAATGCTTCCCTTTGCATCTATAGGTACATGAACTTTGTGACAATTTCTGTCATCGGTACATCAGCTGTTTGAAGGGCAAGATGCCCATCGACTTGGTTATAGACGACAGGGAAGGAGGATCAAAATCAGACAGCGAAGAAATTACAAGATCATCTGGGCCCCTTGATCAGGTACGTGATGGAGTCCATTTCTTTTCTGTCCATTCAGATAGTCTTTTGGGTTACTTTCTCTACCTCGCTGTTATTTGCATACGATTAAGCCTTTTAAATTCCGTCGGATTGAAAATTTTTGAATAATGTGGCCCATTATTGCTTCATTAAGGTTTGATCCCGGAACTGACCCGAGGAGATTAGCTCGTGAAAGCATGGCCATAAACTTGACCTGTTTCTTGTCGATTTTAATTTAGTCCTTTTCCTCTTCTTTTCTTTCGCCTGCTTTTTTAATCAAACGAAATGGTTCAGTTATCAGTGGATGGAGATATATCCATAGTAGACATTTTGGCGGTTTAGTATCTTGATTTTCTGCTGTTGTTCACGCTTCATTAGTTGCATTGCCAGTGTTTTTTCCCGACAGGAGCGCGCGTTGCTCAAGCTCAGCATTCTACTCACAACGTTTTGAATAGCATAAGCAGCGCGTACTGTTTTCTGTATATATAGGGAAATGTATTTGTTATTTTGTGACTCGGTGACCTTTAATTATGTGGCACAGTGTTCTGGAGGATTTTTTAAAATACTTTACGAACAAATGAATGATAAATAGTTGTATTAAACGTGCTTATTGAGAGAATTTGTAGATTCGCCAGCATAAAATGTAATGAAGTGATTAGGCAAAATAATTTTAAGACGTCATCTTCCTTATGGTTGAGTGATCGAATAAAGAATTGACCAGTTTGCTTTCCAATGAATGTGAAGGTCAACAGCTTTTATGAGGGAGAGAAATTTGTTTCATTCATTACCAAACAGGGACTCCAATAAAATGACTTTGACTGTCTCTGCAGTTTGTTCTATTACAGCTGTATTAATGATTATGTTAATGAGCGGATCTACACTAACTAATACGTCTGTTTCAAAGGCAGCATAATGTCAGGTTATAACTTGAACAAAACTCTTTTGGAGGGCAGTTGTCAGGATTTTTGAATAGATTAATTATTGAACATAGCAGGTATATAACTTGATAAGAACAATTTATGCTTTGCTCGAGGGCACAGATTCAGATCTTTAATTGACTTTAACACGTCATGTATTTTTTTCTTCCTGACGTCTATAATGCCTAAATATCGGGCTAGTATTAGGTGTTTTCATGAAAAGTCTGATTTCCCAATGAGGGCTGACCAACTTTTCAAAAGTTTGGAAGAAACGTTTTGTGAAACGTACTTATGTAATGAGTAACAAAAAGATTAAGATTAAGATACTAGAAACTAGATGCCCATTGTGCGGTTTCCGGATGACAACTGAACAGAGTTAGCTAAAGTTAACTTAACTATGCATTTAACTTCAGGTCCTATATGCATTTTACATCTCATATTTTGTGTCACTACAGTTCTGTGCTTGCTGGGCGGTGACATCCCTAACGAATTTGCGTCGCTCGTGCATTATCTCGTTCCATATGTATTTTTAATATATGCCCTCGGGCATAAAGTTGAATTGGACTGGAAAAAAATATCCTTTGTGCAAATTCTCTACAATGTTAACAAGAGGGAAAAGCGGTGCATTTATGCAGAGGCCAATTTATTCTAGCAAGAATACTGCTGCTTAAAAAAATCAGGAATAGAATGTATTAAACTCTCTGGTTCAGCGCTGTGCGGTGTTTTCGTTCTCCGTTCACCCAAGCATCGTATCAATAATGTCTCAACTCCAGCTTAGCATTGTTTTGCATGTATAGAGAGAAGAGAAAAAGGGGCAGAGCTCAGGGGTGAAAAAGTCAGATCTCTCTCTCTCTCTCTCTCTCTCTCTCTCTCTCTCTCTCTCTCTCTCCATCCCTCTCTCTCTCTGTTGAATGCAACCCAGCCAGTTTGGAATCGCGTTGTTTACCTCGTACTGAGCTGGTAAACGCAAGACCACTTGAGCCTCAGGTGCCATATGAGCGGAAGGACTAGTTAGCAACAAGTTAACCCTTTCCTTGCGGTCTTCATTTGTTATTAACATTGCTGCCTTAAATATTTAAGTTTAATCAATTAGGTGTGGAGACACCAACTGGTGTGGAGTTGAGGTAACTTGTAAGAAATTTAAAATATTAAGTTGAAATTACTTGTATAGTAAAGTTGATTAAGTTTAAAAATTTAAGGCAACAAAGTTTTTTTTTAAAGTATATGCATACATACATATTTATATACACACATATACATATGTATATGTATGTACATTTATTGTATATTTCTTGTTTTTATATCACGGTGTTGGCTAGTTTGTTATTTGTTTTGCTTTTGGCTGGTCTCTGGTAACTTGTTCGTGACGTCATTGCTTTGAATGCAAAGTAAAGAGTCTTAAGACATTTTCATGCGATGCAGCGTTTGCACAGTTGTCTTTAATTGCAGAGAGGCACTGCCATTTGCTAATGAACTCAACGGCATGAAAACCTCTGCAGTGCTCAAGACTTCACTACTCGAGGGCTCTTTAGTTTATTCTGTACGGCCCAAAGAGGGGTTGAAATAATTGAAATGCTGAATAGTTTCTCTGTTTGCAGTTTCTTTCTGTTTTGTTTAGGGCCAATTTAAAAACTAGGGGTGTTATTACAGAGCGAGCGCTGTTATTGATGTAGTATTGTACAGAGGCCACCCATGCAGAAGTCGCACTATTTTTTCTGCTTGGTATTTTTTCTTTAATTTGTGATACAAATGCAAGTGCCTTTTATGCTCTGCCTTCAGTGATTGTGGATTTATAGACATATTTTATAGTGTTGCATAAATAATTTTACAGTTTCTCTGTCATGAGAGATTCTTTTGGTGGTTGTTGTATCCTCACTGTTAAATGTATCACTTGCACTCAAGCAAACATTTTTTTACCTCTAAATACCAACTTCCCAAACTGTTCAATTTAGAACTGCACATTTCTATGTGCTTTAATTAAACTTTATTATATGGTTTCTTTTTGTTACAAAGTTTGTTTTTGTTAATGCGAAACCAAATATATTATTTTAATTAAATGTAGATTCTTTGGTTCTTTTGTTTGTTCAGTAGTTGGGCAATGTTGAAATTATTCCTGCACTATAATCATGTTCTAATGAGAGGAAAGTAATAAAAGTTGTGATCACTGTTTATCTGGACATTCTTTGGCTGCTGTCAGTTTTTCAACAAGTGATATAAACAACACATGACTAGTTTTTGCTTTCCTTGCAAAAGTAGCAAATTGTAGTTACTCTGACTATTTAAACTGAAAACTGGCAGTAAGTATGCTCTGTTTACATATTCAAAATAATTTTGCAAGTTATGTTGTTTTTGTTTCACTGCAACACTCTCCAAATTTCTTAAAAACAATTCCACATCATTGGTATAGGAGTGCGGTCAACATTCATATGTTACAGCTTTTACAAATATAAGCTATAAGATGTAACTCCAAAGTCTTAAGTCAGTGATGTGAAGACAATGAAAAATGAAGTAAAGTTGTGTGATTATCCTATAGTGACAGTAAGGGCCACCTAGTGCTTCTAAAACGAGATTTCACCCACAGGCCACTTTGAGAACTTCTGCTTTCTCTTTTTTTTTTTTTAGAAGTTATTCCCCCTCCCCAATTTTACTCAGTTTAGTTCTGTAAGACTTGAGAAAGGAGTAGGTGTTTTGGGGGAACTGGATTGTTGTAGTGTTCGCTCTTTCTCTCTTGTTTCTGTGCATGCCTTTACCTCATTCATTCATTTAAGAAGCCCTAACGTTTTTGTCTAGAGTTGAACCAGCAGCCACATGGTCTGTTATCAACATTGAGATTCTCAGCTTTATTAACAAGCCAGAATAAACAATTAAAGGTCCTGAACAGATTCTAGGTTTTGTCTTGATCCACCGGGCAAAGCTCATGTGTGAAACTTGTGCTTCCCAAGTGTTTCCCCATAGATCTGCAGTATTTTAGTGATCTTGTTTCAGTGTCCTAGCTAATCTTGTTTGATGAGGCATATAAAAATGTATCTTCCTCTCTTTTCATTAATACAGGTTGTGTATCTTGACAAAGCCAGTATTAAAAATAGTATAATGTGACACTGGTGGTCTGTGTTAAAAAAGGAAAGGAGCAGTCACTAAAGCATTTAATTGTAAACATACTTTTTTTTGTGAATTCCCTTATGAGTTCTAAGTGTACATTAACCTGAAACATTTCCTATTATTTATATAAATGAATTAGAAGCACAATGTTCTTTGCATGAGTGCTTGTATAATATGCTGGGAAAGAGAGCTTCTATCTAAGACCCAACACAATGAAAATGCAATGAATTGGAATGCCTCACCGATCATAGCAGAATCAGAATTTCCAGCAAGGAAAATCTTTTCATGGCGAATTAAAGTGGTGGAGGAAGAAAATGGTAATGAAAAAGAGGAAAGACACAGATGAGGAACGCTACTCCTTGGGCTACGCACTGCAGATTTAAGAACTTTAACTAAAGCTATGCAGAATAGAATGTGGAAAATTGAATTTACTAAACAATTAAGCATTGAATAAATCTGCATCCTGCACTGGTGAGAGAGAGGGACATGAGGAGGGAAAGAGAAAAAAAAGCAGAGATGAGAAAACGTGAAGGGGGAGGGGACTGAGCAAAAAAAAAAACAGACTCAATAAATCCTTGGTAGCTCATTAGAGGGACAGTGAATATATCAAGTGTGTTGTTGTGTTGCAGGACAGCATTCTCTCCACAACGGCACTCATCTCTTCTCTCATCTAACAATCTGCAGCCACACCGCCTCCACCCGCTCTTCATTTCGGCCCACATATTTACTCTTTTGCTTATGCGGTTTCCTGTTCACTGTTGGACTGCTCTACGCTTTATTATATTTTTCTTATTATTAATTAGCTGTTAGATCTGTGGTGGATGGGATTGTTGGGGCAGTTATAAATAGACTGGAGTGCACCCTGGAGATGTCACTCACCCTCGGCCGAAACCCTCCCCCATTCCCATGGGACCAAGTGGCAGCCTCCCACAAGCCCCGCTGCTCTTTTGTTCAATTACAGTTAATGCAATAGTTTGCTATTTTCTCGTTCTAATTATATTTTCAAGTGGGATTTGTTGTGCGTAAAAAACATCCTTTTACGTGCAGAGGCTCTGGGGTTCTCAGTCTCCAGGGTGCTGTACCATTCTTTTTCACAAAGCTCTGAATAAACAAGTTCCCTCCATTTTTTTCTTTCTTTCTTTTATAAAAAGAGGAGTTGTAGAAACTGGCAATCTGAGTTTTAACTGTTTGCTCCCTGGGCATGTGTTCTAGATTACCTCTTACGGCATTCTTATGGTATGCTTCAGAATACACCATTTTTTTCGGAACATTTTCTCAAATAGATCTAGAGTGGCTAACACTATTTTGGCTTAGGAGACTTAGGAGGACTAAGTTTTCAGGAGACTTATCACAAATTTATCAAAGTAATCTGTCTTGCCTCAGCATTCATTTTGTTTTTGATTGTTAAGTTCATTTTTTTTACTGTAAGAAATGTATCTTTGACCTTTAAGTGTTTTGTGGTTTGTTCAAAGACTGTACTGTAAAAAAGAGAGAACCCAATTTACGTAACTGTTCATATTTACTGCTGACTGGCTGATGATTTTATTTAAGGCATTGACATAGTTATAAAATCAACAGAGCTCAAATTTTATCCTTTTCCATACGTTTGTCTTACATACTATACTAGAATATAAATATTAATGCCAAACTATGATTAGATACACACATAAATACATTCAGAAGTATGCATGACTGTGTGTATGAATGTGTCACAGAACAGATCTACATGGAATTTGTATATGCAGAATTCTGCAGAAGTTTCCGCAGA
Organism: Chromobotia macracanthus; assembly: GCA_036877525.1. NCBI lineage: Eukaryota > Metazoa > Chordata > Actinopteri > Cypriniformes > Botiidae > Chromobotia > Chromobotia macracanthus. Next base: position 3,153,786 of record JAZGTH010000036.1, read on the forward strand.
ACTGGAATGCCTGTCATTCACAAAGTTCTGCACTTCCCCCTTGAGTGTAGCATTGTGTTTACTTTGACAACAAATAATTACCAATAATATCAGATCAGTTTAACACATTTCACAGTGTTTAAAATCGCATAGATTTATCCTCAAAAGCTTTGCAGAAGATATATAAAGCCTGCAGATTTTGCCTGGGCCTACTAATGAGTTATAACATCACTAATACTGGTCTTTTTACATCAGAAAAGATGATGTGGCCTTCATCTCTAAGCTTATTTTCCTCCCACACAAATGTTACTTTTGTGGAGGCACCGGGTGATAAGAGGCAACATCTGTTTTGCTCTATAGTACAAGTAGGCCCTGCATGGGGCTGAGTGCGTGCAGGCCCTGGCTCACCATTGTTCCGTCCACTTCTCTTTATCCTCATGTCTGCTCCATTTGTCACATACCATCCGCCCAACAGCTGACACTTTTTAGCCCTTTATACACCTAAGCTTAATTGTCAATAGGATTTTTCTCTTTTTTTCCCTCCTCCTCTTCCCAACTTCAAGTAGAACGGGCTCTTATTTGATTTCATTTTGATTCACAAGGCCAGCAAGCATACACACACACCCTTTGCTCTGAGGTATAAAAGAGGTGGCTCTTGTCATTCTCAGAGATCTCAAGTTAGTCAGTGTGTGTAGATATCAAGGCTTTTTGCCGCCACACACACAGTCTTAGTGGCTATTCATAATTTGTTTTGCGCCGTTTAACGTTTTAATTTAATATTTCTGGACTATGGATATCTTGCCTCGGGTAATGCAGAGTTTATTACCTCTAGCCTATATTCTTTGTTACATAAAAAGCTGATATAAACATATATTCTTTACAGTAGTTGTTTTTGCTATACTCTGTTTTTTCATCAAGAAATGGAAGCGAACAGCCAGATGGTGTCATTGAAATGCTTGGCGACGGGGTTTTATCTATTGCTTATGTGAGCTATTCTGACTAAATTGTCTTGTGAGGTTGTGGGTCTGCAAAACAACAAAATGAGGAACATCTGATAGAGCTGGCTGTCTTTGTAACTCTTTGTAACGGCAGCGTGTGCACGTTTCCCTGTGATCTAATGCCTGATTGTGTGACACGTTCTCTCTCTCTCTCTCTCTCTCTCTCTCTCTCTCTCTCTCTCTCTCTCTCTCTCTCTCTCTCTCTCTTCTCTCTCTCTCTCTCTCTCTCTCTCGCTCACTGTGCAGACCTCATGGAACAGAGACCATGATGATACAGCTTCTACACGCTCTGGGGGCACACCAGGACCATCGAGCGGAGGACACACATCACACAGTGGTGACAACAGCAGTGAACAAGGTAAGACTTTGTGACACCTTTGAACATGTAGGTAAAGGATAATTTACAATTGAAAGGTCATTACTGCAAAATAAAAGACTTGTTCTTGTTTACTCTACATTATATTGCTAAACACAGGTTACTCAGCCACAAAATTAATAAGCAGACATAAAATATTGAGTTGAAATGACTTCATCATGTGGGAAGGCACATGAAATTAGCACATCTGATTAGAAAAGTGTTTGTTCCGCAAATACTTCTGCAAATCTAGCTAAGACCATTGGTAAAAATAAAGCTAAGCATATGGATGAAGAGAGCCGTTGTTTATGCAGTTGCTGACCGTTGGTGTGGGATAGATCCATCAGCTGGTTGTGATAAGTCTGCATTAATGAGCCCTCCTCTGGGCTCATCTGGGCAGGTTGTCTTAAGAAAGCCGCTAGTGATGACAGTCTAACAGAACCTCTTTAACACTGATGGAGCTTTATACACTGTTATATTCCAGTCCAAGATTTTTGAATGAGCAAAGAGAAAAGCATAGACATCAAACTGAAGTCATAAAAAAGATCTTGTATATCTCCCTGTTAAGGTTTCCCTCTCAAAATAATAAAAACTAATAAAAGCCAACTTCACTCAGCTCATCATGTCAGAAAAATTCAAACTGTAAGCAGAGTCAGCTCTTCTGTGCTTTGGTTGGCTACTTGCAACATTTAGTCAATGACAGCTGACATGGGAGGAGCCTGATAAAGCAGTGGAGGAGGGTTTCAAACAAACTGTAGGCAAAAAGCAACTTCATTTATTATTGAACGGGATGTCAAGGCAGCAGTTTGAGGGCTGCACAGCCAGCAGGCAAAGAAGGATGAGAGAAGAAAGGACCATATTATGTTCCAGATGACTGAGCAACAATTTATATACCAGCGCCAGTTTTCTCCCTCCACAGAGAAGGAGAGCATTAAGAGCAAGAGAGGTTGGCCCAGTCGCATCAGTCAGATGGCTGATGACTAATAGGCCGTGTTGCTCGCCACACTCTGATTGGAGGCTTAATGAGCACATTTTGTGCCAAGGTTGGACTCCTGCTTGTGGTGACCTTTGCTCTTTATTGACCAACGTGACACGTTATTTTTCACATACTTCCAATTATTGCCAGGCTTTTATTGCCCCCCTCCCCCCTCCTTGCCTCTCTTCAAGTTCCCTCACCCCAGTGGTTTGGATGCATGTTTGTTGTACCATGCACTAGTGAAAAGGGCCGTGGAGTGGAGATATGAACCTGGATGTGAATTTGTTCAGCATGACGCCTGACCCAAGCACTTAAGCCTTTCAGTTTTATTCACGCTGATGGCGGTTTAGTGGAGGTATTATGTTAATGTGGGTTAATTGGCGATTGTGTTAAGCGGTGCTGTTAACTGCATTAGCATGTTCAGTAAGAAGTCACTTTATAATCCCAATAAACTCACTGTTCTCCTGTTGGCCAAGAAATGTATGCTAATCTGTCCCAAACTGCTGTTCTCAGCCTCTTTATGAACTATTCTGTCTAAAAAGATCTTTTGATTTAAGCTTTTGATTTAAAATGAGTATTTTGGTATGTTTATGCTTACTGGTTATCTTCTGGTGCATTTTATCAATCTATATGGCACCTTTTTGCCCTAAAACAATGAAAGGCAGGGGTTAATCCCCACTGTAGTTTTGAACCTGTTTTATTGAAAGTATCGTGTCAAAAACCTAAACAAAATGAGAAAAACTTCTCAACAGCAATAGCAGTGTCACTGGATCATAACAAACACTATAGCCCTTCAGACTGAACAAGAATATTGTGCTCACATGCATAACATTGTACATCTGTTACCCATCAATGCATATATTGGCACCATTGATGATGGTTCTAGTGGTTACCATCCACACCATGTTTTCCATACCGCACCTAAATTGCATCTTATTCTGTATAAGGAAAGCATTTGCCTTGCTTATGACTCTGCACCCTTTAAAATGTGAGGGAGGGGGATGGGGTTTACTCCTCCCTCTCTGCTGACTGAAACTTTTTCAGTGGAGTCCAACAGAGACCCTGCCCAGCCCATCTCTAATTAGACCCAATCTATTAACATAGCCTGTTTGGATGACATCGAATGTACACGCTTTTGTTTAACAGCTGCCCTCTCACGAGACATATTCTGGAATTGTATCTTGAAGCCATCTTCAGAGAGTTAAAAGAAAAACAATTCATTATCATGGCCTCTGAGTTTCTGACTGTTGAGCATCACTCACTCTGGACTCTTGGCAAGGCCCAAGCCCGCCCAAGATTAAAAGAATTACCCTTGGGCAGCAGGGAGAATTCAAGTGATCTCAAGCCCTAAACAATGGGCAGGGCTCATGGAAAATGGCACTCACTCACATGCAGCGATCATGCTGAGTGTTTTGAAAGGCTTTGGGTTTCCTCTGTTTCATCAAAGGGTCCAGGAACAAGGTGATGACTACAGGAGTCAGATGTGTATCAGCAATTACCAAGACCAATTTGCGAATGGCCCCGTGTGTGCTATGTCAAATATTTCCTGTGAGGCTTTTGTTATTGTCTGCATAAATTTACATGTAGAGCCGTGGACTCAGATACTGTACTGAGGTAAGAATTTGGAAACTTAGAGCTCATGTGAGTTATTCAAAGTAAGTTAAGAAGTTTGTTTACTTTGACCGAACGTGACCATAATGACTGTTGGCAAATACAACCGATTGGTTGCAGTGTAAAGAGGTCAGTCTACAGTAAAGTGACCCAAATGTTCTAGCAACTTGGAAAGTGCATATACAGTTCAGACTGTATTGCACTCAAACTGATCATTATTTTGTTAGATTGATTGCAGTGAGTGCTGTTGTCATCATTGACACAATGGTCAGTTTGCTTCCATCCTGTGTGAAGGTCAGTCTGAGCCAAAGCTCTCATTGGCTCCCAGCCACTGTCCATGCTCTGCGATTGGCTTATAGAACTGACCAGCAGACAGGATTGTCATGTCTGATTCCCCGATGTCTGATTCCCCACCTCCCATGTTTGTCAAAGTCACCCGTTAATTGGAACAATTGTCCAGCAGACTGGAAGAACTCTGCTCCTTTCTCTCTCTCTCTTAGACCGAGAGTGCACATTTCTCATGTGCTATTTTCAGGGCTCTCCTCAATTGCTAAATGCACTACAATGCTGATAATTTTCCCTTTTGATTTTACAGCAGGGTCCTGGCTTTGTTTAGCCCAAACACTTTGAGCTGTTAAGAGGAAGCCTCACCATTCTGTTGCTTGATATTTGACTTTATTTTTGGTTTTAATTGTGTGTTGTGCTTCAAAGAGCTAGGGGAGCTCTCTGTTGTCATTCAGGTGTAGTCAGTCAGGGGTTGTTCCTGCTTTGCTGTATTCTCTGTGCATGCAAAATGTGTTGCATGCAGGAGGGGGAGGCTGAACGTTTTTCACTGCCTGTGTATCAGTGGCAGTGCGTTGGTGGAGTAATCTGGTTAAATCACAGGCATAATGGCTGATAAAAGGTGTGCGGTTTTTATAGTGCAGGGATCTGAGGCCAGTACCGGGCGGCCCGAGCCGACCCTGCTGTGTTTCTCTCTTGTTCACATCACACACACACAGAAGAAGCCGAGAAGAAAGAGAGAGAGGTATAGAGAAGGAGGAAGGCAGAGGAAGGGATAAGAGGCAGAGGAAAGAGAGCAAGGTGCTGTTTCCAGTAAGTGTGAGCGAGTGTTTGGGAATGCACGTTTCATAGGAACTGCAATATCAAATAGCAGTTTTTATTTCACACGGTGCAAGATGTTCTCTTTTCCAAGGGCTTATGCATGATGCTCTCATGAATTTCACATTGTGCCTGCAAACGGCTAAATTTAGCCATTACAACAAAGTAACGGAGATGGCAGGCGGTGTCAGTGAAGGGCGAGAACAGAGGTGTGTCCTCAGAAGACGCTTGCAAGTTTTGTTAGGTTACCTAGGGGAACAGCGCGGCTTCCAATCCAAACACTGGAATGTTTATGACCTCACTGAATCTCAGTTTGGATACCACAACCAACAAGCTACCACTTGTTTCTCTGAAAACGATTACCATCAATGGCTTTATGGCCCTACTTCTGATAAGACCATATATATGCTCAGTGGTCCCATGGTGAAAAAGGGGAAACAGCACTAGTTCCCACACCAAGTGGCTGTTTGCCTTTGGGATTAGGCTGATGTCCTCTGTCATGTGGGAACAAGAAAGGTGTAAAGGTTACCATATATCAGCTGTTTCTTCTGCTTTCCTAATCATTACCTTTAACTAGCTTTCATAGCCTGATTGAGCACCTTGTCTCTGGGCAGATAATACTCATAAAGCTGCTATAATAAAGTGTCACTGTTGTGTTTGCTCTTCTGTTTGCTGTGGGATTTAACTACTGCTGAAATACTTTTCTTCACCCTCCACACTGACTGTGTGTACTCAGGACATTGCTGCCTATAGTGTGATTGACATCTTTCTCTTCCTGTCTTGGTTTTTTTTCCTTTCTCTGATACAGTTCAACTTTACATGATAAAGCTGCATTTCCTTTTGTTTGAAATACAGTTCTCATCATCTTAAACTAGAAGTGTATAATTTCTGCACAACTAGTGGCAGAAAATGGACAGCCCAACTGGGCTGAAGATTACAACACTAGCTTAACAAATGGTTTGAATTTGGTGTGGGAGTGTTAGATGAGCGATGGAAGACAGAGGGGAGTATTTAAAACTGCATGTTTTTTGGGGGATTCTTTTTTTTGGTGCTCCTAGTGGAACATAAATTACATGTGTCACCTTTGTGGTTGTCTCAGTAAGTGAGAGGTTTGGGCTAAACTCATTTGCTATGTAATGTTCAGTTTAGGCAGGAAGCATATGTTACATTTAGATCAAATGCTATAATTGTGGTGTGTTGATGTAGACACTTTGCATCTGTCTCTGTGTGTACAAGAAGTCCTTCTTAACCAACCCTTTTTCTTGCCAAAATCCTTTTTTGGTATTTGCTACATATCCCCTTCACAACATCTAACTGTCATTATTGATCATCTGCTTTTGTAGTTGGAAAACGTTCAGATAGAAAACGTTTATCCTTTGTACTCTAATTAGACTTTCAGTTAGCAAGCCAAACTTCATACAAACTTTATTGTAAAATCTGATTATTCAAGCAACTAATGAAAAACTATAACGAGCAGAATATTGATTTTTGATTGCAGTGAAGTACAGAGTAAAAAAGCTGCAACAAATAGCCCTCTTTAAAATAAAAAAATGCTTAGCGTCATTTAGATTCATAGTTGATTTGTCAAATACATGGTCATTGTTGTCAGGGCCAGCTTTTGTTGCACAATCCTTCTTGCTTTCCCTAGATCTGCTCCTAATGGCTGGGAAAACCCTTGGCTCCATTTAAAAAATCACCACAACATGCCCTGGCATCTGATCTGGGCCATGGAAGTTCATGTGAATTTGACAGAAATCAACGCAGCTCATCACTGACGTGTCACATCGCATTAGGTCTGCCTGTAGAAGACCTGAGTGAACATAACTCAGCATGGCCTGGGAGGAGAAGTGCAGCCCCTCTGGGCATCTATCAGATACACCATATACAAGTTTGCAGGAAAGAGCTGATATCACCCAAGGAGATATACAATCACTGCTTGGCTTGCCTGATATAAAGGTCAGGAAGGCCACGGTGGGGAGGCAGAGAGGAAGAGAATGGAAAGGGAGGGAGAAGTGGAGGGAAGTTAAGAAGAGAGTTTGAGGAACATTGAGTGATGGTAAACAAACAGGCTTTAACTCTTTGTTCATTAGACAGATGCTCTTGTTTGGCTGTGTGACAAGCATTTTCTTAAGTTTATTTAGGCCATTAATAAAGGGATTATCAAAGTTATCCAATGCCAAAAAGATGTCTTTTGTTGACAGTTTTCCTTTACGATATCCCTGTTGACCTGTAGAAGTTTTGTAGAAGAATTTTGTGCTGCGATGAACACCTGATAGATTTCTTCCAAATACATTTGGATTAAAAAGTATAAATCTGCAGCAAGCAATTGCAGGACAAAACATTATCCCAGTAGGATAATCCTTCTGTGATCTGTAGGGATGTAGATTCTTTCTGGAGGCCAGTCCTTTATATTAGTGGTATCACAGTGGGTTTGAGTCAGACTTAAAACCACAAACAGTATTGTGCTAATTTTAGCACCCAAAGAGGATGAGGATGAGTGGCCTGCTGTTAGTTTGCCATATGCTGCCCCCCCCGATAATACTGCATGAGGAATATTTTCCTGCCGATAGCAACTGAGTACGTGTGAGGTCCTGTGACTGTTACAAAGGCATGTGAGCAGTTTGTGAAAGATATACTGAGGATATGTTTGGTAACGTTGTATGCCTTGTTAAATTGTATTTTTGATAGTTCTTTGCTGCATTTCTTAAAAGCATTGTGAGACTAAGCTGATCGTAGAGACATTTGGTGCTAATTGGTGCTACAATATACTTAGGCTTACAATGCTTTTGAGAAATGCAGCCCATGTTTTTTCTTCATGTGTACCTTATCCCATTTGTAGGGTTTCTTCAGAAGCTTTTTGGTATGTCTACATGTTTTGCCATTGTTTTTCATTGACATGGGGAATAGAATAGAATAGAATAGAATAAGTCTACTGCTATACCTAATTCAATTTCAACATGTCAAAGACTCCATCACAAAGACCATTAATGCATGAAGCCTAACAAAGAACTAAAGAATTTATCAGGAATGTTTGGAGACAACAACCCAGAAAGCAATTTTATGCAAGCAAACACCACCAAAGCTCCATATTTGGGGAATTTGGCTTCCCCTGCACTGTATGCTAAAGCTATTTGACCTTTGTATTTGTCACCAGAGGCCGCTCACAGAGAGGGATTATTTTCTGGGGTGCTGGAGGTTTGGAGTGGCAGTGGACGGTGGTGTGAGCAGATGGAGACTGGTGCAAAAAGGTTTGGGGGAGGGCTGTGTTAACAACAGACCGAAAGCTTGACCTGGGACTGACCCCTACTAAACAATCCCCTCCCAGAGCCCAGCCCCAGTCTTTTGACATGGATACCTGCTGAAGAGATTTAAGGGGAAAGATAAAGACCTTTTCAAGCGATTTAAGGAGTAAAAGAAAGATAACAAGCAAACAAAAGTGTTTATGCATTTAAAGGGTGTGTATGTGTATGGAGAGAGGGAGTGTTAGATTGAATGTGTGCTTGAGAGAGAGTAAATGCATGTGTGTGCATGTGTGTGTTTTTTGTGAGTTGTAACCCAATCACCTCTCGTGCCCTGGAAGCCAAAAAGAGTCAAAGAATGACAGGAACCAGAAAGATTTCCATATTGATAACCTAAAAATGTAAAGGTTCTGACAAAAAAAAGCTGTCCCTGGTCTTTGTGAATATATGTGTAAGTGAGCAGTGCTCAGTCGAGTTTTAATGGTATCGCCCACGTCCAGTCACCCCTGCTCTGTTGCTGTCAGGAAGCAGACGTTCAGCCCAGCTCTGTTTCCATCACTTCCAGCAGAGAGCCTTATCTCTCTGGTTCACCAAAAGCTGATAGAACTACAATTCCCTCACATTCCCTCTGTTCCACTTCCTGTGGCCTCAGCAAGTCAAAACAGAGGCCTTTGTTATGCCCAATGCAGTATGTATAAGAATAATTGATCTGCCACTTTGAGTAAAGGGCATCCTGTCAAAAATATAAAGTCCTGATATGTTACACTTCATCCCAAGCCAAGGGGTCACCGTTTGGCCATTTAGCTTGGTCCAGTTAGCCCCTGCTATACATAGGTTATTTTCAGATCAAAAAGCATGTTTTTTAATTGATAGCTGTTTAAAATATAACCATATTTCCAAAATTTGAAAATTAAGCATGAAATGATTGGACAAACATATTTTTACTGTCTGCTGGCTTTGACATCACAATTTAAGGTAATCATTAGTAAAAGGCTACAGACTTTGCGTGTTCTTGTGGTGCCTGTAGACAATAAGTATTGTCAGCCAAGCAACTCCTGTTGAGATGGGAATTCTTCCTGGGTTGAAACAGAGTCCTTCGTTTAATTCAATGCAGTATTTATAGGCATACCTCAACTGCTACTTTGAATGAAGAGCAGCCTACCAAAGACAGAAAAAAAAATGATGTTACAGTTCATCCTTTGGATGACTTCATTTTTATTCCATCTTTTTAGTCACAACAGTGCCGCCCCTTTTCCTTGTAAGTAGGGCTCATCGTGTAATTCTGCCATACAATTCACTCTCCATGTTAACTTCATTTAACAAGCGCAGGAGAAGCCAAGTGGCCTATTATTAGTACCAAAATACCCTTGTATTATCTACTGTACTTCAACCCAATGAATGGTGATATGCAGCAGTTGGGGAAAATCCCTGTGCATTAGAGCACTTATCTCAGCCTGTGTCATTTAGATAGCCACCATGTGGAAAATTATCTGCCAGAAGCCAATAAGGGAGACTGCCGCAGTTAACCAGGCAGCCCTCGTACCATTTCGCTCATTACCAAAATATACTATAAGGAACAAAACTTGTAAGAGGCATTTGTTTCCAAAAGATAAGCCTCGGTCTGTTACCAATCTCAGAAGTCAGGGGACGGGTGTCATGTCTTTATTAGGGTGCATGTATATTGTTTTAGATTAATCTAGAGAAGATGAGAGCTTTATAAACATCCTTTAGGAGATGAGTTGAATTCTGGGCAAATTGTTGCAAGCCAGCAAGAGCTCTGAGCTTTTGTTGCGAGTCATGTTCCTTTTATAAAAAACACTCTTCTTTCAGCCATCCGGTCTGCCTGGATATTGAACAAAGCTGGCCCTGGAGAAGGTGTCAAAAGCTGTCTGAGAAAGAGAGAGAGAGAGAGAGAGAGAGAGAGAACAGAGTATGTATACTCTTTGTGAGTGTGTGTTGCCTCAGTGGAATCAGAGAGCTCTTAAAGTGTTACCATTTGAACCTTCCCAGGCTGCCTTTCTGCCCCCACCTTATATCTTCAGATTAAAAAAAAATTACAAAGGAGAAAAATCAATAGTTACACAGTAAAAGTGCTCAACATGAAAGGGTAAACTCAAGGCCCTATTCTTTCATTTGACCATTTCCCCCCCTCGACACACAGACCGGAAGAAGAATGGAAACAGAAGGTGGGGGGAAGAGTGAGAGAGAGAGGGACCGCAGTTTTAAGCTGTGTTTGTGCCCCTGGGCCCCAGTATGATTTCTAATGTGTTGGGGGCTTCAGTGGAAGTGACCCCTACACAGACACAACAAAAGCGAGACGTAACATTTGCAATGACATTTTTGCTATCACCTGTGGGTATGTCAATAGCCTGAACCCAGAGACCTGGGAATATGCATGAGGAGCTTTGAGCTAGGATGACTCAGTTTAATTAGAGGCATTATAGCCACATTATGTCCTTATTACCCTCTCCTTTAGCCCTGCTGCGAGGCAATAACAGAGACACACCATATACGGCTCAAAGAGTTGTAATTACATATTTTTCCCCAAAATTACAGATCTGTCACTGTCATCATATGCATAAGAAAAGAAAAGGCAAAATAAAAACATACACAAGTCATTATTTAAGATGCCTGTAGTTATTTAAAAACGGCATTATTTACTGGCATTTAAAATGATTACTGAGTAATTATGTATTGTAATTATGACTCTCCGCAGATCAGTATTTACAGTGCTAGTATTTTTTCTTCATAATTACAAATCGGAGGGAAAAGTATTTGTCTTAGAAAGTTGAGAGGAATACAAATATGCACAGCTGTGCAGCGAAACATCGCATTGCGCAAGCTATCAAATCTCAAGACATCTAAAAATCTGCTATATTTCCACCATGTCGCATCTCATTAAACCTTTTGCTTTTATATTTATATTTGAAGTCTGAAACCAGAAGATCTAGGAATAATTCCACAGACGAGCAAGTGATTGCAGTCAGCAGACCGCTACTAATGTTTGTATGTATTTTAGGAACAGAAAATGCATGGTGGGGCACTGCATGCACAGCAGGCTCACTGCAGCTCTGAGTGTCTCTTGTTGGGATTCATACTGCAGGAATTCCTGCATGTTTGGAATATTTTGAGGTGGGAGGCGCTTGTGACCCATGCAAAGGGAACCCCTGCTGCCTGGTCCATTCTAGCCATGTGAATGGCCTGAATACAATGAACCCGGCTTTATCTTTTCTTCCCCAACCCTACCCTCTTCTCTTTCCCTCGTTCTCTTTATGTACAACTGTGTGTGTGTGTATGTTTGAGAGACTGAAGAGTGTGTGAACGTGTGTGAATGTGTGCATAGTGAAAAGAAGGCGGCTAGCAGGCCCTTAAGACTGAGGTTTTGCTGGACCAGGAAAGCCATAGTAGAGTGGTATGAGTGTGTGTTTGAATGCTAAGGGAGAGTGAGAGACCATCACAGATCACCTGACTCCCTCTGCGGGAAAAGGCCTGAGGTGATCTAGAAATCATCCATGGACCAAACGTGGTGTAAAGCACAAGCCAATCTGTTTCCACAGCTTGGCCTCATCCATCCAGCCATGGCCAATAGAATTTCAGCAAAATACTTCTACAAGAAGTATTATTAAATACTTTTATTATTATTAAATAACCAAAAATTATTTTAAAGGGCAAGAAGTTATACTGTGCAGTATGATAAATTGACTTCTAACTCCTGGCTGGAATATTAAAATTAAACTCTGATGAAAAAACAATATCACACTCTATCTGCCATTGCTATGAATATTTAAAGATGCCATGTCAAGTCATCTTTTTCATAGCATTTGTGACACGGAAATTTGCTTGATGGATTGGAAGCGCCACTCTGCTAATTTGTAAACCAGCAAGAAAAATGTCTGACACTTTGGAGTTGTGTACGCACAAGGCAAGAGAAACAGGTAGTGCCCTTTTTAGTAATCAGATCATAACAGATTAGCCCACATCTGTCTGATAATGTCAGAGAGCGCCTTGAGTAAGTAAGAGAAGTGGTTGAGAGAGATAGAGAGAAATGGAATGGATGAACCAATCAGAAGAGCTGGCTGACAAAGGCATGTTAGGAGCTAACCTGATTTTAACAGCAGCAGCAGCAGCCAGGCAGCTAGAGCATAAGGGACTGTTCTTACACGTGGATATGTGTGCGTGTACGAAGGGGTCATAAAAAATTCTCTCCCTGGTTAGCCGCGGGGCATCCTCCTCAGCCTCTAGCCTGCTCCAGTCACTGGCCTGCTCTCTAATTGCTGCATAGACTCCACCACACATGGCCAGATGAGATGACATTTTCCCTCTCTGTCAGTGGCGAACCGAACCGCACATCCCCCCTCCACGCTAGTTGCTAAGACGCTGTCATAACCCATTAGCAGTTGGCCAAAGTTCGCCCGTGGCATTTCCTCATGGCATCAGCGAAAAGGCGCATAAATCTGCCAGTGGAGCCTGCTGCTGGACTAATGAGGCTATGAGCTTGTTTATGGACTAGCATTATTTTTATGATTATTTCCACCTTTTCAGACTCGCCGCCATTATTCGTCTTTATTTGGTGCAGGAAGAGTGTGGAAGTTGGGCGACAGGCTGACATTTTGACACAAACAGACAGCATCATATGCCTGTGCTCACATGGCAAGGCTAAAATAGAGGTGAAATCAGCCCCCGACTCCACTAATGTTAATCAGTATCAAATACCTATGAAAATGGAAATACCAATAAAACTGACAGTAATAAGAACTCCCCTCCACTTGACAGATATCACTTAAATAGCTCTTTAGAAATCGCACCTGTTAATGTGACAGCACTAGGCCTTAGTAAACAGCAAAATGGTATGGGACTGGCCCACACCTGCTTAGCCAGTCAGAAACAAGCCAATCAGAAATGATCTTTGCCTGTGAATCATGATTTGCTGATTTTGATGGCAATTTACTGAACTTTAGGCTCTTTGAAAATGGCAAAATTTAGAAAAGAAAAACTTTCTTTTTAAAAAAGTAGTTTTTTTACACAATGTAAATTTGACAGTGTGTCACAGCTTCCTTTTTATGATTATTTCCATCTCTTCAGACCCACCGGGACAGAAGCTCAGCATTGGGCTGACATTTTGACAAGCTGTACAGATACTGCCGTATGCCTGAGCTGACACTCTAATGTATAAAAGCTAAATTAGCACCAGACCCTACAGATATGAATCAGTATCAAATTCCATTAAAAATAGAAATACCAACAAAATTGACAGGGTTGGCCCTCCATCACTCTATTTGTCCTAATGGTCCAGGCTTTTGGAGGTCGGTTGTTAGGGAAAAATATTGGGGATGGAAGGTTAAATACTTCAAAATGGCTAGAGGAGGCAGAAGAGAAAAGCTCAAGAGAACACACACGCAACAGTTACCTCAGACATCACTCAAACCACCCCTGCCCTCTGTTTTACCCCCCCAACCTGATATCCAGTGTTTGCTTCTGTTTTGCTAACTCACATGGGACAAGCCCTGGGTTTATTATTTTAGGCTTTGCCGAACACAAACTGGCCTTTACATCGGATTTGGAGCATTTGCTTCTAATGAAAACGGTGTCTTAGATTACAAACCAGCGATACCATTGCCTTCTCAGATGGGAACAGGAAGTTCTATCTCGCTAAAAACAGTAGGAAGATTAACTACCCTTTAAGCCAGGACTGTTTTTGGCAAAAGTTGGTGATGTATTTGAAGTTTGCCTTTGACATCTTATAGTGTGTATGTATTCTTTTTGTGCTTGCATATGTTGGTGGAGGGCCATCCGGCTCTGGTCAGTTTCTCAGTAAGTGAATGATTCAAAGAAAGTACCCCTGTGTAAAAGCCAAATCCATTGTATCTACATAAGTCTTCACTTACAAAGTCTCAGACTTTTCTGCTGGGGCTTCTTTCCTAGACGGAGATGGTTAGCAGAGTGTTTTATATGGAATGTAGAAAGCCTTCGCTCTCCTAATGGTGTATATTATTCAGGTGCCCGCAAGGCATGCTTTCAGGAATTCTTTTGCCTGAGGTAATGGGGAGCAAAGACTCTTTTAGACCCTTGATTATTCTATTGATGCACAAAGCTGGGAAAAAAATTATCTCCAACTGGATTAATGCAGACATTTCCATTAATTATCAATGATACAGGTGCCTTATGTCGCCAGCTGAAAGCTACGGCGAGAGAAGGAGTTAACCCCACATAATCTCTCTGTACGAATAGTGCTGAGGCTTATGGAAATACTTTATACGTAATCAATAAGTTACTTTCCCATTCCCGTACCTCCACTATTGAAACAGCCATGTGCAGTGGTTTACCTTGCTTGTGTTTTTTATAGCTATTATTTGAGTCATAGTTTCTAGTCTTCTCAGTGGGATGTTTGGCTTCTCATTGGTGGAGAACGCATACCATAATTGTTCATCAGAATAAAATCTGCATGCACAAACAAACTCAAAAGCTCAAAAGGCAGTGGAAGCCATCTCCCCTCCTCAGGAATGTTGAACTGCCCATAATGAAGCATTATCGAGCACCCACAGGTTGATGTGAGAACCCATGCTGCATTGTTATTAAAATGCAGCACTTTGAAAAGCGGGTGTTTTGTGCAGCAGCCATATTCACCCCCCCCACCCCCCCACCCCCCCATTCACCCTTTTTTATAACATGTAACTCCCCCACCTGAGGTAAAAAGGCACCGGAGCGAGCTTCAATCAATATTTCCCTGGGATAATGAAGACTAAATCTCTCTGTCATTCTCAATTCTTTGGTGACTCACTGTGTTGGAAAGCAGGGGGGAAATGCGACCTTACAAGTCCATTGTACTCCATCTCTCTGGCACTCAGAGCATTTTGTGGGGGATGAGAAAGGGGGGTTATTTATAAAAGTATGAAAAATGAATGCATTCAGATGTGATGCTTCAAAGCTATACTGAAGCACCATTGTTGCCAGCTTACCATGCTGCCTAGTTCTTTAAAAACAAAAAAAATATGCAAGCCCTGTTTGTGTGTTTATGGCCCCGTTTACACCTGGTTTTAACATCAGTTTCAGGCCACTGGGTCCAAAATGCTTTTCCACAGAAGCAGAAAAAGATTTCTGTTAGGAACTGGGTCCACTGACATCCTGTTTGTATGTGATGTTTCAACAGGTGATGGGCTGGACAACAGCGTGGCGTCGCCCAGCACAGGAGACGATGACGACCCTGACAAGGAGAAAAAGAGGAATAAAAAACGTGGTATCTTCCCTAAAGTGGCTACCAACATCATGAGGGCATGGCTCTTCCAGCATTTAACAGTGAGCATTTGACACTTGTCTTCTACAGCCAATACAGAATGTCGCTCTTCAAAGCAACCAAAATAGTTAAATGCTGCGCTGATGCTACACATATGCTTCCTTACACACATACATTCACTTTATCTTCCTTAGCTTTAACCGCACACACTCGATAAGTTTTAAGCCAAAACAAAACAGCTTTCAGCTAAAGATAGCAAAGATACCCATTACAGAAGTAAGCCACCATTTTCCTTTCTTTCCTGCTGGTATTTGTGGAGAGTTTTAGGAATTCTCCCAAAAATGTGTGTCAGGGTGTTAGCAGTATTAACAATTACTGCACTGCTCAGAATAACATGATAAGGGGCATTGTGGGACACCGTGTGGCACACTTAGGTCTCCAATATGAGGCCTAAAACCATAAATGCCACTGCATTACACAAAATATCAAACCAAGTGTAGTTATATTAAAGAGAAAGGAATGCTTTTAAAGCAATTTCTCTTAAAGGACATCTGTATGAACTTGAGGGAACTTCATCCACTGAAAATGACCTTGACACTAGTTGAAAGTTATAAAAAAAATGTCAAGGAAAGTGTCAAGAAAAGTTGTTAACTGCAAAGGCCTCAACAGTGTATGTTATGTTATGCTAATACAATGACATTAATATTTTTTGGTGTAAATTAAGTGTCCATAAGAGGCTACTGTATATCTAGATTAGCTGGTGTGGTGAGTGAAGTATGTGTGTTTTTCAAGCTGGTGGTTTGCAGTCTTACTGTGGCTGTCCACACCTGACATAGAGAAGTGATAGAGCAGCAGGGGCCATTGATGTGGTTGACTCTTCCCCTTGCATTGATGGATTTCACTTCCTCTATTTCATTTACCACAAAGTAATCTGAGTGCTGTCAAGACACTACTTATCTCCATAAATCTACCCTTCTTTAAGACTTAACACACTTCTAAAAGTAACATAAACACACACTCTGAGCAACTGTATGGCTCATAATAATAATGTATCTTAATTAAAGACAGTAAAATGTTCATGTAGGTGTATTTTTAATAAATATAGGTCTTCACTTTATATGTGGATTGCTTTATGATTGTGGCTGAAGTAGCTATTAGAGGCCAGCAGTGTTTGTGAAGTGTGGAAAAGAAATGTGTTTCTACACAAACTGGAGTCGAAAGGGAGCCCATTTGATCAGTGCCAAAAGCCCCCATATGCTCACCCCTCCTCATTCCCACATCTGTGGAACAGAAACTATACCCAAAACCCCCAGAACCTTCACTTGCCCTAAGCATGCCCCCAACACACACACTCACACACAACCTCTCAAAGCCCCCACCAGCTATCACCTTTATGGGCCAAAGGAGAAAGGTGTGTAAAAATAAAAGCCTTTTGATGGTTTACACACACAATTGGACCCACAAACAACAGTGTGGAATATCCACAAGAGAGAAAGAAAAGCAAGCTTAGTTTTCTGTTTTGTCTTGATTGACTAATAGTGAACAGTACTGTGTCATTGAGGGCTTGTTCTGCCTTTAAGTATGTGTGTGGGTTTACTTATCCATATATTAGGGACAAATTTGTACCCAAAAGTCATGTTTTGATAGATCTATGGTGGGTTAGGTGGAGGAACAAAAGGCGCATTCACACTGAAATCACTGGCGGTTATTGAGTGTCTGTACTGGTCATTGCATCACTGTTAAAATACATTCCTGCTAAACAGCAGTATCCAGCTGTATCAGGTCATGAATCACTGTCTGCACTTCCATTAGTAGTAGCCCTACAGTGCTTATTTGCATAAACTTGAACTGTCAGTGTGAACAATCCTCAAATGTGAAAAAAAGCTAAAAAGGCAAAGATAAAAAACAATAACATGGAATGGATTTCCTGCTAAAAGAGTGTCTGGGGAGAAAAAGAGAAAAGGGGATTGACTAAGATAGGAAGCATGTTGATTTTAATACTGAGACAGACTGATGCGTTGGTAAGATAAATGGAGCATAAATAAAGTTTAAATGTTTAAATTTAGTCTCTGCTGTAAGTAGACCTGCACCAAACTCTGGAAATTAGACTAGTTTAATTCCGTCTTTCAGACACCTTACACTGACATGTCAGCATTTGTGTGGAGAACAAAACAACACACAGCACATGAGGCACGGTTGACTGACCTCACAGACAATGAAGTCGTCTCACCTTCCACCTCCAACCAGCTTTTACGAAAAGGATGTTAGAAAGTCTCAACCATGCCCACAAAAAAGCGGCAGAGTGTACGAGAGTATGGACTGATGAGAGAGGTAGTTGCTGAACCTCTGATGTCCTTCTTCCTCTGAATCAATGTGTAAAGGAACAGTCGTCAGGCCTGGTCCTTGGAGATAAAGATGGCTGCAATTAGCAAGCAGCACAAACAACACACACAGCCGGCCCTCTATCTAAGAGGAATATGGATTGCAAATGCGGAGTGCAGTTCACGGCCTAACCGCAGTACAAACGCGTTCTTTGCTTGTCCCATGAATCAGCCAGGGAAACGGAAATGTGAGGTGGGTGGTGGCACAAGATTATTCTGAGAAACCATTTGGTGGAGAATATAAGCAGAGAGATGTACATAATACTTGTACAGAGTGCATACTTTGTATGCAGTATGGAGTAGCAACACCCTGAAGCTGCTCTTTAATCAGTTGTTTTCAGTCCCCGGTTATTAGCGCCTTGCAGAGTGAGTGGAAGAGGGTGGTTTGTAGGTCTGAGAATAGCACGAGAATAAGAAGGAGAGATGCTAGCTAATTACTTGCCACTCACAACATTTCAGCATGCTGTAAAGCCAGCATGAACACAATCCAATAAATTTTGTGGCAAGTAAAAAAAAACAAAAAACAAGAGGCCCTAAACTTTAATGTTATTTTTCCTGCTTATACTGTCTGTTTTTTATTTTATCTGAACAAAGATAGTGCGATTGTGCCAGACTTCCTGGAGAGGAATGCTGGGTGCACTAGGCTGCTTTCCTGTTCCTGTGGCCGTGAAATTGGACTCTTTGCCACCCCCCTCTTCCCAGTCCTCGCTTCCCCTGATTTTCACCCTCTATCTCACAAACAGTATTTTCTTGTTCAATTTAACAAGAAATGAGTAATAAATGGATGCCATTGCCCCAAATCCCGCTGTGCTGTGTTTTTGCATTCAGCTCCCTAGTGAAAGGGCAATTTGCAAAATTATGTGATAGAGTAATTAGATGAAAGCCAGGCCTCAGATTGTTGTTATGCAGTTGCAGTGAGGCCTGATCCTGGAACAGCTGAATATTAGGTTGGCATGCCAAGACTATGGGCTTCATCTTGTTTGTACACAGAACAAGAAAGTAGGAGGCAGCCTCCTTTGCAGCTCGTAAAATGCAAGCCACAGTGCAATGTGCAATCACCCATTTTTTTCTCCCCATTTTACATGCTGCTCATGTTTAAAATGAAACTGGAAAGCATAATCACTTTTAATGCAATTAGACCCCAATTTAGCACTCTCTTCACACACATGCAACAATTCTAGTGAAGGCAACATTCTTGTTTTTACTTTCTCAATGGGAGCAAGTTTTGCCAAACCTCAACTGTGCTGCATCTTGAGCAGAACCAGGTGTGAAAAATGGTATAACTCATTTCTGCACTCGATGGACTGAATCATGCAAAGGGACCTGAGCTGGTTGGACCAGGAGGAGTGGGGATAGGGGGTGAGTGAGCTTTGTCTTCTCCTGTGAGTTGGGCTGAATTTGTTGCTCGATAGTTGGAAGCTAGACTTGGGGGGAGAGAGAGTCAGGTTTGAGTTGGCCTGCTGATGATTTCCTGGGCAAAATTACAGATGTTCAGCATATGACCTCCCCGAGAAGTAGTGTTTGGAAAGCAAAGAGGGGTTTTCAAGAGGCTGGACTGGACTCAGTTTTACTTTATAACAACACTGGCAGGGAGTCATACATTTGGAAAAGAGCAGTGCATTTTCCTACATGTCCATTTGAATTCACTCTTTAAGTCCATTTTAATGTACTCCCACTCCCACATTAATCAGAATTGAGCACTAAATATATGTGGTATAGTGCAAGAGGATCATACAATTTAAAGTTCCCTCAACAATTTTCAACAAGATACACAGCTTTTTAAAGAATGAAAAGAATGAAAAGCATTGTTATATTCATAGTATATAGTTTTATAGTATATTTAGTATGGTATGTAATTCTATATACCTTTTTTATAGTATAAGGTATATAACATTGCATACCTTAAATTTGTCTGTAAAGTGGAGTGCTGATTGTTTACATTGTTCCATCAGTTAGATCCTGCCACTCATATCACCATAGCAACAGGGTGCCTTGACAGACCTTATCACCAAATGATATGCTGCTTTACAGATGTTCAGCAACTGTGATTGTCATGCTAGTCTGTTATCTTCTTAAACTGAAATTTCTAACTAACTCAAAATTATACAACTATCACCTCAAATACATGAAAAGTTTAATACAACAAATACATTTCATTTGTTTTCTAAATGCTTAGGATGTAAAGTGTTGCAGTGTTCCTACTGCAATATATGGTACAGTGATGGTATCAAATGGTAATATGAAGATAGTTTGATAAAGTACTTACATAATAATCCTGAGTACTTAAAATAATACTCTGGTATTACCATTATGGTAGTGGCCAAAACTATTGTCTAAGGAGGGGTTTATTTTGTGAGGGTAGCAAGTATTTTAACTGTCAAACAGAAATATAATCACTAAGAATTAGTGTTTTATTGTTAGTACGTTGCATCATAGCATCCATTTTGTATAGCCTTTAAACATGGCTGCCATTATTGCAAGTGAGACTCCTGCCTTGCTCCTTTTTGTCAGGAAGAATGGCGGCCTCGCAAACAAAGTTCAGGCATGGTAACAGTTAGTAGAAAACCCACTTCTGAATGGCCCTGTCAAATAGCCACCCCAGCCATTAAAGGTGAGAGGTCAGCCAGGACTCAGATGTCATTAGTCTGTTGTTGTTTATTGCTGAAGCCCTGGGATGTCAGCACACTGGTCACCCATGGCAACCCCAGCATGGCACTCTGCCTTCAGCCTGGTGGGGAGTCCTACTTTTCACTCTCACCACGCAAGGCCAAACCTCAAGAGGGCCATGTACAAACATAAATTAAATGACAGAAATACTATGAACAGAAATACTATGAACTAAACAATTTGAGCTCTGAGTATATATTCATTCATTCATTTATTCATGCATCTATAACAAGATCAAAAGGTTTGTGCAGATTAATATTTGCAAATTTAATTTAGCAGCCTATGGTCTCTGGTTATTTCTTAATTTCATTTATGTAGTACTGAGTACTGGAAATTGAGAAAGCTTCAAGGAATTTCTCAGACAGTGAGGATGAAGTGCTTTAACTGTGAATCATTGAAAAAAATAGTTTTTCCTCTGTCCCTCAGAATTGTCTTTTCTGTTTTACTTTGTTTCTTGCAGTCAGTTAAGTCTCTATCTTCAGCTGTTGTAGTTTTTGGTCTCTGTGGTGTTTTTGTTTGAGAGAGAAAATACATGTTTATGTATGTGTGTGTGTGTGTGTGTGAAACATTTGGAAGCAATGACTTGGTGCTTTTTATAAAAGTTGGTGTCAAAGAAGAGGCAGCTGAGTCAATCTCAGGGCTTTGGCTGCCCATTGAGGCAGGATGCGCCCCCCTGCTCCCACATCTTGTAATGAAAACATCATCAATTACCCCACTGACAGGCCCCTGGGATGTGGGGCAGGCAACTCTTTGGGGCTGGTCTTTGTGGACAGACATCCCCCCACACTCCCACCTCTCACCCCCAGAGAGGCAAAGAGAGACAGGGTAGAAAAAGACTGTATATCCATCATTGGCAAAGCTTCCAGGGTGACAGCGAAAAAAGCCATTGGTGTGTCATGGGCAGAATGGATTGAATTGGCAGACTCCACATGGTGCAAGGAGAGGTGGTTGGTCACTGCTGACGTGGCCTTTCACAAGCCATCTGTGCCCTGATTAATGAGCGGCACATCAGTGGGCCTTCTTCTAAACAATCCCACCATGGCGTCCCCAACATCAGCTGCACCTTTGCATTATATGCATCAGGTATTGGAACAAAGAAAGAGCAGTGTTTAATTGACACCACTTGCTCTTTCTGTGTCTTAAGTCCTTCATAATGTCTCTGTAGGGCAGTTAAGTTTTACTTCATGTAACCTTTGAACTGTTGGAGAATGGCTGGTCCAGATGAGGAGCTGTCCCTCAGTCATACTCACCCATCCATCGACCTCACTGCTCCCAAGAAGCTGACAACTTTATAATGTCCACAGGGTCAGCCACTTTTGCCACCAAACCACTGGAGAAGATAGTATACCTTACTTTTCACAAGCGCATATATGGGCCTCTCAGAATTCCACCCATCCAGCTTGTTAACATACACTGTTAGTATATGCAGTTTCATTACATGTCAGTTAGGGATGGTTATATGCTGACTTGCTATATCATAACGATATTGTATTTCATTATCAGCTACTTGTGAAGAGTTAGCAAGGCAGCTAGCAGCTTATGAGCATGAGATCATGCTAGACCTGTGCAGTCTTCCATCTGCATAGGAGCCATGGCCTTAACGTGTGAAATTGTGCTGATAACTCTCACCAACCAGTTCTAATATTTGTGTAAATCCCCACAATATGCACTGTCAGCTACTTCTTAGCCTGTTCCTGAAAGAATCTTGGAGCTCAGATGTGGTGCAAGATTCTTCAATATTCACCACCTCCTGAGCATTCTGTGTGTTAATTTTGAGGCCTACTGTGGAAACAGAGAAAGAAATATCTGCAACTTTGACAAATTCCACTGAGGTGTCCAATGAGCACTTAGCATTGATGACCACAGCAGTGTAGCTTTGTTGTCATTGTGAAGTTGTTAATCATAGATTATAGAAGGTGTTAATCTTAGGTTAGGTTATGGTGCATGCTTGAACCACAACCAATGCATGGGGGCAGCATAGAGTGCTTACAGCCTGAGGGAACATGAGAATAGTTAAAGCAATAAGTTAATGTCAAGAGTACATTCTGCAGCAATTGGTAACTGCCAGTTTGAACTTTGGGTGCCAGTCCAACATGTTGTTTCGAAATCTTAAATCTGAGGCACATCCTTGAACAGGGTTTTTTGTGGCTTTGCCAAGCTAGGTGATGGCTCATTGGCTGCTTTCAATCATTGTAGATGCTGCATAAGTCTTCGTCCAGCTCCCATTTGTTGAGTTTTAAACCAAGCTCTGCTGTTTCACCCTAGCTATGCTATAATCGTCAGTGTCCTGGGACATTTCTGCCTTCAGTCAGCAGCTCAATACCTTTTACTTACAGCCACTGCAGAGCATTCCCCCACAGAGAAGAACTCCAGCTGTCTGTCCCAGATACTCTTGGCTGACTGTTTGTGTGTGAATGTGTGCGCCAGTGTATGCCTGATGGATTATATGGCAGAAGAGACGTGGTAATCAGTTTGCACGTTTGCTGAACTAATTTATCAATTCAGTTCCTCCTACTTGTAATCTCAGCCATGCGTGGTGCTCTGAGCTCATTGTGCTTTTCATCTGGGGACAAACAGTTCTTCAGGAAGAAACAGCACTACCCTCAGGCATCTTGATGGGGCTTTTTTCCCCTTCATCAGGGAAAGTCACAGAGAATCAACAGTGTATTTGTCTGGCAATGCGTCTGAGAAAGAAAACACACATGCATTCTATTCTGCATTAGTATCAGGCACACCCAGAATAACACTGCTTTATTTTGCATTGCCCCATTCGATTTAGAAACTGAAGCAGGCAAACAAAAAATAAACATTGGCAGGCTATCAATAACTGTGCTGTCTTGGAGGAGATAAATTATTTTATGCCATCATGTGTAAGTCCAGCTACCATGGCTTGCACGATGAATCCATGACCATTTTAAAATGTTGTTTTTGTTGTCATTGATTTCCCAAGGTGATAAACAAAGGGTAAATGGTCTTGGACACTTAAAACCTTTTAAATTTGTCTTATTTGTCCTAACTTTATCCAGGAGCTGGCATGTAGTCAACTATTGAATAGGATTCTCTCCATTTAGCTCTGATAGTGGATCTTGACCTTTACCTGCCACACTGAGTGCCTGGTGTTTCCTGTCGCAATAAGGGATGCATGGCTGCATGGGAGCTACATTGAGAGCACCTGCTGATCCATGTTGTCCCCATAGAGATTGCTGGTTGCAGCCAGGGGATTACTCCTCTTTGTGTGAGGCATGTGCACTGTGTGTGTCTCGAGCTAGACATGGCTGCATTTGTGTGGGATCAGTAAAAGAGAGAGTGTTGGTCCAGGGGTCTTGAGCTAGACATGGCTGCATTTATGTGGGATCAGTAAAAGAGAGCATGTTGGTCCAAGGGTCTTTGTTATCAGTGAAGTGTTTTACCTGTGGTGGAGGAGGAAGCCAACAGAAGCAAGGTGCTGCTCACTTGTTTGTTACGACAGATTAAGTCATCGATTTGTATAAGCTGTGCAGTACCTTTCTTCTGCTCAGACAGAGAGAGAGAAGAGGTGGGAGAGCAGCAAAGGAAGACCAGAGAGCAGAGGAGAAGCATGTCTCTCTGTGTTCTTCATTGCCTTACTCAAAACTTGGCATAAGGGAGCAATTGTAAAATAGCTTTACCTTCTTTTAACTCTTTTCCAACCATGACCAGGTTTCTCCTCTCCCTCAGGCTCTCCACTGAACATTAATTAAAATGGCAAGGGCAAAAGGGTAATTATGATAATAACATAATAATATCGCACAGGTTATTAGAATTTTTTGTGGTCCCAAAATTGCTTCCTTTGAGTATCACATTTCAGTGGCATTAGCTAAAGGATAATATCCTTGAAAGTAAAGGCATTAGAATGGATTCTTTGGTCAAGGTGCAATATGGTAACCTGATTCTCTTAACATTTAATGCATCATGAGTTCCTGCTCCTGCCACTCGGCCCCCACCTTTAACAAACCCAGTGTTGGCTGCTGAGAGGCAGAAGGGTGGAGCTGCTTGTGTACCGAACCATGCCTTAATAGTGCTGCTTTGCATTTCACTCCCATTCCTCTCGACAATAGCTAAAACAATCATTTGGGTTTTTATCAGCTTTAAACAAGTGCAAGCTGCTGTGATTTTGAGCAGTGAGCCAGGCCTCTGGCTGGCACTCTCTAGAGTAGGGCCTTCTGAAGCAAGGCGTAACTCTCTCTCCATGATGCTACCTGACGGACTGTGCTCAAGTCCCCATTCCTGCAAATATTAGTCTCCCCCGTCGAGTGCTGGCAGCCCACCTCCAGCTGTGGTCTGTGTGGTACGGCATGGTGCGGATGAATTGCTTTTGAATGTTCCCCCCTCAAATAGGCTGCAATTACAAGCCTAAAGAGGTTTAGTGGTCCAGTAAACTACATAATCACCCTTGAATTAGCCTGGGCTCATCAGCTGCAGTCCACCAAGCTTCAGTCAGTGTTTGTAGGCTGGCCCCCTTATTACTGTGTGACTGTGAACAGCAGGTGTGGAACAACACGCATCCCCCTTAAACACAGACTCCCCACGCTTCCACTGGTATCTGTAATGAGACCAAATAAGAAGCTGCCTACCCTATTGCAACTGACTTCAGATTAGTGCCTGAACCTGGTTTACCTTTTTATAGTGTCTTTTGGCGCTGGAAGCTATAGGCCACCCCATGAAAAATATAGCTCTCCTCTATGTAAAGCTATTCAAATAACAGCCACTGTCTTCAAATGAAGTGGCTTACAAATCCGGGTGTCCAGATATGTGTTATTTTCTTTTTGCCTGTTGCACTTTGCATTTTTGAATGCAAACCCCATAGTACAAATTTGATAATGTTGATTTAGTGCACACTGGGCTTGGAAGTTTACACCGATATGGATAGATCTGATTTGTATTCTAGCTCACACCCATTCTTTAATTTTAGACTTACAGTATGTCCTGAACTGCCTCAAAACCAAAGGCGCCTATTTCCTACACAAAAGAACTTGTGTTACACCCTCTTCCCTAAACCAACAAAACATTTTTTAACAAAGGAAGACTAATTAAAGTTCTGGTAACCAAATTAAGCGTATCTGTTTTTTTATCAGAAATAGGGATTAAAATAAAATAAAAATGTGTTCCAAGGGTGAAATTTCCCCAGCTTTAGCTTGTTGTAGTACATGGATTTCTAAAAATGCTGCCTGTGAATAATTCATGTGCCAGCTTTATGTTGACTTAGCTTGCTACCAACTTAGAGGTGTCCCAGTGAAGCATTCCCACGTTCTGTGAGCCAGCCAGTCACCAACTCCAGTTGTTTTCCAAATCTGAGATATTTCTCCCTTTTTTGTTATTGTCTCATTGGTAAATCTGTTTTAGAAATAAATTGGGTTACAGAAGCTTTTCTGTTTTGTGTTTTCGTCTTCTCTGCTATCTCTGTCTTCAGTTTTCCATATGAAGCATGTTTTGTTTTTCTTTAATGAAGGACAAAACCATGTTTATGCCACATACACAAAAAGGAATTTAAAATGCCTTATATCTCAACTCTTCCTCTGCCAAGGCAAATCTCTAAGACCAAGAATGTTTGTGCTATCTTGGAAAAATAGCACCTTTCTCTAATACTAAATAACTTTGTAACAAAGCAGTGATTTTTCGTCCACTCTCTATCTCAGTGATGAAGACAACAACTACATAATTGTCTTGTGAGATGATAATACTCTCAGCCAAATATGAAGGATAATCCTTCTTTCTTCACCCCACAGTTTTTACTGGTTGCCGTAGGTGACCGTAGCTGCAGAAGAAGGCCCTGAGCTGGAGATATGGCTCTTGAGAGTGCACTGCTAATGCTGTCAGAGCTGGAGTAGGTGGATCACAAAACTATAGACCTAATCCTGTTTTCTTCAGAGCCGAGCCACCAAAGAACGGTGGTCACGGCCCACTCGTAGAAGGGCTGGTTATGAGATGGGATGTTGAAATGATACTCCAAGGACATCCCGGCCAAAATGACCCCTGGATCAAGCCTCAGGCATTCCTCAGGGGCGGCTCGGTTTCCATGGGGATTAGCCACAAGGAATATGAAAATGAAGCTGCAGTAGGAGACCGAAAATTAACCCTTGCATAGTCACCTTGAAGGGACCCAATGACCTTGGTCACTCATGAAACATTGCACATTATATGATTTCTCAGGAAGGTGGACACTTTATGAAAAAATTTGCTAGATAGAGCCATCAGGATTAGTTTGTATGTCCTGTGACTGACCGATCATCTTCTCCCTCTGTCTGCTGGAAGGCACGACTCTGGAAGCACGCCTCTTGTTATTGTGCCATACCTCACCATTTTTTTCTGTTATAGTAATAAGCACCATGTTCAGCACACACTTATTTTATTAAGTTAATCTTGTGTGGAAAGCTCCTTTAATCCAAATCACACAGGATACTGAGTAATGTTCCCTTAAATAGAACATAACGATAATAACGGTAATGCGGGTAATGAAGGCGGCAGAGTTGAGGGGGGTCGGGGGAGCTTTGGCTGATTGTAATTAACTAGTTAAGTGGAACACAAAAAGACATGTCCATAGTGTTGGGGGAGGATGTGGCACTAACCAACCCTGGGGATTGACAAGTAAAGAAATACGGCTGGAATTTTTTTGTGGGGGAAGCAAGATGATGACGAAAAAGCATAGATAAAAGGAACTTCCAAAATAGTTCTCCCCTCACAGTGAACCAGAGGATCCTGTCTAAAGACCTGATAAGGAGCACAGCTGGAGCTCATCCAGACCTCATTCTCCCTGTTTTAGAGAGACACAACTCTCCACAAAGACTTAAAGAACAAGAGTACATACCTCTCATGTTTCTGCTCTCTTAGTCTGGCTCTTACCTCTCAGCTTTTAGGTTACAGTGCAGTAAATACTGGAATCCTACCGCTCCCACAGATTGGTCTGCTGACACAAGTTGACTCCTCATATCTTGGCTGCATTCAAAAAAGCATTCTCGGCAGCTGCATTGAATTGTGGGTAAGGAGAGTAAAGTCAGCCGAGGGTTAGGGGAAAACTGTTTAGAGCAGCAATCTTTTGCTCAGTCAGAGAGCCAGAGAGATGGGGAAAGACCTGTTCACCCTCTTATCTCACTGATAGGAGACAGACTCCATGCTTTTCCCTGCCATTCTCTGTCTGAGAGAGCCGCAGAGGAAGACTGGGAGGTACTATGGTTGATGCACTGCTAGACATACACAAACACAGATAAGGTACATGACGAAGAAATGAGCACAGGACATCATTGCCTTGGCATCTACCAGTGCAGAAAAGGCTGGATATTCTGATGAAAGGAACAGTATATTTGGACAAGACATTTCATTAAGATAGGTGAAAGGAAACAGGGAGGATGCGTTGAGATTTTCCATCTGTTCTTTAGGCAATGTTATTGCTTTTTCGCTAAAGCATCACGAGAGCCTGAGAAAACAATTCTCACCCAGCACTGCTGCCAAGAGGATTAAAATACTCAGTGTCTCTCTGATGATAAAATCTGTTGGTTTCTCTCAGTTAAACCATCATGTAAATCACTCTGTTTTGATGTATAGCGATAATTTGGTGTTTGGAGACTAAGACAGTGAAAAGAAAAAATGCTTTCTGAACATTTCTCTACTTCATGAGTTCACAAATGCTTTGATATAATGAAATACGTCAGCAGTCATGGTAATAATGTGCTGGCAGACAGTAAGAGAAGAAACTGAAAGCCATTTAGGGATGCAGGGAGGGAGGGGTGGCAGAAATCTAATAGAGATATGACCTGTTAGGGGAACCAATTTGAAAACGGGTATCAGAGTGTGTGAGCAGCTGAATGAAGTTTCCTCAAGCTTACCTGCTTTATCCTCCCTGCCTGCAAAATACTGGTTATGCATCGCTTTCTTCAAATCAAACATAACTTCTGAGTAACTTGCTCTGTGTTGGCATGGCTTAGCAGCATACATAGCTGAAGCATAAACAAAAATAAGTCAAAGCTTGGCCATTCAAGCCAAATATGGACACATATTATTGCACAGAGCAATTTGAAAAGGAATTGCAAAGAAAATGACTGGCTGTGGCTACAGACTTATGTAACTGGCATACAGAAAGGCCAATGTCAATAATAATATAATAATAATAATAATGCAAACACTCTGTAAGTGTCACTTTTACTTGTGGTGTTTAGAAATTATTGCAAGTGTAAATATTTAACACTCTGTGGTGATAAATATAACATACCCAAGGTATTTATTTAATGCTGATTATATGCAAATATTGTAAATACTTGTACGTTTTGAAATGGTAAGGCGGATAATATATAAGACAACAACTAATACAGAAATTAGTTTAAAAAATTGTTTATTGAAATAGTTTGTCTTTCTTCAATCTGCAAAATACCATTGTTTAGTACAACATTTTTTTACAAGCCAGGTTCTCCTATTCTAGGATCACCATCCACCTTTGCAGCCTAAAGAGAATTTTATAACTGGTATTCTCCAGATGATTTATGCTGAAATCTACTTTCTGTGCATCATAGAGTTATGGTTGCTGTTCCTGTAAAAATAGACATATTTGGGTAAAATAAACACACAATAAAAATAAAAAACCTTATAAAATAAAAAAAACCTTGATCAACATCTGTACATGGGGAAATACATAGACTATCTTCCCTTCAGGATCTTTCAAGTTTGCAAATAATGTAGCAATGCCAAAGGCATGTCTCTTGTTGAAGTGATATCCTTCTGCAATAGTAAAAAACTATTTATACCATAAAATTAAAAACTGACAAACAACAACGCAGACAACCCCTCTGTTTAATTGCGGTAAAAAGAATAACATCTCTGAATGCGGATCTGAAATAACTTGTCCTCTGTTCAGCATCTGTGCTTTGTGTGAAACCCTATCACTGTCTCCATCAGTAAACATGTATATTAAACTTTCTTTAAAGAGCATTTAATCATACAAATGCCCTCTTTAGCATTTTATAAAAAAATACATGTACATGTTGCTGATGAGCAATACTTTTGACAAACCTGTACCTTACAACAAATTGTGTCACATCACATCTTCACATGCCAAATGAAGTTAATCTTTACAATTACTGCAAAAGTTGGGAACCATGTTAAATATACTCATGTCAAATATCAATTGAGCTTAACTCTAAATTGAGCTAAAGTTTAACTCTCTAAATCCAGACAGCATGTCTGTCACACATTTTAAAACATAAATATCATAAACATAAGTCAATTAAGAGAGTGGGGGGATGTCAACACAATACCTTCATTGTAGAAAATGCTAAAAGTGCTGCACTATTTTACGATTAAATGTTGATGATTAATGACTAAATGTAGCATTTAGAAATGTGTATTATCTCTGTCCTCCTCCACAGAATTATCAGCTCACCGGTAGGGACTGAGGGGAAAAACTGTACATTACCTTGACAGTCTTGTGACTTACTAAACATCAAAACATGTCCCATTTTTTATCCCTGTTTACCTGTTAAATGGTATATACCATTGGTTTAAACAGGAGCTCTCTGACTTAAAAGAGAAAATGCACAAACTGACATTAAAATGACAGCAGTTAACTGCTCTTAAATTAGAAATCCTAAATTAGAAATAATCTAACAGTATTATATAAGGTATATACAATGTTTTAGTGATAAAATTAAATGTATACAAAACCCTCAAATGCATTGCATTGAATGAAGACAAATTCAGTCAAAAACGATGGCGGGCGAATTGAAAATGCTCTGTACTTGTGCAGTTCTTGATTTCATGTCAACACCCAAAATGAACACTGTACAGTAACACTAAACAAGTGATAAAGCATGTGATGTTTGTAACCAAACACCAGATTTTAACACTGGCTGCTCAACACTTTATCTTTCAGTTTTTATCACTCAGTAATTTGCTATGCAAGTTTCAAATAAGCTTCTCTAGATTTACATGTAAGGACGCATACAATCAAACTGGCTAACAGAGATTCTTTTGTGTGAACAGGTGCTAATGAAATGTGAATAGGTCATATATTATCCAGATATGACAAATATTAAGTGTAAATGGGACCTCAGTCATTGCGGCCCCATTCTGCTCAAATACAGGTGTGACTACCTCAAAGTCATTATAACAACAAAGGTGAGGCATGCACGATGCTGCAGGCGGAAGAGCTTGACCCAGTTGGCATTTGTACAGGAATCCTGTTTGGGTACTGCTGAATGCTCATGGTCAGAGCCACCTGTCAATCACAGAACAGGTCTTTGTATGAGGTTTCTAGGATTTAATGAGCAGTTAGGATAAGATTAGGTTACAGGTTTGCGCTGAAACTTGACTGCTTGTTTTCTCCACCCATTGTGCATTGTTGTAACATTTCGTTTTGTAAAGTTGTCTAACAAGTTGCCTTAGTTGAAAGCCCTCCACCCACGTCTGTTTTTAAGCTAAGCTGGTACAATATGTTCTTCCTTATTCCTTAATCAATGTTCTCTTATGCTACTTAATATTTATATTCTAAAGAACTGTTTATTTTTAGGTTCACTCACCCAATTTCCCTTAAGTCCTTTACAAATGTGGATCACATAGTGTTTGACTCTTAAAACATAGTTGTGACAACATTCTTATATGCAAATTGTCTGACAAAACAAGCATTTCTTTGTTCCAGATTATGTTGTCTGAGTGAAACCAAGCCTGAATTAAATGTCACATTTATCCATTGTGGCGAATTGTACACAGGATACCCATCAGGAAGTGTGAACCTTACAAAGTCCCAATTCTCTCATGTCTGGAATTGTGGTCCAGATCTTAAATTATTCTATGTAGGTCAGCAGCAGAACAGGACATGTTTGTACTGTTACATGGCCTTTGGCACAGCCTTCCCCCAAAAAGTCACAAGGCCTCCGATCCTCTTCCTCAAACATGCTCTTCATTGTAAGGCTGACTAGCCAATGCACGGCACTCAATGCCATCATTTTCTCTCCCATACGTTTGTACTACAGAGCACTTGCAGGGCAAGGACGACACTTATAGCCTTGAAATGATTAGCTGATGTTACAATTATGGATGCTGATAGATATTTGCTGCTTAAAGCCTGGCTATCAAAGCATTATCACTGATCAGATTGTGGTGACAGAGGTTGAAGTATTGTTTTCTCATTTTCAGTCCTGGCCCTGGTTTAAACAAACCTCATCATTGTGGTCTCTTGATACAGATGAGGCTCTGGACACTAAAAAAATGATAAGAAAAAGAAGTGAAAGAATCCAAAAATGTACTCCAAAGTGCCTGGAGGCGACTCTGCAATTATAACTTGCTGCATGAGATTATCCACAGTTTGTTCCAATTTATGTACAATTGGATCACATGAAAATGACAGAGCGACAGGAAAACAGCTCGCTTTTTCTAGCAGTACCAGTAAATAAACATGCATTCAGTGACATGAAAGACATTCCACTTTATTACTGCTAGAAAAAAGAGCAGACAACCCGTGGCGCCAACCATTTCTATATTTCTGTTTGTTAGTTTGGAAGCCTTGTTTTCATTATACCCCTCAAAGGGTGAATTATAATCAGAAACTATGTCCTCTTCCTTTTCTACCCTATATATATATATATATATATATATATATATATATATATATATATATATATATATATATATATATATATGAAGAGCAAAAAATTAAAAAGTAAAATTATATTTAGTAGTGTCATTGTTAAAAACACAGTTAATCAGTTCCTAAACTGTGCTGCTAAGGGGGTAGATTTATTTTAGGTTGGAAAACTGGTACATTGTGGTCCTTGCAGTTTGTTGTAGCCAGTTTGCTAACTTCCCTGTTGATCAGAAATCCCTTTTCACATTGCAACCCCAGGCCAAGTTAAAGCCCCTGCCTGTGTTAATCCCTGGCAGGCTCTGTTTTAGGCAGTGGGTTTAGAAGGTTTGAATCTGCCAACACAAATAGCACAATGACCTGTTCGCACAGATTAGAAGAGTTCAGGTCCACTTTAAAGCATAATATGAAAGTAGTTTATAACACAGAAATGGGTGGTGGGATATTGGTGTGGCAAGACGTCCTGCACAGGTTTCTGTCTAGGTATAAATGTGGTGTAAACATCTTTGCATACCGTCCTCCTATTTTACAGGCTCAGCAGAGGGCTCAGCACAGGCTCTGTCTTGTATTTTTCATGAACAGCACATTGTTTAGACTCTAAGCTAGCAAGTTTTATGCTTTTCACTGCTAATATAAATCAAGCAAATCTCACCTCAATTTTATTTAAACAGCTGGATGAGCTCAAATCAAATCCATAACTTCCAAGAGCCTTCAAGAGCTCAGCTGTATCAGAGGCTGCTCAAACTGTTTAAGTCTTGTGCGTGTAGTTCATTTTTAGCTCTGAGAACATGGGTATGTTAAGCGATATAAACACACTCATATATACATAATTTAGACTTGAGCTCTGTATTCAACTCAGTGTGTTTCACATAGCTATCCTCCATCAGGCATTCATGGCACCTAGATGATTAGAACACATTTCAGAAGGGTTGTATGGCACAGCACTCTAATTACTGTTTCTGTTCCCACACTTCACTTAACTTTATAATTGGCTTGCCTTTTTCTCTGCCATTAATTACACAATTTCATATTCCATTAATGACTCTAAGAAAGAGACACACCTCACTTTTTCACACTAATTAACAGCTGCTTTTCTGCTTTTCCTCATAAACGTGTCAGCAGCATCTCCCTTCTGTACCTCAGACCTTTCTCTCACTCACAAATGGGCTCATTAATTGATTTATACACAATATTTCTCATGTCATTTCCTGTTGTTTTATTTTTAACAGCACCCTTACCCTTCAGAAGAACAGAAAAAGCAACTGGCACAAGACACCGGGCTTACTATACTACAAGTGAACAACTGGTAAGTCAATTGTACTTTTGTGTTTACATGCAATCAATAGCTTTGCCTCTGGCAAACAGTTCCTAATGATTTGAATTAATACACTCCCCTCCTCCCTCTTTTGACCGCCCCTCCCATCCGTCTCCCACTTATCGCCTCATCTCCCTTCGAATCAATTCACCCAAAGGGATATTGCTGCCAGGATTTTTCCAACATTTTTCTATTTCATTTGCACATTCAAATATGAATCCCTGTGAGAGCAGCTACTGTCGTGCTTTTCTGAATCCTTGCTCGCTGTGACATAGGACTACTTGTCCAACCGGCTATTGATCTCTAAAGTTCTGTAAAGTTTGACTGGCCCTTTAATAATAACTCAGCACAAACTTGGTTATTTGCCCTGTCTAATGAAGAACCTGAGATTGGGAGTGGGGAGATGAAACCAAGCCCAGATGGGAACTTTTGATGTAGGAACACAAACAAAAGCCTTTGCTGCATATTTCTTCTCAACAACCTCACCAGGCAATATGACAATCTATTCGCAAACTCTCTCAGCTCTTGTTTTTTAAGTGTTAGAGATTAATATTGCCTAGGCTTTAATTACATAGCCTAATCCATTTTGCTAAATAAGCCAGCCTTGATGTTGGCGCTGCCAATATTAACACACAGAGATTTAAATCTATTCTAATACATTACTAATGACTTGTAATCTGTAACCTAATTCAAATCTCACAATATAAAAGTAACATTATGTGGTTAATTTTGGATTACCTGAAGGCCACATATGCAAATAAAGACAAGAGTAAACATATCAACTAAATTACTTAAATAAACTTATTAACTAAATTACTTAAATATCAACTAAATTACGTTTTTGATGTACCAACAAAACTTACCAGCTGGCAAAAAGGCACTATTTTATATTAGAACAAAGAAATAATTGTGGAAGTGTCCATCCAATTAAAGCATTATTTTAGCAGTGGTCATCACAATAATTGTTGTATCCTCATTACGTAACACTTTGACAAATATTCTGTTACTTCCAAAGGCTATTAACAAACCATCTCTGGTTATGTACACCAGAGGCCAGGAAAAAGAGAGTAATGGGTTGTGTATTAAAGCCCATTACACAAAATGTAATTTCTGACAACATAATCCTTTCCATTGTTCAGTTTGTTACCTTGGAGACGACTGGTGACTACGAATGAGGATTAATTTTCAAAATAGGCCTATCAGTGGGACACAGGCTGACAGACACAAGGGAATTTTGTTGAGGTTATCATTTTCTGTGACCCTACAACAACCCATGGGAGATCAATTCTTTAAGCCATATTAGTTAGTAGAGAATATGGGCAATTACTGAACACAGTGTCCTGTTCTGAACCAGCTCTCTGTATGCCGGGCTGATCCATTTTGTAGCAAAGTTTGGTTCATGAAAGAATTGTCCCACTCTCTGACTGTTGTGGATGCTGGAGAAAAAGCATGTGTCTGAGCAAGCGTGTGATGAGCCAGTCAGTCTAAGCGGTATTAGGTTCTAAACCCAACATGCAGAGATCTTGCTGCCCTCTTCCAGACTGTGTGCATCAGTGTGTATGTGTGTTCGGGTATGTGTGTAAGGGTGCAGTCGAAAGTGTGTTGAAGAAGAGAGAGAGACATTCAGCACATTAGGTTAGAAAGTGGAGTCTGTCGTTTCATAGGCTCATAGTTGCGCTTAGTAGGAAGCACACCATTGGGTGTCTCCATGGCAACCCCTGGTGATGTTACCTCCTGACCTGCTGATTTTTAGAGGCAATTTCCCCAGCTGTGATTCTGTTTATTGGACTAGTCAAAGCACAAGGCAAATACAGCTAGCTCCTAACATACAATATGAAAACTAAAGCAAGATTTATGAGATCAAATAAAAGCATATATGTAACATTCAATTACGACTTTAGAACTAACTAAAATGCAATACCAAACAAATAGCAAACAGTTGGAGCTAAACAAAAGATCAGCCACAAATTGCAGCTCCCCTAAAAAGCTCTGCTCCCATAGACTTGTTAACTCACATGTACGTGTCCATTATTGATGAGAGGGCTGCATGGGGTGAGGATCATTCATGAATTATTGGCACTAACATAACGTAAAGAATCTCTTCTAAACTAGGTTCACGTATTAACAATCAGCATGCACATGTGTGTATTGTTTAATCAACATGCACTGAGAATGTTCGAAAAGTATTCATCAAATCCAAGAGATGCCCAATGGATGTACACTTAATCACACTCTTATGGACACCCTTATGCGCACATGAGCATAGACACACATGCATACACACACAAAGGACACGCATGAACACACACAGACGTCTGAGACACAGCAAGCAAATGTGGTGTCAAGGAGGGAATATGTACCGACAGCCAGATTTTTCTGGCGGTAGATGTCAGAGCTTTGATAGGGATGATGTGCAATCATATTAAGATATTGAGGTACAGTCAGTTGTTCCACCACTGACAAACGTGAAACTTTCAATGAAATTAAACTTCAGCGGAAAGAGAAAACGGGGAGCATGAAAAAGAAAAGAGGTAAACAGAGTAAAGTCTTGCCTTTGACGATAAGAGGAAGCATTCTGAGAACACTATAAAGATCAGTGATGTAAAATCAATGGGCTGGTCATCGGGTTTCACATGTTGCCCGTTCTTCCCTTCCTGACGGAATTTAATAATCCCTTTAAAGATGCTGTTTAAACCTTAGGGATGGATTGTTTTGTCAATAAGGCACCTTTTATGAAAGTCTTAAAAGCATGGAGTGAAGTGTGGCGAGGCTACTTTAGAGAAACAGCGTCCACACACCCGGGATCAGGTTTCTGTGCCTGAGAGAAGAAACAAGAGAGAGAAAAAAGAAATGGAGAACTGGATGACTGGCATGCTTCACTTCTCTGACAACCAAGCCCGCCCATGTCAAGAGAAGTTGAAACTTGTTCAAGAAAAGACTCTGGATGATTGCTCTCTGTGCTTTTTGTGTGTAGTATTTGGCAACGTTCATATAGCCTGAGGGAAAATAGTACCTCTGACCCAGCAGGTATCTCAAAGAGATGACAGACAACATTTTTACCTGTAGAAAAGAACAAAAATCACAAATTGTAATCACAAATATTTCTAATATGTAATTAAACAAACAAAAGA
Source organism: Chromobotia macracanthus (assembly GCA_036877525.1). Lineage (NCBI taxonomy): Eukaryota > Metazoa > Chordata > Actinopteri > Cypriniformes > Botiidae > Chromobotia > Chromobotia macracanthus. The sequence goes on from JAZGTH010000036.1 coordinate 3,190,351, forward strand.
CCTTTTGAGTAAGAGTAATTTTACGTCCATTAAAACTGTGATCAGACTTTCCAAAATACTGGAGTCTGTGATTAAAAGTCAGATATTCAAATGAATAAAAATATTGTAATGCAATTCTATTCACATTCATTTTACTTCCATAGGTCTGTACTTCCATATATCAAAAATGGTCTCATTTGTGTTTCTTTTAGGAAATTTAATAAAGATCTGAGAAAAAACAGATACCCTAATAAAACTAAACTAAGAAAACTGTTACCACCCCTGATCTACCAAAGAGCCACATCTGTGTAATAAATTTCTTATCTGAGTACTGGTTTTGTTAATTTGCAGGTGTACTATATGTGGTTTCTAACCATAATGTGCATGGCCGACCATTTGTATAAGCTATACATACATACGTGTATGTCTGTGAGTGTGATTGCACATGTATAAATATGTGTGTGTGACCACAGATGGGCCAGAGCCTGTGTCCTGTAGCGCTCTTCACACAGTCTATCTGTCAAGGTGCTTTAGCGTGAATATCCGTGGCCTTTCAACAAAATACCAACACACCCTGGGGTCAAACCGCCAAACAAAAGACATATTTACACCAGAGAGACACCAAGCATGCTGCCCCAGCCTACACCCTCAAAATCCCCTTGCTGCATCAGGCAAAGATGGAGACATTGTGAAGAGCTCAGTTCTGTGAAGCTGGTTGGATATAAGGATTGTTTGCCTTTCTGCACAGTTGGGCTCAGGCTGTTCTTCAGTATTTGCTAACAATTCTGCCATACTGGAATTTCAGCACTTGCTCAGACCTGATCTCTATCTGTGTTGTGTCAACAGCAGACAAGTTGGAGTGGTTCTTTGTGTGTGAGTTTAGTTGTGTGTTGGACTGTATGTTTGTGTGTGTGTCAATGAGAACAGTGCAGTTAAAATTGTTTTTTAGTCTCTGAGAGAATGCATCCCTATATGTGAAGATATATGTGCATGGATGACTCTTTGGCAGTAAGTTGTCGTAGGATATGTGCGTGTGTGTGTGTATGCATTCGTACAGAGTCTGTGAACCATACAAGGGTGCACCCCTCCTCCCTCTCTCTCTCTCTCTCTCTCTCTGTCTTACATCACAATGAGCCCCAGGCACAGCCTACATTTTTTCTTCATTTCTGTCCTTTTTTATCCTGTCTTTTGTGAGGGAATGTGAACATGACAGACGGCTCTGCACTACAGCATATTGGTTATGTTTATAAATCTATGAACAGATTGGACTGCTGATTAGCGAGCAGACCACTGATTAGCTAATGAGCTTTTAGCATTTGAGTGATTGCAAGGTCATGCTGAACTTCACCTCTCCAACAACAACCACAAAAATAAGCATACAAGAGTGAGTAACACTTCATGTATTGGTACTATATGTATAATATTAAAATTACATGGTACAAACCATATTATTGTTTTGTAATGTGTGTAATTTATGCACCACTAGCATCACCATCATCAGAAATACTGTCCTCGTCTTGTATGTATCTATTAAAATATAATAATATTTATTATAATAAGATATATTCATATATATAAAATGTATAAAAATAAAAACAGTTTTTCACTCAGGTAAATGCTTGCCTAGTGTATGGTTGATAGTCAGTGAAGTCTTATGTGAAAGTGTGATCATAGTAAGGTCTTGTATATATGTGTGTGTCAATAGAACTGGCGGTGCCAGCATGAGCTCTTCACCGCCCGGCAGAGACCACTACAGTGACAGCTAGGAGGAGAACCATTAAACCTGCCACCGTGATGTCATTTCCTGTGGCTGCCACACACACATTGCAAGACTGTGGGGTTTATTTGTTTGTGTGTATGCCCAGACAGAGAGGCAGTGCCCTCTGGCCAAAACTCTGGCCTACGGCATCAGGCTACATAAAAAGCCCTCAGAGATAAACTCTAGCATGGAATAGAGAATGCTCCAATGTTGTGTTTGTGAAGTGGGTATGCAATGGTGCCCTCTCTCACTGATGTATTATTGCTCTCTTTTACTTGCTCTCTCTGGACTGGGTGGAGAATCAGAAGAGAGCAGACAGGCCATGTCTATGCCAAGAATGACCTCATAGTCCCTAGCTCCAGAGGAGTGGGGAACCTTCTCCCTCTCTCTGAAGCACGTCCAGCAGATAGCAATAGAGTGGTTATGCTTAGCTTTGTTTTTCAATGGGGTTGGTTTGAATGCTGCAGTGGAGTAAGATCACAGTGATGATCTCCTTTCGCCTCGGGCTGGGGGTGTTTGGGTCTGTAGTCTTCCTACATGTTCCTGGCTGCGTTCTTCTGTCCAGCAACTCACTGCTATCACCAATGCGCCTCTTGCTCTTCTCACCAATTGGCTGTGTGTTTATAAAGTGTGTTCCTCAGCCCCCAGGCGGCCCCACTCTTTAAAAGCAGCTTTAGAGGGGACTTCACAGCTCTGTTAATGGAAAGGTTTCGACTTTGTTTGGCGAGCAGAGCTTGTGGGGGTGCACCGGGGGTGAGTTTGCTAAAGTAATGGCCAGCCTCTGTTGAAGGGGGGCTGATGCAGCAGAGATTATACCAGCCCCTGCTTGAGATTTACCCAAAAGCCCCCTTTACGTCTCTTCTGTTTTCTTTGGACGAGCTGTTCTGCTGTGCTAAAATAGGCCAGGTAATCCCTATGATGTCTGTGGGAATAAGAACCAAGAAAACCCCAGTCACATAGGCACTGAAACATTTTGGGAGAGCCTGCATTTAAAAGTGGGATTAATTATCATATAATCTTCTTCAAAAGAGTCAAGAATTTGCGATGGTTGACATTGATAACCACATTTTGGCATCTTACAAGCTGTGAACAAGAACAAAAGGGAGCCATTGCTAGTAGATGTGCTGACTATTAAGTAATAGTGTGAATTCTGTTAAAATTAAGCTTTCTTAAAACTTTGTTAAGAATGACAACCCTATCTATTATACTTATGGGACTCCAACTATGCAGTCTGGTCTGAGAAGCAGCACAGGGGCCTGGGGGAGGCTGGTGTTATTAAAAAGGCAAGGAAAGGTGAGAAAGGCAGCAATGTGCAGTGCAAGGGTAGGGTGTGATGGGGTTGAATAGAATTGTCTGGAGGTGAGAGATGCAAGTGGGTGACAGTAAGTTGGTCCTTTATGTACGTTCCACTCCCCCTTGCCAATCTCTAGCTTTGAAATAGGTTAAGGCCACTCCTCCAGGACTGGGTGCTATGGGCTGATTAATAGGAGTGTGTAAATGTGTGTGTGTGTGTGTGTGTGTGAGTGACAGAGAGAAAGAGCGAGAGCGGCCGGATTGGGGAGAGACTGGAGTGTAAATGGAATTTGTGCAGCAAACAGCTGGACTAGTTTATTTAAACACAGGCAGGGCACAGCAACTGACCCCAGTTTGACTCTGAGAGGGGAGGAGCCAAGATGAACTTTTATGACTTTGAGGCCGAAATGAGATGATTGTATTTATGAAATCCCCCTCAAAGCAAGCCAACATGTGAACTTCTAATTGCTTAGGTAAATGAATCACTGGTGCAGTCATTGATAATAACGTTGGTCACCAAAAGAGTTTTAATTATCAGTTTATCAGTTTGAACTGATAATTACACAAAGCTCAAAACATCTTTGCTGCCTTTTGTTTAATGCATTTGTTGAGGTGAGATTTCTTTTGAGCCACAGATGCAGATCCGATTTATCCAGATTATTCTATTCCATCAGTATTACGGATATGCCTGTTTGTGGGTTTTTAATATACATGTAAATGTAGCTGAATGTGTTGAAATGCGATTTCATGAGTGAATTTGGTCCTCTGTAGTCATGCATGCACCTCCTCACGCAGTTTACATCTCAGAGAGAGGGAACAAGTGAAGGAAGGGGGCATTTCTGAGAAAAATGGCACACTTCATATGCATTTAGATAGACATACTGAAATATAACCTTTTGTATCTTCAATCCGGATTTTTCCAGCAAGCCTTATTAAATTATTCCCTAATTGGTCACGCAACAAAGGCAGCTGATGAAAAAGACAATTTCTTGCTTTTAATTGGCCATTTCACGTGCCGTTCGTGCTACACCTGTGCGTTTGTAATGAGAGTGGGAAATTAGCAGAGGGCCTGGCAGACCAGACAGAGATCAGATCGGCTGTCAGTGAAGATGGGAATGAGCAATAGTACTCCAGCACATTACAAAACACACACACACACACACACACACAGAACACAATGAGAAAATCCAAACTCTGGCCTCTATCAAGGTTCATTTGGCTCATAAACCCTTTCAATTCAATCTCTTTCTCTTCCTTTTTAGTAAAGCTCTGTATTTTAAAACCTCCTTTTTACCCTATTTCAGAGGTGCCACTAGTGGCGTTTTGCTTTAAAATAGCCCCCTATTGTCCCAAGACGGGCTGAATAGTTGGCTTCATTGTGTGCCTATGGGAAGTAGAAACCGAACAGGCCATAAACGCAGTCCTATAGCGCAGAGAGGTCATGCAAAGGTGAACTTTTACTCCTAATGGAGGCGGCAGCTTTAGCCCGGCCCGTATGGCTCTCTGCTCCTTTTGATTGCCTCTTAACCGTCAGCGCCAGGGCGTCCGCCTGGCTCACAGAACAGAGCATAACCATTCTTTCTCTTTTTCTTCGGACTCCTACACCCACCCCTCCCCCGCCTGGTATTGTGTAGCACTTGTCCTTTGTTCCAGCATTCTACGCATCTGGCCTTAGATATAGTGAGGAGAGAGAGGAAGCTTAAGATACCTTCCAAAAAAGAAGAACAGCCATTTCCACAATTTAAAAAAGCAAGTAAAAAAAAGGTAGAGAGAGAGCGCGATGGAGAACAATCCAAACGGCAGAGGTCAACAGATAGACACCAGTTTCCCCCCCTTTGACCCCAGCCTGAGAGGAAGGCAGTAAAAGGAATGCCTAGTGTGAGTCCCCCCTGCACTCCAGCCCACTGCTGGTGATAAAACTCCAGACATTTCCTCATTTGATGGTGCACTGCCATGTCAGTACATTCCTCCCATGCTTTTTTAGGCATTAAGATGATGTTGTAGAGTGATATTGGTGATAACTATATGGGAAAGTTGTGTCCTCTGGTGAAATAGATTTAATGGAACATTCTTATAACACTATAAGCCACAAGAGGTAGTGCATTACAGTAATGATAGCATAAGTAAGGGTTGTTCCTAAGTACAATACAAGGTCAACAGCAATGTCATAAAAGATCATAATAAACAGTTACATTTATTGATAACAATATTCCAAATATATGTTTCTTACAGCATATAGTTCATTAGCAACATATCAACTTTACTACTGAACATGAAGTTACGGGTGTGTGTTTATCTGGATTTTCTTTAGAGGATTCCAATGCTTTTAACCAGTCAGAATTTCAGGTTAGAACAATGCGTTTCATAATTAAGAAGCCACATGCTTTCCAGATGCCCTCATGAACATCTCTTTGTCTGTTAGTAGTTAGTTGCATTTTCTCTTTATTTCTAGGTCTTCCTCTTTTTCTCCTCCCCAAGGCTGTCCTCCCTTGGTTTTCCTAGCCTGAAATGAGTAGCACAGCTATTGTTTCCATAAAAGTTTACTAATTCCCCCCTCAAAGGGTGAAATGGAAGTGTCCAACTGTGGTAACAGCAGGAGGACATAAATCAAGTTGGAACCCCTGAGTTTGGTCCCCTGGAGGTAACCAGGGTCACAGGGTCACAAGAGGGGATTTAGGCACAACAAGGCCAGAGCAGTCCAATGTATAGGGTGCAGAGGTTGAGGGTCAAAAGCTACAGGGGCCAGATTTGTTTTTGTCACCAAATGTTATGCACAATATGCAAAAGGAGGTGCATGTGATTCCAGTCGGTTGTTTTAGGAGGAAAAAAATCACCTCAAGAAACCTGTGCTCTATGAAAACAATGGAAATAAGCAAAAACATGGATTCTACTTGTGTTCTTTGACAAATTTAATTGTTTTCTTTTAGCAAACATTTCCTAAACAAGTTAATTTCTGTGGTGCAAATCAACTGTTACATCTGGCATTTTGGATGATTTGACTGTAAAAAAATAATTGGAACAAGCAAAGAAAAAGGGAAAACATCACTTTCTTAAAATTTCTTTTGCGCACTTATGTTTAGTTGGCAGTATACATTGAGGCAGTGCAAGTTTGTACAAGTCAAAAGCTTTGCGAACATTTCTGTGTTATGGAACAACTTCTCTCTGACACTCCCACTAGAGCACTACAGGATTAGTAAAAAAATCCCTCAATAACCCCTCTGATTAGTTATCTGGGCTGGTCTGAGTAGCAGCAGGCTTGGACGAGATTGTGTTTACAGAAATAAATTCAGTCCATTTTCCTTCATGTGCTCATAAACCTGACCATACATCACATCTTCCTGTCTCTTACAGGTTCATTAATGCAAGAAGGAGAATAGTGCAGCCAATGATCGACCAGTCCAACCGAGCAGGCAAGTCCCCCATAGTTACTGTATTCAACTCCTGCAGGCAAAAGCCCCCTACAAGCTATGCACCCGGAGGCCCACCTGCCGGTAAATACTTAGCCCAGCCTGGATGTCAACAATAATTGACCACTAAAATCCATCCAATTAACCCAAAGCACTAATCATGCTGACTTGGGCAATATATAACCCAATGATGGAGGAAAGGAAGCAACTATTTTTTGAAACTGTAACTACAACTGAGGCTTCAACACCTAAAGATTTTACTGCTTTCTAAAACAACTGAAAATGGAAACCTATCTGGCTGGGCAAAAAGGAGGATATTAATACGCAGTTTAATTTCATAGTGGCCGTGTATTGCCACCCAGCATCTTCTCAGTTTCTGTTAGTTAGCAGTGCCCTGGGTGCATGGCTTATTGTGGACTGCTGTAAAGTTTATTACCTGTAATAGGGTTCAGGGGGCAGGGTTGCATTAGGGACTCAGTAAAGTTCAAAGGCATTCATTGGGGTTATGCTGTTGTTTTGACCAAATAACCCAACACACAGATACTTAAAAAACTGTGTAAACTCACAGTGAGTATATCTCAATTAGCTTATGTGGAAAAGTAATTATCACTACAGTTTTCCTTATTTTCCATTTTTTTATTGAACAATTTCACCAGTATTGTGAATATTGAAATTAAATTTCATTATGTCTGAAAATGTTTCCTATATCTATAGGGTTTTTTTGCAGTACATAAGCTTTGTCGGGCATGTTCTGTCAAGTGTGTTATCTCTCACGAAACCAGTCTGTGTGTGTGCATCTCCTGTCACAGATTATGTTTCTCCTGTGACTGAAACGTAATTAAAAGCACTAATTGACCACTGTTTATTTCCACTACATTCCCTCACCGTGCCCTCCTGCAGTAAGTCAAGGAGCTCCGTACAACCCAGATGGTCAACCCATGGGAGGCTTTGTGATGGACGGCCAGCAGCACATGGGAATCAGACCACCTGGTAAGACCTTGGCGTGTCTTCTTCTCCTTTAACATCTCCCACCTTCCCACAAGCCCCCCTCACTACCTCCTCGGTCTGACTCCAAGACCTTTGGCTAGCACAGGTGTGGTCAAATGCATAACATCTCTTTGTTCCCGCACATTTCAATTCTAAGCCCTTTCTTTTCTTATACCCATTTTCCCAGAATTTGATGCTTCTCTTTGTATCTATTCCCATTCCACCTTGTGCAAGTGGTCACTGTCGTTTACCACTCACCCCCCCCACCTCACCATTTAAGCTGCAGGATTTGTCCAAAGACAGGCTTCTTTCCAACCTTTAGCCTCTGAATGCATTATTTACTTGTTTGCTTACTTGTACTGTCTCATTTGTACCATATGGTTTTCCTCTCCTTTCTTTTAATAAATGGGGATTGTGCTTTTGTTTCTTTACCTTCTTTCCCTGAGTCGTGGTCTGTTTATTTTCTCATCTTTCGGCATCTTCTTCGATTGTTTTCTCTCCTTCTAGGGCCTATGAGTGGGATGGGCATGAATATGGGCATGGAGGGACAGTGGCACTACATGTAACCTACTATTTAACCAATCGCAAAGCAATGGGGGAAGTAAGTACAAAAGCAGGGTCACCAAACATATATGATTTGTTACAATTAATCTGATTTGCTTTGATGAAATGGGAGTGAAATGGATCTTTTCTTTCCAAACAACATGTTGCTTTGTTTCTGCTTATCAATACTAATATTTCCTCTTGTGTAAAGATTCTTCTTGTGGGTGACAGGCTTTTATCAGGAGTTTGTGTGCTTGTGTTTTTGTAATCTGTGCTCTCCTTTTTGACTTGTGAACTTGGCCACATGATTAAATAGAACATTGAATTATACAGTAGGAGAAAATCAGTGTGGGTGCGAGAGAGAAGGAGGGAGGTAGGGAGGAGGGATAGTTTTATGGGGAAATGGAGGGCGGGGGGATAGAGATTGGGGTTTTGGTCAGAGAAGGGGAGGGGTGTGTTACCATAGCAACAGACTGATTGGCAAAATGTAAGCAGTCTGCAGCAGCGCAAGGAGAGAAAAGTGCGTGTCCCCAAAGTGTCATAAATATGTCTCCCTACAGTTGATGCATGAGTTACATTTATACACCAACCTGTGAGACGATGCACAAAGAATCACTCTCTCACCATGCAGCCAAACACATAGCCACACATTTGGAAATTATGTCAGTCTTGCATGGAATGTTTTAGGTGGAGCTGCTTCTATCGACCCTGACTTAGTCCACTGTTTTCTTGTCTGTCTTTCCTAATAGGATTACTAATAGTAAAGGCAGGGGAGATGAAGGAGTCTAAAATGGAGGTGTGCACAGCAGGGTACACAGCTTAGTCCAGCCTAATTGACTATATCCAAATTAAATATGCCATCACAAGCAGTGTGACAAATGGATTTGACATATTTGGTATACAAAAATAGTGATCATTAATGCAGCCATTCACAGAATGTCTCTGTTGTCAAAGATACTCACTGCTTTACTGTATTTAACCAAGATCTTTAAAATGTCATGTCCCAGTGCATCGTTTTTGTGTGCGTATCTAAACACTGAGTGTTTCCCCGTGTCCAAATGGCTGCTTACAGCAGCTGCCGTGGTTCCCAGAAGACAGGAGAGAAACCTGCTTTAAACAGCCTCAATTTGCTTGCAGAATTCTGTAATTGGGCCGCGTGTAGAATCTTAGATGAGAAGGGCTGAGGGGAACAAGAGTGAGAGAGAAGGGGAAATGAAGAGAGAAAAGGAGGCATAGTGTGACAGAAATATGTCGCCATGGTGAAAAATGCCTGGTTTTTATGGCTTCATCACTAAAATTTCCTTGCTTGTCTAATTTAAATATTGATTAATTTAAAAATACTTTAGTTTCTAGGTCAATTAAATGTAAGTGATGTGTTTTATACTTCATGACCAATTAAATTAATAGGTTATTACAAAAAATGTTACCTTATTTGATTAAAAGACCAAAGCTTCATTATATTTTATAAGCTATTTTCATTAGTTGAGGAATTTTCCTCTAGGCGAGATTAAGCAGTTATTTGCTGTGAAGTCCCAAGACCTGAAATTAAGGTGTTCCAAGCAGTCACACTGCAACATTACTTAAAACCAAAGCCAATTAAACCTACTTAGCAAAGCGTTATGCTTTCTGCCCATGATGATTATAGAGCTTATAGCTCTCAGAAACAATACACGTCAGCGTGGATAAAGCCTAGCTGCTCAAGCAGAAGAGGGCGAGTCTTTGATAAACGAGGGAACGACTATTTTATGATCATTTTCCCCATACTGTTCTTTGTGTTATTTCAACAAAATTAGCCAGGGGTGGCCAATTTCTTTTTCTTTTTAATGTCTAGACAATAGTGAATGCAAAAAGCATTAATTATGGGCATATGGACAAAAATGTTGCCCTCCCTACCCACACTTCAATGGCGCTGGTATGCTTTGGTGAGCTGGAAGCCCTGCTGGAGACTCCTTTGTCTGAATTTTCATTTCTTCCAACCATTAAGCTGAAGTTTGTTAACCTTTTGCAGGGTCAAGGTACCCATTTTTCTACTCTGAACTTTTACTTTTAAGAGGGGAAAGGGTCTTCGGGGATTTGGCTCCTGTATTGTCTGTGTCAAACATCCCCTGTTGATTCGGTCCAATTGCACCTCTGAAAACAGACAGGCAAGGAACTCAATGTATTGATTGACTTATTAAGAGAAAAACGCATTTGCAGTGTATGCCCTTTTCACGGCCAAGCATTGCTTTTCTGATAGAGTGGATGTTTTAATTCTTCATGATATTCACCAAGCGATATGTTCAAGGATTGAAATCAAATACAGCTGATGACCTCTCCAAAGCTTGGGTCAGGCCTTCAGCGGCAAATAATTGCAGGGGCATACAGATTACAGCTATACATGCTAGTGCTAAGAACAAACCATTCTATATGTTACTCTAAAGCTGCAACCTAAAGACACTGCAACCAATCACAAAAGGGGTGCTTTTGTAACTAGAGGTTGATTTGTTGTTTTGTATTGCTGCTGTTACAGGGTTAGTGGCCTTTCTTCTCATGGCACGTGCATGCACCCAGGTGAGGCCTCTCAAGTGACGGCCTTTGTAAATTTTCACCTTTCGCCTTTAATTTGAGCACAATAGCAGCGTTTCTCAGAGGGACTCTTAGAGCAAGCCACAGACCTTTGCTCATTGTGTTTAAAGTGAGATAAGTGAGGGGCAGAACGCATAATAAAGGCATGGCTTATTTTACCTCATTTGTCATTGTTGTGGTCTCCTCCGGCACAAAAAGACTTGGCTCGTGCTTGGGACACATACCAGTTAATTTCCACCTATGTGTCATTTAGTGTTAGCCATGCACATTCATTAATGCCTAGATTCTTTTCAAATATAGACACATCATAGTCACTGTTATTTACATATATTTTCAACTTTTTAACAATTTTTTTTGTATTTTAATATATAGGTATTTGCTCTAAAATGGCTTAACAGAATTTTTAAACATATATTTAAAAATTCTACATGGAGTCTGGAATTCACTTCCATGAATATTTTTGTGCAATTGATGCAAACAAAGCTTTGTGTTTTTACTGATTATGTAAAACAAACTATTTTGATTTGTGGAAATTAAATCCTTGTCATTGTCATTTCTCTTACTAAACTTTAAATCAGATATGCAAAAATATCTGTTTTAAAGCCTCTTACACTTTCAAGTCGCAATACAAGGAATTGCATGAGTCTAATGACATTCAGAAATATAAATATATAAAGTACATAAAATCATAGTGCTATTCACAATGATGCTTAATTTTATAGCACCAGAAAATAGATCACTGTAAATATATCATAGATCACCAGATCACTGTAAATATATCATAAATATCTGAAATATCATCCGACTCCAAATATGATTATTTTGACTGACCTTAGTGAAAGGCAGCCTTCCGGCTGACTAGGCTAAGACTATAGTTGATTCCAGGCCTGATGGACACAGCACTGAGTACAGATCCTTGGTGCATACAGTAGCAAAGTGCTGTGTTCAGGCCAGTGAGTTACTACCTTGTCTCTCTACCTAAAGAGGCACCCTCTCCCACCACATAGATTCCTCTTCTACTCTCTTCTCATTCATTACAAAGGACAGTCCTTTATCAAAAGCCTCTCTTACAACCACATGACTCAGTTACATATGCTTTTTGGTGCTGTGATTGCAGAATCAAAATCTTCCTGTGAAGGGAATTATTGGCTGAATGGATGAACTTTCTTATGGATAAATTGATAAACATAGGATCATACAGATAATGTAATGTCTGACTACTCCAAATGTAGTTTCAATAATCTAACTCTTTTTTGTTCTTCCTAGGACTACAAGGCATGCCAGGGGATTACTTGTTAAATGGTGGCCCAGTGGGTATGGCTGTGGGACAACCAGGCTACAGTGCCTCTCAGATGCCCCACCACCCTGCTCAGTTGAGGCATGGCCCTCCCATGCGTTCCTACATCCCTGGACATCCCCACCACCCAGCGATGTTGATGCATGGAGGACCACCTCACCCTGCCATGCCTATGTCAGCCTCTAGCCCCCCTATGTTCAATCCAGGAGACCCTACAATGGGAGGACAATTTATGGACATCCATGCCCAGTAAATTACTAAAACGGATTCTTTAAATGATTGTGATGGATAGAAAAGGAGCTACGATTGGTTGTCCTGGTGTTCACATAGCACCCATTACATATTGACTTGTTACAGAGACTGAGGAGCTCACATCTTGGCTATAGATTCAGACCAAGAAAGAAGCTGATTTCTGTATACTGTGGGACAAAGGATGTGCCCTTTGCTTAGAGACAAAAAGATTGAATTTATTACTATATCAGCCTCTAGAGGGGAGGGATGAGGACATACTGTATACTGTTGTAAAATTGCATTGGACTTTCATAAGAACTGGGAAAAAGTATTGTAAATGCTATCGTATTGTTCTGCATATTATGTTGTTTCTAATAGATTTTTTTTTAAAAAAGGATGTGAACTTTTTTCCACACTATGTGTGTGCCATTTCCATAGACTTTTGGCCTCCTCCATTAAACACAATGAGTTTAAACAAGAAAAAACGTGAATAAATCAATGTCATTGAATACACGTCTTGCCAGGCCATTTTTTTGTCCTGTGGGAGGGCAGATTTCCTGTTAGCCTTCAGGGCCTTAGGAAGACACACAGTGATCCACCTGTCTGAGCCACACCCCCTGTCTTTCAGGAGGTCTCCATTTTGCATTCCAAAATTGTTTGTACACCCTAATGGAATAACCCCCTACTTAACACATCAAAATCGGAACCAATGAAAATTATTTTCATTTACCATTACTGGATGTATGATTGTGAAGAACAAGCATTTGTGAGTGACTGTGTGTATGTGTAAGGCCAGCCCATTAAACTTTCAGCATTTAAATTATAAATGGGATTTGGGATTCATTTATGCTTTGATTAAGCAATCCTGTTTTTGGATATTGGTTTAACATGTTGCTATCACTTGTTTGACTTTTGAAGAGTTTATGTATACACTGTAAATGAATAAATTTTGTGTAAAAGAGGGGAAAAGGAGCTACATTTCATATATTTGTGGTTTCTAGGCATGCATGGTTTGATTTTAGGTGATAATGTTTATACTTATTTATTTATATTTACTCAATATAACCTACATGACTAGGCCTGCATGTAATGCTGCAGAAAACTTTACAGATGTATTAAATATTTTGGGCCTAATGAGTATGTGAGTAGATAGGATTTGTGCCATTAGATAGTGACTGCATACAGAATCATTTTGTTGAATTGCAGTTTTTCACTGTAATTTTACATTTCCTGCACTTTATTCATTTTGAACCGAAAATTAAGTCACTTGATTAAGAGAAGATGTAGTAACACTAAGATCTTCAGACTTGTAATTTGAATCCTAAAGCTAATGTTGGTGTTTATAGTCATTTTTACATAGTCGACTCTTAATTATAATTTAAGACTTTTATACTTATAATTTAGAACTTTTGGTCACACTTTACTTTACACTGTCCATGTTATAAGTGTAATTAAGTACTAAGTAATACAAATGAACAAGTGCTTAATTTGATTATTTTATGAGCTCCTTGTAATTGCACATTAATTTACACAAACTCTGTAATGTAAAATGTTACCAAACTTTCTTATCCTATAAATCTGTTATGGACATGCTGTGTTCATAAACATAAATGCGCATGGTAAGTACAACTTTTATAAAAGGAGCAACTCATCGTAACATATACAGCGTTAATGTTTGGTGAACAATTCAGAAGCAAACGAGTTGCACGGACGAGGTTAGTCTGCACAAATATAGAAACAAAGAGGTCGAAATGACGACGTTCGTTGAAATGCTTCATGCTGAATTTTAACGTTGCTAATGTACAACAAATGCAAGGCCCATTCCACTGGGACTCAGACTGGGGAGTAGATAAGATGGGGGACGAATAAAGGAAGAATTATCCGCCGTTTAGCATTAAAATTCATTTAGATAAAATTGCCACAAACATTTAAATGGGAAGATTAGTTCCCCCTCACGCCTTATTTCACTCACTCAATGGCTCCGTCAAGAGCGCTCGAAGCTGCATTATCCAGACGATGGCTGTTTCCAAGCTACCCGCGAAAACCGAGCGCTTAAATAATTCCAAAACAGACACAACTAATCGAAAAGTATGTTTACGGTGGACTCGATTCGACCACGAATGGGAAATGTGGTATATACCTCTGGGAATGCTGAAAAAGTTAGCCGTCTTGTAGCTGAAGAGGCGATGCCTGTTTAAAGTACATTCCCATAATAAATAAGTACCCCTTCACAAACCCTTCCCTCAGTTTGCTATCGCCATTGCATTTTTATTACCGTCTCTTCTCTGTATGTTTTCCTCTCAAGTAACACGGAACACAGGAGACGTTTAATGACACCGTTTCAGCTCCTCAGATTTGAATTCCTCAACCGTTCAGCATTCGGTGCTCTGGAGACGCGGGCGGAGATAAATCCCATGTTTGACTGCCATCTTTAGGGGATCTGGAAAACTGTCCTTTGGGGAGCATATGCATATATAGGCGAATATCGCAAAATACACTTCATTATGGGACTGACATGGTAAATAACTACTAAAAATTTGTTTAATAATTTAAGGTATAAAGAAGCATAATTGTTGGTGTCATTTGGGCATACTTTGAATTGCGGTGTTAAAGTAGTATGTATTAAGATACTGAGTATATTAATGAACATCAAATAGCCTATTTAATATAAACTGATTTTGTAAACACATTTATTGTTGCTGCTGTTGTTGATATTAATATGTAATATGTGTAGTAATTGTAATCACTGTAATATTGTGTTCGATGTATTTTAATTATACTGCTAAAACCGTAACGTGTTAAACTTTTGTCTAAAGTGTATATTTGAATTTTATATTTTACATATAATAATAGCATTACCTTCTTTAATAAAACTATCAGACATTAAAGTATCAGACTCAGAAAATAAGTATAAAATAAGTTTTCATAAGTTTAGGTTAGTTTCCTAATGAGCGTTTTGTGACCTTTGCAACGGCCCTTCGCAAATTAGCATGAAAAATTATTTTCTTTATTTATCCTTAGTCAATCACACATAAGGACGCCGCTTTTTCCTTCTGTTGTGTAAGAATAAAGACGAAAGCTTTGGCTTTGACCACATACTGAACTCTGTGAGTAATGACTGAATGAAATGTATTCCATAAGCACAGAGGTGCCCAAACAGAACTTTGTGCCTCCCATAAACAACAGCATGTTGTTAATAAACAAAAGTGCTGTTGCATGTTTCTGTCATCTGTACTCCGTATTCAAATAGTTGTGCTTTATTTTGAAAACTTTCACAAAGGGTTATGTGTCCTGCCAGCACGACATCCAACTCCAAAGTAATAATTATTTATTAGTACACTATAAATGCACACTGTATATAGCTTTCAAAGAGCACTATTAAAAGAAACATTGTAGACCATATGATTTGAGGAACATGTTGTGTAGCCGTAATGGAACAACACAAACTATATGACAAAGCAAACTTTATACGATGCAATTGTAATCAATTACTTTCAAATGCGTTAATGAAAGTATTTTAATATTCAAACAGCCCCTTCCTTTAGCTGTCGAACTAAAGTATTTACCATTACTGGTATACTTATAATGTAAATAGCCAGTATCACTTTCGGTCTAGCTGACTTGATCAAGTAAGGTTTTTTGTGAACTCACACCTGAGCAATTAATGCAAATAATTCCAACAGCAATCCCACGAGGACAAAAAAGCTAAATAAAACAAAACAACAGCCAAAATAATTACACGAGTTAGATTTATATTAGATTCATATAAAGCCACAACAATGCATTGAAGTCTCACTAAAAGCGAGAAGATGGTGTCTGATGTGTCTATGTTAAAGTATATTTTTCTTTAAGCAATGTACCATTGTTAACACAATGTTATACGGCAGCTGGTGGACTTCTAGAGAGAAGTCTGGAGAGAAGAGGTGGAGTGTCCAAAACTGCACCATGGCCATTTTGGATGTCATCTGTTTCCTTGGTGAATTCGCCCTCCCCCGAAAGCCCCTGGGCTCCTGGATTGTTGGAGAGAAACGCGCTATTTTCTGCACTATCATCTATCACTGTCACCACGAAATGATTCCCCTCGCAGCTCCTTATTGATGTTTGTAATTGCATTATCTCATAAGCGGGGATCAATGAAAGCGGGCTATGCATTCTGGGGTTAGAGGATGCAGGATTGCTTTCTTGTCAGTTCAGTTGAATAAGCACTTATTAAACCGCTTCGTAGTCCACAATTAAGTACTTTTCCCCGAGAAATAACAATAAGAATTCGTTGAAGCCTAGTGAAACCCAAAAAGCATACGACATTAAATAATAATTTAGCAACAGCGTTATTTGACTGAATTTTAATGTTTTTCTGTAGGATGAAGTGACATTTTGCGTGACCAACAGCACAGATTAAGTTATCAACACGTCGCAGATGAGGCTCGTGTGGGGTTGGAGTAGACTGTTGATAGGATTTAACGCAATTATATTTATTTGTTATTGTGCCAATAGCCAAGAGGAACATTTTAAAACATCATGTTGTATCTTATTTGTTTTATATATTGTACTTAGTGGCTTTAGACATTGAGTCCAAAATGAAACACGCAAATAAAGTCATAATATCATGTTTCAAGTTGCAGAGGGAGGGTTTGTGAGCCAACGAATCAAACAAACGCGTCCTTTAAATCTAGGATGAATATACTAGCATGTGTAGCACACAACGAAATTGAGATTATATGAGTGTATATTTATAAAAACTGCAGTAAGGCGCGCATACAATGTGTAACAATTGTTTTAATACAGCAATCCATTATTTTAAATTCAGACTATATTCGATGGAAATTCATTTTCATGAAATGAATGATTTAATGCAAACATTTTACTGCTTGATGGATTCTAAGTGTGCATTTATACAATACAGCTATGAATACATATATTCGCTCATGGTGGCAATAGTGTGTGATTTAGCTTATTAGTTATTAGTGTATTAGTGATATTTGTATTATTATTATTAGAATTAGGCGATAGTAGTCTTTATTTTTTGCGATTCGCAAAGAACGAACAAAGAATGTTTGGTACAATTATTATGTTTGCCATAAAAATACAAATAATTTTATCGTATAGAAAACTCCTGCTGTTTTCCTGGCCAGCTGATACTCTCTCTCTCTTACTCACTATCAAGGTCACCACGGCTGCTGCTACGAAGGACAAGAGCTTAAAGCAGCCTCGGATGTCAGTGAAAGGTGCGCCAGTCCGTCTCCCATCTTCACCTGGTGAGATCCGATCCAATAATAGCCGTTTTGTGTTAGGCTTTAATGAGAGCTCACCGACCCCCACCTGCCCAACAGTCCCGATGAATGCCAAAACGCATTCAGCAGCAACATCTCTCCGCTCTCTTTTATGTTATGAAGTATTATGTTTCGCTTATACAATATCCACTTATGTTCTCTCGCCACTTTGATCCCCGGTGCGACAGTGAAGTACGATGCATCAGTTGTTAGGGGAGAAAGATAAACGCGACACATTCTCAAAGAGCTAAACTAAAATAGCCAAGTTATGAAAACTTTTAAAGATTAAGGAAACTCAAACAGGTACGTAAACAAATTGTATTTTTTTTTAAATAAAACATTCAAATAAACATAAAAAGAAAAAAGACAAACACATGCTATTTCATATTTTGGGTTATCTGTTTTTCTATTTAATGTGAAACTGATTTCTAGTTATAATATGTTATACATAATAAATAAAATGTTAACTGGATCTAATAAGCTTTTAGCATTAGAGGCATTAAGAAAACTTAAGAAAACAATGCAATGTATGCAATATATGCAATGCAGTTAATCGTACTAATATGTCTTATAATAAGAAACATTAATTTATTTCTGTAACATTATGAATATAGAAACAAAAATGTTTGAGTCTAAAGAAACAGAAACTGTGATACAGTACAAAATCTCTGTGTGTCACATGACTGGAACTGAAGGTGAAAAGGTCACTGCTGCTTTAGGTAAATATGTGAGCTGCAAGTTGAGACAAGGCAGAGAGTCACAAATTCCACTCGCATAGCAGAAGAGTGATAAACCTGTGACCCGGGGCCAGTTGTCTCCTCATTTATTTATTCTCGGAGGCTGTAATTCGGGTAATGGGAACTTATCTTTTTGATGTGCCAGTTTTGCTGCAAGAATCTTATGGTCAACGGGCCAAGAAGGGCCAGAAAAAAATCAATATTTCAGTTTTGAATTACAGTAGCCTATTACTATTTCATTATAGTGTTCTGAGCACAGTTTCATCTTGAAAACTCTACACATTATGAAGAAAGTAGAATAAACACGTGTAATAAAATGACAGTGAATTAATGATTTAATGAATAAATATATATCTGTATAACCACAACATACATAGGCCATGGTTATAAAAATAACCATCAAAACGGGTAACACTTTATAGTACCGTTCAGTAATGATAAAAACACATTTAGCTATAATTATTGGTAAATTAGAATTTTTTTAAATGTATATATTTTCATATAGCCTGTTTATATTCGAATGCCTGTTAAACATTACATAGATAAATGCTTGTTAATAGTTTATGTATAATATATTCCAAAGTGGTTATTCAAAAATAAATATGGATTCCAGCAAAATAAAGTGAATGAAACGCATGTGTTTATGTACATTTAAGGTATATCCTAATATTAAATATATAAAAAATTCATATTTCATAGTTTAGCATATATTTGGATGCAGTTTTGGAATATCCTGTTTTGTCCAGCCACAATTTTGTTTTTATCTGCGTTTCCTCTGTGCAAACGGCGTCTTTGTGCTCAGGACTGATTCTCTAATGCTGTAAATGAAACAGTGTGTTTATTCACACATCCAGCTCCGTTTTAAGACAACCATTTGCTAATGATGAATTAAATCCGGTAGCGATTTCAAAGTAACACCCAAAGTGTATCTGTGCCTTGCAGCACGCATAATTATCAGCCACACATCCGTGACGGGTTAAAAATGTCAGCGAGAAGCTATCTCACCTTGTCAGTTTTTCGGGGTTTCGTGTTTTCACTTTCCCATCCTGAAGTCGTAGTGCGTGAATCAAACGCAAATGCTTATTGTTATTGTTGTAGCACAAGCAAACCTACAATAAGGTTTCAGTAATGTATTTGCAATCTTCATTAGGTAGACTAAATCTAATTATAAGTTTGTCTTATGCAGCTGTTTCTCTTTAATCAAGCAGTCATTTTCACACTTTATCACCAATCCATTACTTGTACACACCGTGCAAGCGCACTATTATTTAGAAAGAATGCAAATATGCCAGGCTAAAAAAGACAAGAGTTTGCTTCAGCATAGTATTTAACATTTTAACACAAGACCCTTATAAAATCATGCATATGAACTTTAATATTTTTGATATATCATCACCATGCTGTAAATTCTTGTTAGGTTGTTGTGTTATCCTTGCTGCAGGAATTAATCCTAGCATGATTGCCAGTCCTTATTATAAACATGTATGTGGAGTGTAATGATTACATCACTGCTAAAGAACCAAACTGGTTATCCTGCTGGCTCATTGGTATATTTATTTGTAAATCATCATATTCATATAATTTAATCATTTGTTTTGTTTTCTTTTCAGTAGTCCCTCGCTATGAGCTTACTGTTGCAAGATAAATAGCTTGCCTTTAAATACTTTGCAATGTCTGACTGTGATTCTGGCGTTAGACCATGTGACAGGCCACACTTTATACCAATAAAACTGTTTATTTTACATTAGCACTTTTAAGGCACACCTATTCAGTCAACTGAGGAATGGGCATTGTAGTAGGTTACTACAATTTGAAATGTTGCTGCCATGGATTACTGATGACAAAATATTTGGCCATATCTGTACAACTATAGTAAAAGAATGATTCTTATTCTGAAATAGCCTGAATTATTCTAATATCCAAATTATGCACATCTTTAAAGCACATTTTAAAATGTCTTTTTAATATGTGAACAAAAAGACCCAGTTGTTGTACAGAAGCTTTAAGAGGTTCCATTCCTGAACAGACTGGCTCAACTTAAAGCTGCGCTTTCTGCTGTGTAGTTTATGGACCATAGACAGTTTATAAAAAGCAATGTAGTCTATCAGAGTGGCTGACTGACTCTGCACAAATAGTTCAGTAGCATGCTCTGCTGTGGAGGTCTTTAGGTAACAGTAGGGAGTCCATTGGCTACTTACCCTAAACCAAACATTAAAGCATGGAAAGTGGAAAAGTCTCTTTAAACTTTATATGAACAAATAATTAATGGATGACAAGACCTATTAAATTGTTGTTCTGTATTTTAATTGTTCTATATTTTTATAAGGCATTGAAAGAAGAAAATGTATGTATACATTTCTTATAAATTCTGTAAGGAAATTTGAGGACAGTTAAAAGTTTACAACTGTCATTTTAATAGATAACAATCTCACAGATGTTATTGGCTGAAATGTATTCTTTTCTTATACAAAAAATGTGCTTTCTTACATTTTTTTAAGTTATTCAAGTCTACCTGTAGCGATATGTTGAAATAACACAGAAAATCCTTCACTTCTTTCAGACCAATAAATGATTAGCTAAAGTGTGAGTAAGAGACAAATGCAATGATGTGTAAGAGAGATTGAAAAAGGAATGCCAAAATATTTAAGCTGATTCAAAGATGTGCCACCTCCGTTCCTACATTTAAAACTGTTTATGTCTAAAGATAAATCCCCCTCCACTTAGATGAAAAGGAAACAAATCCATCTGATAAGACATCTCTTGCCTCCACCCCTTATACCCCTTTACTTTACCCCTCCACCCCTTTACTTTGGACAGGGCTACACATTTAGCATAAAAGCTTTTAGCGTGTTGTAGTTTAGAAAGGCTATTGTTAGACTTTATGATGGATTAGCCTGAGATCCATTTAAGAATGTTAGGGTTACACACTAAAACATTTTATGAATTTATTAGGGTTTGTATAAGCAGGGTCATCACCACCAAATGGGATATCAATGGGTAAAACATAACTTGAAGATAAATAATAAGCACTTTAACTGAGCAAGTAACCTGAGTTGCTCATCTACAGATCCTGGATTAAAGCATGTTTTGAACTGAAGGGTGTTGGCTTGAGGGGTTATGAGGACAGTCAAAGCTGAGTTTGGTAAAACCGGTCTGATGTCACCAGGTGTTCTTGACTGGATTTTACACTGAAAACAACATCCATCAGCATAAGTCGTGTTTTATTTTATTTTAATCCGGTACATCTTTGTTTTGGATTTATGTGGTGCTCTGATGTTGCATTGAAAATGTTGCTTCTATTTCCTGACTACATCATACATATCATTCATCTTCACCCGTTAAACAGAGTTACACTGATTTCTTTTACACTGTAAAAGGAGACCAATAATTTAAAGTTGTAGTTAAGACCACAGTGTGATCTCATGAGTATTACAGGCCAATGCTCCTATTCTAGATGGAGTCATTTTCTTACCCATTGCACATTCTACATGTTTACGGAAAATCCAGGTACAGCAGCCTATTTTTGGAAACATTTTAGGAAATGTATTATTACAATACCGCATTTAGCCCTGGACAAACTATACAAATGATTTAAAATAGAAATAAATATAATTTAAATATATATATATATAATAAAAAATAAAGTAATAGTTGGAAGGAATAGTTGTTTTTATTTTGATGTCCCTGTGAAATCTTTTGGACTGTCTCTAGCTTTTTCTGTCCCCGACTGTTATTGTGATGGTTTAGTCCACACTCACTCTTGAGACAACAGACCTTGATTTTTCACTTAGAGCAGCAGTTCAGTTTATGGATGAATTGTAGTTGGGTGCTAAACTGTGTCCATGCTGCAGTCAATGTTTATGTCTACTAATCAACTGCACTGTGCTTGTGTTATATGGTATTATAGACACAGCAACCTTAAAACATGCCACACGTATTCAGAGGGGCAGATTTATGACATCTTGAGCTGGAGAAAGTATGGAGCCGTATGTTTGTTTTTCTGTTAAGAAAAACGCCATTGTTTACTGTTCATATGCACATAGAACATCCTCGTTGTTATCTCATAATATCCCACTAAAAATAGGATGTTTAAAAGTTAAATTGTGGTCATGATATACTTAGAGTTAATAGATCATTGTCAAGCAACTTGCAGTAAATCACGTGTGTTTTGAAAGAAATTCATATAAGTTTGTCAGACGTGACAGACATCCTTTCTCTTGCTAGAGCTGGAAATAACTTTAACTGAACAAAGGGTTACAGCACAAGCATGTAAGGTCACAGAATTTTAAATAGAGATATGCATAATCCTTTCAATATTTTATTTCAAATACACAAAGGAATAGATTACAAATTAATTTCAAATTAACCACACATCCGAAAACTTTGGCTTTGTCTGTTTGTAACATTTGTAACATGTTGTTTGTTTGTCTTTTGCTGTTGTCTTGGACTTAACATTCCTATGAAAGTTATTTTATAGAGTAAGGTTACTTGCATTTTACCATATCATATTATTAAATTCTAATTCACCTATTTACTATTTTCATAGTAAATTGGGGTTGGATAATAGCTGGAATCTCACAGAAGAGCAATTCTTTGATAATGTGTGTGGATAACTTAATTCAGCATCTGATGAGTACAGTGGATTAGAGGCAAAAACAAGTGGCAACTCAGTCTGTCTCTTGTAATAAGAGTTATCTGATAATAAGACATAATCTGATAATGTCCTTGTAAAGAATGACCAGCAAAGCCTCCTATAATTTAACATGCCTTTAAATGGAAGCCAGAGAAGGCCAGAGAATTAGAGGGGAGATAGGCCACATGACCAAACCAGGAGATCAGATGAGTAACAGAGATTAAAGGTTTGTTTCCATTTTTTTTAATGGCAAGTTGAGATTCTTTGTTGGGAAGTGAAGTGACTCAAACTGTTTTGTCCTCTGACTGCATCTGAGCAAAAACCAGACACTTACTCCTGACATAGAGAACAATTTTACATCAATTTGTCCCAATAAGGGGAGAGACCAAGAGTGCATTGTGGCCGGTTAAATTCTTTGGTCCTTTTTCCACACAGACACACACACACACACACACACACACATACATATTGACACAGATACTGGTCAAAGTTTTGACACACATGAATGTATATCTTATAATTTGAAATAAAGTTTAATCTAAATATTTATGTTTAAATGCTTAATTAGACATAACACATAACATCTATTTAAAAAATAACTATTAATATATAAAACATTTTGAAATGAATGAGTTGGACTAGATTATGAAGTATCCCATGACCTCATAAAGTATATGAAAGAAAAGAATACCCAGAGTATTCAGACTTGTACTCTACTTTAAAGAATCTATTCACAACACCATAGCCTAAAAGCTATGTTATAAACTTAAGACTGCCTTGAAACTAATTCATAAAGAGCAGGTTCAAACCAACAGAAATCCAAATTTATTGTAACCTCGAGACCCCATGCTTAAGTATTGCAAACTCAGGCCATTTTTTTACTATAGTGTTTTCTGTACACATGGAATTCCCATCGTGCAGGAACTTCAGTTACTGAGAGTTTTTTTTGGACTTTCCGAACCTCATGGGAGAGGTCAGAGGGCCAGAACACACCAGTGTGGCCAAAGGGAGTTGCCCATTCCAGAATCTCTGACTCTCTGCATGGCTGTCCCTTAGAAGGAGAGGCCCAAGCCAAGGGGAGTTGGGGGGAGTGTCTGGGAGAGGCCCAGTTCAACAAACCCCCTCCTCTTTTCCTCTTCTACATAAGGTAAAAAAGCAGCAGAGAACTTAGGGGTGACTCAGAGGACATGGTGTCATGTAAAACACATGCACTTAATATGAGAGCCATAAAACTTGTTAAATTAAAAGCTATTTTCGAAAATAGAAAGGGAAATATTTATGTGCCTGACTTGTGATATAAGGCATTTTATCCCAGGACCAAGGGTCTCTCAGGGTACAGGTAACTACTGTCAACAAGTGAAAAATCTAGCAGTATGACTTCTCAAATGTAGTGTGGTCCTTTTAACAGGATCAGACAATGAATTTAATGAAAAGTTATGAATGAGGTGAAAATACTCATGTATGGTTCCATTTTTAAAACAGGATGGAAAAACAAAGACTTCTTAATGATTAAAAAGGTGCAAAAAGCAATTATTATTGTGAAAATATACAGATCTCTTGTTTAGCTGTGGCAAATGTCAAAAATTGTTACCTGTGTTTACACAGTGTTGACCTCACAGTGCTTGAACTTGATTGGCTATTACAGCATAGCCAGTATGTGAGCTATATTTTTAGTTTCAAAACTAATTAGGAAACTAATCAAAAAAGTGCATGGTTTTATTTTCCTTTTGTTTTTTCCCAACAAAATTAAAGATAAAGGTCACTGTTTTCCTTTTCATTTTATTTTGTCACTTGTAATAAAATGTAATGCGATTTCATTACTGTTAGCAGTTCATAGTGAAGGATTTTAATTTATATACAGTAAGTGGTCATTTTATTTAAAGTACTATAGCCTACTGACATTCTTTAATATAAGCAGTGTATGTTTTGGAAATGAAAGAGTGAATGTGACATTCTACCATATCTTTTGATGCTTTGGATGATTTGCCTTCCAAAAATTTTTAATCTCTAATGTAAACCAGCAAGTACGTGAAGGAACTCCACAGAGTTCTGAAGATTTATGGACCATTTGATGTTAGAATGGAAAGGCGCTTTAAGGCCACAAAGGTTTTGGTGTATATGGTCTGTGAGTGTCTGTGCCAAAACGACAGTGAAAATCCATTATTATTAAAAATAATAAAAACACAGACGCAATTACATGCCGAAAGACGCATGCACAGATGTGCATTTACCCAAACACATAGCCAAAATGCAAAAATTTATGTCTGTAACATTCCTTTGGGGTCGAGCAATTTATCAAACCTCCACTTTCTGGTTTCAGTTACACAACCTATTGTGAGAAGCGGCTATTTTAGCAGGTTCATTTGACTTGGTAGGGGGCACAAAAGCTTTCGGGTTAATGCGCCTTCTCTGAAGGCTGCTAGTTTGCTCCTCACTAAGGAGCCGAGCATGGGTTTTGTGGGAATAATGGACAGTGGCCTCCCTCTCTCTATCAGCTTTAACAGAGAGAGGCACAGTGAGGCTATGACTGTGGTAGAGAGGTGATAAATCCACGTTTTATTACTGAAGAATTCCACTCTCTCCACAGGCCTGACAGCTCCCCACGTTCTTAGACCCTTTTGGACAATTTTGAGACCGTGTCCATCTGGTTCTGATTAAGTCCCAACTGGCCTGCATCACATCCGAAGAAGAGAGACCGCAAGGGAGAGGAGAGAAACAAGGCAAGGTGAGAATGAGGAGGAGATGGGCTGAGCCAAAAGGAGCAATGGAGAGAGAATGACTGCAAGTGAATGCCAACAGCAGAGTAGAGAGATCCGTAACTGATGCCCAACATGGGCATCATTACTGAAACACAGTATTGTTACATCAATGGCCCAGGCATGGCCAACAGACATTATTTGGAGTGAGTATCCAGCTTGTAGCTGGTGTTTATTAGCCTCTCTTCTGGCACCTGCTACCTCACAAAGCATGCCAGCATTTTTTCGTCCTCATTTTGCTCTCAGTATCAAACTGTCTATTCATGACTTAAAGATATAGTTCACCCAAATGATGAAAAATTGGTCTATTTACTCTCATGTTGCTCCAACCCCTGTACTGTTATTGTTTCCATTAAACACCAAAAAGAAGCTAATCTGTCCAATTTAAATGACATTTTAGTGTTGGGGAACCTTGGCAAAGGTTAAGATTATTACAAATATTATCCTAAATTTCAGTCTGTTTGTTACACAAAGCTATTGAATAGTTTCAGAAAACATGTAATATATGAGTCTACATAGTCATATGGACATATGGACTCATTTTATTAGGTCACTATGAACCATCATTGTTGAAATAGAGCTGTGTGAAGACTTTAAAATATACACCATTTATGTTCAACAGGAAATAAACAAAAACAAATGAAAATATAAAATGATTATAGATCAGCTTGAAGGTAAATAAGTAAATAATGACAGACTTTTCATTTTTGAGTGAACGATATCTTTAAAATGTAGGTCATCTCACCAAGCTTTATGACATCATAACCCAAATATTTTCCTAAGCAAGTAGTTGACAGCATCTGGTCAGCTCTCACTATGACAACCTTCAGCACCATATCTCACTGATTAAACAGAAATCAGTACACACAAAGGTTAACCAGCCACCAATGTTCCCACAGTGGCAATGAATCAGAAAAATAAAGAGTGTATTAAAAATAATGTAATATAATAATTTGGTGTAGTTTCCCACAATGCAATGTGCATGGCTAGAAGACTCTGGTGAGACAAAAGGAGGTGATGTGCATATGTGAACGTTTGAGAGGGGAGGTGGGGCGGATGGTGGAAGTGTCACGGTGTGTCTGACCCTGTGGAGACCCCATGCTTCATCAGAGGATGAAACTCACCTACACAGCCCAGTCTTTCTCTTGAAGAGACTTCTCTGTGAAAATAGTGTTATTAATAAAAAACAGCTGTGGGCATGGATAACTGCAGTTCAGCACTCAACACGTGCCTCATATTCTTACAATGAAATAAAAACACCTCTTCTTACACAGAAATGGATTAAACAGTTAATAAACACATTTTACAGATTGTTGTATTGCCTAAATGTTAAACCCATGAAATCTGAATGCAGAACTGAAAGCTCACTTCCCCCAAAACAAAAATTGCATTTCTATACATGAATTGATTTTTTATTTCCACAATATAAAAAAGATGCGTACACGATATATGATGTTATGATCATTTTACCAATCATTATGCAACCCTGAGATCACATAATGTGGGGGATTTTATTTGCTGTTTGGGACTCCGGATTATGCACATAACTCTGTGAAATAACAATATCATTAAAGCCCAGGCTGGACGAATAAATCATTATTGCCATTAATGTCTCCTAACCTATTCAAATAGGCTTTTCTGTTTTAAAGTCTACCCATCTGTGTGAGCTTGTGTTATATTTAAATCACCATAATCAACTTTGCCATGTATGCTGCATCTGGAAATGATAATTAATGGCATTGTTTAAAACCTAATTTTTGCATCCATGATAAATGATAGATTGCTAATGGTATCATTTGAATAAAAAATGAAAGCTTTAAAAAGCATATTGGTAGGATGGGATATTGGGTGCATCCACAATGGAAAACACTGCATGCTGTGCCTTGTGGTTATGTTGAACTTGGAAGCATCGTTATAGCATTCCTTGAATAAAACCAAGGTTCAATAGAAATAAAAATAAAATCCTAATTTATGTATGAGAAAGCTGGTTCATGCACTGACATCACTGTGTCTAGAATTCCCAAGTAATGAAATTGCCACAATCAGGCCCCTGTCATCACCTGCTATTTAAACCTTATTCATTACATATCACAATTTCACCTCTGCTAAACTAATTCTCACAACTCACACTGTTTTTACTCATAAAAAAATATTTATAATCTACATCTGTCATTTAATATCCTAGCGGTAGTAGTAACAGAGTCTTTTTGAAGTGAACTATATTGCTAAAAATAGGATTAACTGATTTTTAAGAACAGTTCTGATTTCAAGGGTTTAGGAAATTTAGGCTACTTAAACTAAATGAACTGACAGAAGAGATACAAAATAATTTATTAAATAAATCATATTTCTGTGGTCTTCGTAGGTTCAGGAATTAGTAATGGTTATTTTTGGGAATTCAAAGACCCAATTAATTTAATTAATTTAACACATAACGGAACACTGGACACTGGAGATTTCGAACACAGGGAAAAAGCCGCTGTACGGTTTCCTCAGACAGACTGATATGTCTCCTGTAAGCACCACATTGGACTGCGATGACATTGATGATGATTTTCAGCCTCTCTTAGGTTGATCTTCCCCGCCAGTGCAGTCAGACTGACCTGCTAATGCCATATGTCTAGAATAAGAGCTTCAGCATAGAAACGAAATCTGACTCTGGTTAAATTCTGCTGCCCCAACCTTGGTAAAATCACTCGGCCTAGTGTTGTTTCTGACAAAGCAGGCAATATTTTTTGAGAATTTGTGAGAAGTGTGTTGACAGAGATTTTAAATCAGTCTGACACAGCTTCACCAACACTGTGCTCCAGAAGCATTCACAGGTGAACCACGCTGAAGCAGACATTAAGCTCAAGACAACCAGATGAGCGTAATTTACGAGTTAGGTTGGATAGCAGTCTTCTAGAGATGTGGGAAGTGTGAACAAATTAATTTATTTTAGTAATCGTTCTCTCCCCCTCTCTCTTTTTTGCTGTCTTTGTCAAAATGAATGATAACAATTTGGCTGAGGATCTGGGTTGTGCAGGCACCATTGACAGGCGAATTATCAGGGGCCCAGTGCTCCTTATTATCAGCGGAGAACTCATCAGAGGAGCGGGTCCAGGAGTCCTCTTTGCTGTCACTATCTGTCAGGAGGACAAGCTCTGCTGCAAGGGCCGGCTGACAGGTCATTTCAACAATAACAATTACTCCGATTACTGGTGTCATAAACAATTCACCCAAGGCAGAACAATAACAAAGCTTTATAATTCACAGCCACATAAATAAATGCCAGCAGGTAACAAGTAATTTACCAGAGAAATGGATCCCAATTCATGCCGTGGTTCATTGTTGCTGAGCAAATGAAAGCCAGCCACTGGAAACATACATGATAACAAGAAACAGAAATTTGGCCATTATAGAAATTGCACAGGGTGAACTGTGTAACATTACAGTGATAGATGCAATTATCCCTAAAATTCTCCTGTTATGATATTAAAAGTAACAAAATATTTGTATAATTATGTATTATTATACAAAATCAACCATCTATTATTTTGATTGTCCATATGTAATTATGCAAAACTTGCACTATGCACTGTGCAACATAATTTGTATGTGCTCTTATAAATTAAAGGAATTATGAGTTAATGAAATAAAAACGGTTAATTAATATGTAAATAAATATATACAAGATATTTTTTTGTTTTCAGCAGTAGAATATTCCTACCGCTTATGCAAGTGTTGTATAATGGCACTACTGATGCGGACAGACGTCGGCTATCCGCCCTGCAGCAATTCAACAATTCAAAATCTTTAATGAGGAGAGCTGTTGGGCAATTAACACGTCAAACTCGCCATCATCAGGTGCCTCTCTAATTTTCTCACTAAAAAGGCTAGAGTTTTTCATCTTTTCTTTCCCCTCTCTGTTTCTATACCCGAGGGCATGCGAGAATCGCTTTGTGCTCTGTTAATGCACTGTCTGTCGCACGTACACAACTCTTCTGTGATTACCAGCCTGCGAATCCTTTACTCGACACTCGATTTCTTTCTTTTTAGCAGCAGACAAATTAGACAGACCACTTACCGAGAAATAATCGCAGCAGTCGCGATGCTCACGCCGACTTCACAGCCAGTGCGGAAAGACACATACTCTAACCAGAGACAATAGCCTACTGCAGGCTTAAAACCTTTACCCAAAATGTCATCAATATTTTTTTTACTTAATTTTCATCACTTTTAACTGGAGTTCATCGGAAAATGTACAATAATAGATTCTATTCTATTCGATTAGGCTATGCAAAAAGACGAAATAGTTTAATTAATATTAAATACATATTATCTATATATTAACATTTTACAATTTCACAATACATATAACTAAATGTTTAATTTTTACAATATATTAAAATTAATAATTTAGCTATATTATATAGCTATAAATATATAATAAAATATAAATGAATTCGAAACGTCACCTATAATGTCACCTGACAGGACATCTAGCTCTCCGAGTTATTGATATCAAATAATTCGAGTTTTAATTAATTTTCAATAAACACCGCAAATCAGTCCTAGTTAGATTTTCCTGATTTTACTTTTTAAATGCACGCATGCAAAAACCCGAAGCATGTCTTATTCCAAATGTTTTATAACGTTTGATGATGCTTAACGAAAAAAATGCAAATATAAACTATAAAATAAGTTAGGCTTTTAGTTAAAAGGTTAAATTGCTACTTCCTCCCACGGAAAATCAATCTAATTTAATCTTTATTTAATATATATATATATTTATTATAATTGCATAGCCTGTTATACAAAAGTTAAACATAAATAAAACAGAATATCAAGTAAGCTGATCATTAAGAACATTTTTATTTTAAATTGTATAGCCATTATAACATCTCATCAGATAATAAAAATTATATTTAACTGTTCACAGTTTTAAATATTTAGTTCTCCATCATGGCTCAGAATTAAGTTTAGAAATACATGTGTAGTCATGTTTTGCAGATTACATAAAGCAATAACACAATCGTTGTTGCTATGACATCATTCCTAAGGACACTCCTGACATTTGCAATTATTCCACAACTAAAGCTGATTGAATATCTCTAGAGGAATCCAGCACAGAAAAGAGACAACAAGATCCAACTGTACCCTGACGTCTGATTTTACTTAACTGTACTAGTTAAGTTAAATTCCCTGAGGTGTAATTGAACAAAAGCTGGTAAGAGCGTAGCTCACAGTGGATGAAAAAATGTGCTTTTGTTACCAGTTCTCAGATGAGAGAGATAGTGGAGCTCATCCTGATGCTGCTTTAGGGAGGGGGGAACTCACTTCTCAATGCAGTTTGTCCTCTTGCTGGACCACCATCCTTTTTGGGTTGTGCATCTCATTTGCATACATTTGTTTCCAGTTGAGGAGGCCTTCAACTCATTAAGGCGTTCTCTTACAATATCCCAGAATCCTGCTGCTTCCAGCCACTACCTGCTGCGGAACGAGATCGCTGCTAGGCGCAGGAAAAAAACAAGAAAGAAGGAAAAGAAAAAATGAAGAGGGTAAGAAAGCAAAAGGGAGGGGGAGAAGGCAACACGTTCTTCAGTTCATAACAAAAGCGGAGGGCTGGTATGAAAGAATTTTCTGTGTTTGTGTTTGTGGCTTGTTTTCTACACTCTCTTGGAAGCAGGCACCATTTTGTGTTAAGTAGTCTCCTGTCATGACAGATATCTCCCTGGGTCAAGAGTCAAAGTTGAGGGGAGGGTCAGCAACAAAACACGCAAGCTCTGGATACCTATCTGCCAGTGGACAGAACTAGACTGTGCTGTGAGGCAGGATTGTGAAGTTCCCCCATTTTTGGTGTTTTAATGACACATATGATGCTGAAAAAGGTAGAAAGGGGGGAAAATGGCAATACCTCAACCTTCAAATCATCTCAATGCACAAAAAGCACAATGCTGCATCAGAATTACAAACAATAAACAATGCATTGAGTCTGAACACAAGGGCGAATTCTGATACCGGCTGAAGTGCTGGAGTAATTTCAGTTTATTTAAAGCATGATGACCCCTGGTCAAAACCTGCTTCAGTAGAGGAATGAATAAAATTTTAATGGCTCATAAAACATAGCAATTCCTCTCAGTGCATTTTTTTGACCACATTATTTGTGGCAGCGCCGTGTCACATTTTTTGTCTGCGCAGTGAAAAGCAGTAGTGAGTAGTCACAGTTGGAGCTCTGCTGGCATGAAGGAGGTGGGAAGAAAAGAAAACCATGAATACGACTGCATGGTCACACCCACACACACACACATTTGTTCTTCTAGTGTACCGCAGGGGCTTTCCATTTACTTATACTGCTGTAATACTTAACAAGTTACATTTTCTATCTCCAAAACCCAAGCCTTACAACCCTCTTCGCATATTTGAAAAACAAATTTTAATAGGTACATTTTAATGTTTTCCATGTGGGGCCATTGGCTGGGCCAAACAGTGTAGGTGATTTTAGCTTGTAACCTACTTTTCTTGTAATAATTGCTATAAAAATTACTTTGAAAAGTATTATTTACTATGTTTGTACAATCAAGGAATCTATCACTATAAAGCTAGCTATAACCCTCCCAACACATACACACACCACACACACACATAGAAGTAAAATTTTCTGGAACATCACATTCCTACCTCAACTCACTCCTTCAGATATACGTCCCCTCCTGCCAATTGTTGTGTAAATGAGCCTCATTGTTCCCTCACAACTAGGGTACCAGATCACTTTCTAAAACATTCAACTATTTTGTTTCAAACTGGTGGAATGAGCTGCCAGCCTCCACCCAATCTGCCGAGACCATCACAACCTTCATGAATCACCTTAAAATACACCTGTTTTCACAGACACCTGGCTAATTCCTAATGCTCTGACGTTTAACCTTGGTTAACCTTATTTAAGAAACCTTCTACTGTTCATCCTGTCTCTAGCATCAGAGCTATTCCCACTTGTAAATGTAGCTTTGTTGACTAGGCTTGTTGGTTCTTAGGGCAAAATGTTAAATGCTGTCTCGCTTGGGATTAAAGTGTCTGCTAAATTAATGTATGTAATGTATGTATGAACACATTTAGATGCATAGGCAGTAGGCATCAGCACAATGGTGAAGGGGGTTAAAAAACCTTGCCTTGTATGTTGATTAAAAAACCCTCTCGGCCATATTCATGTTTGCTCCACCCATGACATACGCCATTTGCTCACATGGAAATGTTCCTAGTGTTGATTCACTCACCAGTGGAGCTGGCCTGGGGGCTAGATAAATAAACATGCATCTGTTGTGTTATTTAATGCTCTGTCTCGTAACCGTTGGGTCTGAATATGCAGGTTTCACGAGGCTCATCTCGAGCCTGTCTGTCTGCCCTCAGCACGACAGCTAATGTTGTTAGCATAGCGGCAATCCATCACTCTGTGTATGTGTGCATCTGATAGAAGGTATAAAAAAACAGAGCTGTACACTGGATCTCTCTGTGAGGGTTTGTGCGTATTAGGGGATTATGGAGACTGCGTGTCAGGAAAGACTATATCCTGGCTCATTGTCTGTGGTCTTCATTGCTGTCCAGGGTGTTGCAGAATGTTGCATTTGTTACTTAATACTTTTATTTTTGGGTTTGTTGCACATTGTCTGTCTATAATTAGTTTGTAATCATTTTTGCCATCTTTGCAATAATTTTTGTTTCTTTTAATACTTTTCATATCTGGAACAGTGAAAGTAAATCATATTCATTTTTAATTCTTGTTAATGTACTTTGTTTATTATTTGGGCTATTGTTTATTTATGCAATAAATTCAGTATGAACCACTCAACTACAGACTCCATTCAAACACTGTAGATGTTTTCAGTCCTAGCTTAGTATTTAGTTTTTATAAATTATAATTTTTTATTATAATTTTAAAATTATACAATTATACACATTAAATAAAACATTTATTAATACATGTTGTTCTTATTCTTTTTATTTGTATTTATTTTTTTTGGCAGTGTTGGAAGCACTGGTATTTTCTATGCATCTGTATGTATGATGTGTATGTGCATAATGCACGATTCTGTTAAAAAATGCTAGATTTACCACTACTGCTCCATTGGAATACCAATATGTACTACAGCATATACTGGTATATACTGGTACTTACCAGATCTATTCGCTGAACGTAATTGAACAACATTATCATTTAGACCTTTCTAATTACTACAAATACACTAAATCCTGTGAAAACCATGTGTTTGTGTGACATGTTTATATGAAAACCATTTGTAGACAAAAAAGTTTATACATTCATTGTAGAGTGTTTGTGTATACGGAGGGCTTGAACCCTGTTCTTGAACTGTGGATCTACACAGGTCATGAGACTGTAAATATACAGGCAGAGACCTGAAGCCATAAATCTCCTATGCAGTTCGGTTCTCTTTTACACACACAGACACACACACTTATCTATCTAAATGGGGACATTCCATAAACTTGTATTTTTTTATACACAGCTAGTTATAAACAATATAACCTAACCCTAACCCACACTCTAACCCTAACCTTAACAGAACACTTACTTTTTTCACAGTTTTACAATTAAAAAAGGTTTTACCCAGATTTGGTTTTACTCAGTTGACTTTTTTTTTCTGACTTTTAGGTATATGTTTCTGCCCAATACATGGTAAAGTAACCAACCACCACCACCTGCATCCCTGTACACAGAGTAACACAAGTTGCCACAAACCCATAACCATATACCAGAATATTTGTTTCTGTCTTGAACAGCCATATTGTTTTTTTTTTGTTGTTAATTAGTAACTTAATTTCTTAATGTCTGAATTAAACACAGCATGCTGTCCAAAGCCACTGTACATTTCTGAGGGCAGTTTCAGACTTTCTCCTTTTTCACAGATTATTTAACAAAGATGCTTTAAGGGAACCAATTTATTAAGTTAACATAAGTATGTTACCTAGGTGCTTTTACAGAAGAGTTTTATTCTTTAAACATATTTATCTACCTTGTAAAACAACAAAGTCTTAATTAATTTTTGCATTTTCCCAAGGACATGTATACAAAAACAAATAGATGGTAAAGCATTTTGTCATAATTGTTACAAAGCTTAGGTGGAGTTTGGCATCCTTATTTACCTAAGAATAAAGCTGTGACAGCTGCAGTTTGATTGTAACCCATTTTTTCATATTTTTTAAAATAAAAATCTCACAAAAAAATGAGATTTTCTTGGAGCATTGTCAGTGTAATTTGTTTGTTCCTTAAAATACATGTTTTGTTAGGTCTATGTTATTTATTTTGTTGAAGTCGTGAATGCACATGTTGGGCAGTGTGTAATGTTAATTGCTTGTCTTTTGTTTTGCTTGTTCTCTTATTTACCATTTCATTTGTTTCGATTCACCGTGTGGACAAACATCACCTGCCGCCTGTGCTTCTTTGTCTCTCTCACAAACAAAATCTCAAGGTGTCAGAACACAATAAGTATTATTAAAATAATTTAAAATAATATGTATATATTTGAAAATAATACATATATATATAAAATTATATATATATATATATATATACAAATGTATATATTACAGAATAATAAAAACCACAAACCATGGCTACATCATAATTTCCATGCACAATTAGTTACTAAAAACAATACAAAAAAATCATAAAATTAAAAGCAAATAAAGTACTTTTTAATTAAAAACTGATTGTTTTTGCTGTTTTATGAGGTGTGTTGCCTTTTCATAGCCAAAACCATGACCCATATTGTCCCAATTAGGTATGAATCATTCTTAAAGGCTAATTTATTTACATACATTATATGGTTGGTGAATAAACCTTTGGATACAACATTTCAGCATCAATGAGACTCCACTGCATTATCTCACTCACTGCTGTGGCATATCTGTGATTGCTCTGAGGCTACACAACACAATGTGTGTTGACCTGATGTAATACACTCCTGGAGAGCTGCTGTTATGTATGACAAAGCCCCTGCTGCCCCCTACAGCCCCTCCATTATGATATTACTACCTTAACGTTTTCACACAGTGCACAATATGACATCCCAAGGCAATCAGATATCCAAACCAATGCCAGAAATGGTTGAGTAATTACGATTTACCAAAATACACACTTAGTTAAGTATTGACTGCACAGCATATAGATTAAGAGGTGGATTTTTAAACACACATATTCTTAAACTTCAAGATGTCTTTAATGTGCTCATTAGAATTCATTGTATTCACACAGTTAGCAAGGTCACCACTCTGCATTGAGTGATGAGTGCTGAGAGAATGAGAGAGAGAGAGAGAGAGTCTGCAGGTAATTGCTCTGTTTCAAACACACTAAAGGACCTTGAATTTGTAACTGAAGTTTAAATCACCTTCTGTAGAAAGTGCTGATGTCCTTTTCAGGAAATACTCTAGAATGGGTGTAGTTACAATGATTACAATTCATTTAACACTTCACATTACTCCTTAAAGGCATGTTTAAAATGCTTTCATTCACTTGTTGTGAGACCGCATTGACACAACTAATACAACATCAGATACTGGATGAAATATATTTTATTTCATATATATTTTATATGTCTTTATAAAAATAGATACAGTAGAGTTTCCTGTTTTCTGAAGTGAATGTAAGTAGTGCTTGCTTGTGTAAATCTCAGTTGCTAAGGTGTTCTGAGTGTTTATGTGGTTGGTGTTCTGCGTGGTTGCTACATGGTTACTCAAAAGAGCACACACCCCCAAGTCTCTATAATACTTTTTGGTTCCTAGACCAGGCTTCACTGCAAGTCTAAAGGACTTTACAATCATTTTTTAATGTCCCACTTCTGCTGCACAAGCTCCATGGTTTGAAATACCACTCAGGTAGTTATCACAAACAGCACAATTTTGTGTGCTAAAGTTTAACATTTATGTTTGTTTTACCGGCTAAGCATGTGCAAAAGTAATAGTAATTCTGGTAATAACAAATAATTGTATAAAGCTTCAGTTGTAGCACAACTGACATAATAATCATACATGACTGAATAATAATATTTGACAAGTCATGTACTGAGCTCAGGATAATATGACTCATTTTCCATCATCAGATGTTTTGGTATTCTTGAACTCACAACATCATTTCGTTGGGTTCGGGTGTAATTGCAGATTTAAATTTCCCTTTTCCAGCAGGCTCTGGTGTCACATTTAGAGGTCATGTCTGTTCCTGTCAGCCAGACAGCAGGTATGCACATCCCGGGCCCCTCGCCCATTGTCTGCACAGAAAAATAAAACAACAGCATGCAGATCAGCTTTCCTTCAGCACACCTCCTGCACAAGTGCTGAACTCAATCCCACCACACTGCACTCACTCTCCGAACACCCCCAGAATGAAGTCTCATTCTGGGGGTGACAACCTCCCACCCAGTAAGCTATACGCCACTGATATGGCCTAATGCATTTTGGGAAAAATAAACATGTTTTTGTGTTGACATGGCTGCAGGGTAATGCCATTTTATTATGAATTGCACAATATTAATGTCCTGCTACATGCTTTATATTAGTGTATAATATAAATAGCATGCTTTGTATTTACCATCTGACACTTCTACAGTACCATTGCACGTCATTTTACTTTTTACACGGTGAGACATTTTTTTCTTTTATAGCATGTAAAAATGAACAAAAGAAATTTCTAGTTCTAGTGTCTATGTCCACAATCCTTTAAATAAATGTTTATGCTTTCCTTAAGCAAATTTATGGCTTGCACTCTAGTCATATTCTCCTATGGCTTGCGACAAGGAGCTGCTTCCTGACCCAGAGCCACAGAGGAAAGAAGCAGTAACGGTCAAAACTCACCACAACCCTGTACCGCAGCAACCCAGACATCCGCACATTGCAGAGCACACTGGGATACACCACACATACTGCAGAGCAGGCTGTGCCACCCTACTGAGCTGAATGAAGCCATGATGTGTGTCACAATGAAAGGGAAAAAATGTCTACCAACAGATAGTTGGTAAAGTTGACAAGTTCACTGGTCCATATAATCTCCAAGTGGAATTTAGGTAAATGGACTTCTGGCTGGTCAAAACAGAGGGGCTGAAGCAGGACTGGACTTGTTTTCTAAGGTCCTGCATGGAATATATGATTAAAAGGATTACTGAGATATTAATGGACAGCACAAAATGCAATGCGCTTTGGCAAAAACTCTAAAACAGAAATAGCTGAACAACAGAATTGAAATCTACTGTTTTAAATAAATAACTAGCTATAGCATTCAGTCTTGAGAATTTTGTTAACATTATGTGACTTCTCTAAGTTAGACCTATGTGATAATAGAAAAAATGTGTGGTATAATTTAGAGTATCCAGGCATTAAAAGCATCTTCACTAATGTTGCCTTCATATGATACACAATTCAAACTGTAAATATACATTCTTAATGCTTGCCCCACCCCAGCCTCCTCTGATTGGTTCACTGTTTTCATTATACGGACATTGATGTCCCGTGCTGCTTTTCAAAAGCATTAAAGAATGTGGCACTCATGGGCAAGACACTGAAAAAGCAACAAGATGGTTTTACATAGAAGAAAAACAATTAAAGAGAAGGGCAAGGGGGGTGCAAACTTAACTTATGACAAATCTTAATTTATGACTGGCAAATGAACAAGCTCCTCTCTAATTACATTTAAAACTCCATACTACACTTCTGATTGGTGCTGCCAGTAGTGTACATCCCGATTGTATTAGACTATAAAATATATATTAGCCATTTTGAAAAACATATTGGTTGTTGAACAGACTTGTTTTATAATCTAACTGCACATGTTCATAGCAGGAAAAAGTCAAGAAAACAAAAGACTTTGATCATCAGTGGAAATATCTGGGCTTCCTATATTTCACTTGGAAACATGGACACACACACTCCATTAGCACGTGCAGGCCCAGCCCAGGTCATTTGTGTGATAAAGGCAGTGGGCATGAAGAACAGGGAGTGTAGTGGAGTGGAGCGGCACCCGGTGCTCCCTTACAGTTCTGCCATTACAAACCATTACAAGTGACCTCTGATCCCTTTCCTCCCTCAGATAAAACAGCTAGTCTGGTCTTACTTAACTTGTTCAGGAGGCAGATAAAAGGTGGAGGGTGGTGGTAAGTGACCCATTCAACAGACATGTCCCATACTCACAGATGCACAGCTTCAGGGCTCTCCTGTGGCTCTTCAGATGCAAGCGAATGCAAAATCTCCAATTACTGCACGGCTACCCACCATGAATCTGTCTCCTCAGGACACGTTCCAGAAATGACAGAGGCACTTCCGCACCCTTCGTTCTATGGCACGCACCGCCCTTATGCACCTATCCTGGAGGCGAGTGGTGGACCTGTGAGTTTGTGTTAATTAACATGGGGCTTTGTGTTGGGGGGGCTGAAATGGTTTGCTAACCTCTGATGAGACTTTGTTGTCAGATTCATTCAGCCATGTAAACAGTTCTTGTCCTCAAGTGCCTTCTTTAGAACACAAAGACTGATTTAAAGCATTGGAGTTTTTTCAAAACAAACAGCCAAAGTTATAAACAGTCAAAAAAAATGACTGAACTTAAAAAAATGACATGACAGCTACAAAAAAATGACAGCTACTTTCTACAAATGGACATTCGCCATTGTAGA
Organism: Chromobotia macracanthus; assembly: GCA_036877525.1. Classification (NCBI taxonomy): domain Eukaryota; kingdom Metazoa; phylum Chordata; class Actinopteri; order Cypriniformes; family Botiidae; genus Chromobotia; species Chromobotia macracanthus. The sequence goes on from JAZGTH010000036.1 coordinate 3,229,457, forward strand.
TAGTAGCTGATAGTAGATAGTATAGATAATAGATAGTAACTGAATTTAAGTAAAAAATAAGCAAAAAACACATTGGCAGAAATGAACTTACACTGGAGGTCTATGGGCAACTGAAATGATTTTTATTCATTGTATATTCATTGATATCCATATCAACAGCATTCCACAAATGCTGTCAATAGATGCTTAATTGTAAATGTAAAATGACTAAAGACATAAATCAATTTTTTCACAGTCAGTTTTTTCTTTTATCCCAATTTAACATGCAGAGACAACTATAAGTAAGCTATTTGTAGGCTGAGTCCACTGAAAATACGTAAAGACGGCGTGCTCTATGTGCATCCTGACCAGCATGGCACAGCAAGACTGGCTCAACCAATGACGAAAGTTTGGAGCCTGGGACCTGTGGCAGATGTTTGTGTTTGAGAAACCTGCTCAGAAAATTACAATTTGTGATGATAGTGTCAGAAAATGCAAACCTCACATTTAATACAGTTAGTGGGTTTGTTATGCAGGTTACCTAATTATGATGCAATGTATTATGTGTACCATTACACTATATATCTAGTTTACTTTTCTACCAAACTAGCACTAGCTGTGTAAACTTCACAACATCAACACAAATCCTTTCTCAAAATCCTTTCTTTAAAGTAGAAAGCAAAATTCCTTTCTTCACACCAGCTTTGATATCCTTGTGCTGGAGCTAGGCTAATATTCAAATGTAAATATTAAACAAGGCGAAACAGAGTTCCATGCAAAGGTCTTTTGTTCAGAGGCACTGGGAAAGCAGTCACCCTGAAACAATAGGTCAAATTTGCATGAACCAGCCTTGGAGCACAGGGCCGCCGCACAGTGACAAATCCCCCCTCGTGGTGAGGGAGTGGGGGGGTAACCTCTGAAGATCTGTCTTAGCCACTGGCAGTATGTCAGGAACATTCATTTCTTCCTCACCAAGAGCACCTACTAGCTTAAAAGAAACTATCCAAGAAGTGAAGATGTGGGAGGCTACAGGACAAGATTAATATAGAAAATACCTGGCATATGAAAGCGGTGGAAGCTTTTTGATGTGACAGATGATGATGGCTGATAATTACCCACAAGCCCTTGAGAGTGGGTGACTAAGAACACCATTCCCTTACACAGTTATCTCATTCTAATCTCCACATGTAAAAGGGATGCTTTCACCCTAAACCCTCCTAGCTGTAAATACACTGTCACACTTAAGTTCAGAGTGTATGTAATGGCAAATGTCTGCTTAGCTGAAAGAAGATTTCTGGAAAAATATCTGGAATAAAATGAGAAGAAAATGTAAAAATAATGAGAATACATTTTGTTTTCTGCACCACTAGTGCTTATAATTGTTTTCATACAGGTTTTTCAAATACTGTGGCATTAATTGCACAAACAGTTAGTCCTGCCGGAATACAGGAATACAAAGAAGTATATAACACTGAGAAAAACATACTTCAGTTTTAAAATAGGCAATAATAAAGGAATTGCATCACCATTACAGTATTAGAAATATTTGGAGACCTTTTTAAACCCAAGGACATATTCAAAACATTTTAAAATAATTGTCACTCAAAATGATTTATTAAAACAATCATGATATTCTACATTGCAAAATAATTACTGTACCTGTGATTTGCCATTAAAAACATTTCAAAGCAATTCAGAAAATATCTAAAGGACAATTGAGGTTATGCTTTGGGTTTCTCTTCTAGTTTTGAGGTGGCAGATGCAATTATAAAGACATACACATACACACAACCCCCACCCATCATCACAACCTGCATAAACAGAGACGACAACTTGAGATTAAGGAAAGGGCCCGATTTAATTGTCAGGCATCAAAATCAAACTGAACTTAACCAGAAAATACATGAAAGGTTACCTGGATTTTAAAAGGTTTAATATTGGTTATGACCAGTATATAATTAGAAGAACTGACGTGTAAAAAGGGCACATTCCATGATCTTTGAAAAACAGTCAAACACAAAAAAACATATAATGCATTGACTTTAATCAAATATTGTCATGATTATACTGTGGAAAAATGCTTTAAAGATGATTGGTCGAGAACATACTGACATACTGCAGTGCTTTGTGTCATACAAATCTAGTCATTACCCAAAACACTGCCAGGTTCACTCAAACCATGTCTATTGTGTGAAGTAAACTATGCTTTTCTTTTCACATCAGTGCAGTTATATACTCAACATGCCACTTCAGTCACACTGAAAAAAATAATTATGTCTTATATACATCGTATCGGTTGAGGTAATGGATGTTTGTTATTGTAGCAGTTCAGGGGTTGTGCGGCCATACCATGAAAAATATCTGTCACATGTAGCTATGTTTGATATGTTAGATATACAGCAAAGGCACTGCATTGCTCCAACACTGTCAAAATCTCACTAAAATACATTTGAGAGAGCAAGGAAGGTTAGAATACTGTACATTTCACACCTGCTTTTTGCCTTTTCTCTTAGCCTGAGACAGGAGTGTGTTTCTGGCTAGCTCTCCAGAGTTTTAATTGAAGTCCAGCCCAAGATATCTGACAGCACCCTTGCATTGTTGGCTTGAGAAGGGAAGACTTTTGGCAGTTCTGCAGCCCTCTTTACATCAGTGTAATGGGAAAGAATGTGAAAAGCACTTAACAAATGGAATCTGCATTCTGCAGGTGTGACCCTCACCACAGCACAGTTTTCTTCAAAAAGAGAACATTAAGCTATGGCACAATCAAGAATAAATAAAAAAATAATTATAATTAATGTAACTGAAAAAAACAGAATTTTAAATCTGTATTTTAAAGCAAAAAAATGTCTCCCAAAGCAACTTACAGTGCATTTAAGCTATACATTTTATCAGTATGCATAATCCTTGGGAATTAAACCCACAATCTTTGCACGGCTAACCCAATGCTCTACCAGTTGAGCTACAGGAACTTCAAGAAACGGCTTGCCCAAAATATTTCATTCTAAGCTTTCTGTGGGGAGCAAACATAAATTTGTTGACCTTCACTGAAAATGTTCCCCTCAGCCATAGTTTTGTTCATGTTGTTCATGTTGAGATTAAGAAATGGCAAGAGAGGTTTGACATTATTGACACAACAACTGACACTTCCAAGAGCAAACATAACAGCATTTCAAACAGAAAAAGTGAAATTATGCCAGAATATTTGTTAGGCCTACTGTGTGACCATTTCCTTTAACAGGCTAGCAATTGTAATATGCATATTATAATACACATTTATAATACATTTATAATACACATCATATGATTTAAAAAATAAATGACCACACTGTTTATGAGTGAGAAGCTTTAATATCTTTAATATCTAACTCACTCTCAGACTCTCACAGACTCTCATACCCTCACTACTTGCTCACTTACACTGCTTTAAAAAGAACGGCACAGTTAAATATAGCAAATGATCCAGGCCCAGGTAACATCATCCCCACATCAAGCATAAACACAAATGAGTTACGCGACCCCACCAACCAACAGGCCATTTTTTGGTCATCAGTGGAGCCAAATCCCATACAGAGGCTGCCTGTAGGAGCCACTGTAAACGTCTTAGCATGAGGTGGACTGTGTATTTAACACCACACTACTGAATCATACAGGCCGCTTATCACCGAACAAGTAATCTGCGTCTCTATCATTTTCTATTCACCGCTCCCATTTGGCTCATAGCACAATGCTGTGGGTTTGGCTTCAAGAGAAATTTAACAGAACATGTGGACACACTTATTGCACTGCTTACAGGATGGAAAGGAATCTATCACGCGCTCTGAAGTTGGAGCTTGTTAAGCTCTCCAACGCAACACGGTTGGAAGTGGATGTTCATTAAGATGTGATTAATCAGTGTTGGCAATTTGGCACCCACGCAAGGAGACATCTACATTTAGACCACAAAGGTGTGGACAGATATCATTCATAGACTAACACAGGCAACGACATCTATGCGAAAACGGCCTCTCTCATACTGATGTCAACTTCAGCGCACTATCATCAGCCTCTCCGGAACATCGCACAAGGCACAATTACCCATTCATTTATTCAAGCTGCAAATGCACAAAAAGCATTTTCACATGCACAGCTAAATCGAATTTAAAGTGTTGACGCACTCACCGCCTTTTGCCGCCGTTTACTTTAAAGTGTAGTAGCTAATGATATGTGTGTGTGAGAAGGAAGGTGATGGGTGGAAAGCATGTGCACATTCTCCTGCTGTGCTGTGAACCTGCTTGCTAAAAACAGGAAGCCAGTGCGTCCTCACTGCTGACACAACACGGCGAAGACCTGACTGCCGTCAACACAGACCCCGTGCTTGCCCTCATCACCCCATGTTGCTCCAAGACACGCCTTGCCGGTCTGTCAACGAGACCTCCTGCAGGCCTGACTCTGCAGCACAGCAATATTTGTGCATCCAAGGCATTTCAGAATCTTTTTTTTTTTGTTGATAGGATGATTAGAGGTCAAATACACTGGAACTGAAATATAACAGTTCTTGAATTATGAAATTTAAGTTTAGTATTCAAAATAAGTTTGACATTGTGACAACCCTAGTGGAGATGATAGAAAAATGTGTCTTGCAATATATCAATCTCAGATTTTGCTTCAGGTATGATTTTCCGTAAAAAAGAAAAGGAGTTTCATAACATGCAAGGTGGTGTAAATTAATTAGCAGTGATAGGGTAATTAGTATGTGTGCAGAGATGGAAATGAACTGTAGTCTTTCCCACTGCTTTGATGAATGTCTCAGCCTGTCAGATCTACCTCAGTAAGCCTGTGAGACATCTGCAGTTCACACAGAATTGGCACTGGACTCGCGAGAGACGCGCATACATGCACACTGAGAATTAAATATAAAGAACAGAGTGTAACTGCAATCTGTTATAAATTATTGAGAATTAAGAGAGCGGAAATAATATTCATGAAACTATAGGCTTAATGCGTCAGGCCATGTGCAGACTAAGATATAAAAACTGATGCATTCATTTTCCTATTGTAAATGAACCAAAAGTGATGCAAATGGCAAAACTGATGCATTCATTTTCCTATTGTAAATGAACCAAGTATTAATGGATTTTTTTATTGTGCATGGAAGGAGGGGTTTTGTTATTTTCAGAAAAAAGTGCCATGTGTGTGCTACAGTAACGATGTCCCCGTGATTTACTACTGATGCCATTAGCCAGATACTTAAGTTTTCTGATGGAATATTACAATAAAATGCTTTAATTTTTAATGTTTGTTTTTTCATTTAAATATTAGTCAATTTGAACAGCCGTATTCTTTACCATTTCAACAGGTTTTGTAAAATATTTTTAAAGCGCATAATGCTTTTGCACAGAATGTCTTTGTCCTTCATCTATTGTGTTTAAACCCAAAATTTAGAATATAATTCACCACACTATTCATGCAGCCACACCCACTTTTTATACAAACAAAAACAAAAGTAACGCATATGTAAATTAGCAAATAAACTTTTTATTTTATGTTTATACATAAAAGCAGTTATTTTGCGGTAATTAGCTGACATGTTGGTTAATACATGGAAGCACACTTTTTCCATGCTGAGGATTTATAAAATTATGTTGTGCTGTCCCTTGGAATAGATGGTGCCACAATGAAAACTGTGCTGAAAAGAGCGCTGAAGCTCTTTTCAGCACCACAACCAAAACCACAACTAAAAGTGCTCATCTGACATCCAGGTTTCCACGGAACATAAGGTGAATAACCAGGTTGATATTTGGAAAAAAAAAAATTGTCATGGGTAATTAGTATATTGTCTATGTAGTATGAAATGTGTAATTTATTGAGTTTACTAATGTCTGCCCCTATGGTGGTCATCAGTGTCTATGGTTATGTCACTGGCTGCTTAGTAAAGTCTCTACTAAGCAGTAAGCATATAGGAAGCAAATAGGAAGCATTTCCTGAAATGTTTGACTACAAACAGCATCATATCCCGAGAATGACTGACAGTTAAAGATATGCTAATACTGTCCTAACAAAATAAATTTGGACATCAATAGAAAAGTGGTTTAAATTATTACTATATTGTATTAAAATACAGTAAAATTAAATATTAAAAAATACATTAAATAATAATAAAGTTGGTACCCATGCATTATTAAACGCTTTGTATTCATTCATATTTTGGGTTAATTAAGGAAAAAGCACAGAATAACTTTGTATACCTACGGCTCTGCGTTCAATGATATGACTGTTAATGAAAATCAATTAATTCAAACCTGAAAAACATGCTGTAGATAAAGCATAAACAATACCTTATAAATGTGCTTTCTTATCTGTCTGTGTTGCAAAATGGTATTTTAGGTGAATAATGTCTGTCATTGTAGTGTATTGTTTCAGGATTTGAATAAAAATAGTTAGAGATTAATAAAACATAGTGTGACCATAAGAAGTGCAGGGGATCAAGTGCTTGGTTAGAGGATCTTTAGATCAATGTTATTGTAATGCGCTCAGGTTACTGGAGCACAACCGGCAGGAAATAATGATCATTAATAAGAAAATGGCTCTTTTACACAGATATACTGAACAGGAAGCATCATAGTACATTGGGTAATAGACCTGCTGTAGCAGCACTTTGTATGGCCTGAGATCTGGCTGCCTGAAGCCTGGTGGTTGTGCCAACATTCTCCGGAAACATTAGACTAACATTTAGGATGCTAGGCTGTTTTTGCTTCAGAAGCCAGATTTTACAGTGGACATCAAGCAGTGGTGTCAAGTAACTCAACACAGTGCCAAGATTATTTATTTATAAAAGTAAAAATCAAATCATTTGTATTTGTTAATATTATGATGAAGTGCATAGACCCTACAAAACACAAATTTATTAACAAAAAAATTTACTGTATAGAAGAAATATTAATTAACAATAAACAACAGCAGAAGTGTCATGTGCCAGTTCACCCAAAAACTTCACATACTTTCATATTGTTCCTAGCCTTTATGGCTTTCTTTCTTATATTACAAATGGAAGCAACTTGTCCATATTGCATTAGCCAAGCTTCTAGATAGCTCAGTAGAGTTTGGTTGAATAGCCTGTCAACAGCAAAACATATTAAAAGCAATTTCATATACCTTTCAGAAGTTGAAAACCTATTCATTTTTCTGTACTCGCTATGCACAATTGGTAGTTGCATTTTATGTTTTGATTTTAGCATTATATCAAAACTGGCCTGCAACCCATTTTTGGGTCTCAACCCAAAAGATTTGACTAATATTACAATAATTACATTTTAGCAATTGATTTATTTATTGATACTTGTTTAACACCAAAGGAAATTAAAGGCATCCAGTAGCTCATACCACAAAAGACACTACACACACTATTAAGTTCAACAAATACAAAAAACAAAAAATATGGTTCAACAAGAATATAGCCATAGAAACCTGAAAGGGATTAAGAAAAATAAATATATACAACACCAGAATTTGTCAGTTCAAAATCTCTTTAATTTTCCGATAAAGCAAAACAAATATGCTCAAAAAATCCTCAAACAATTCTGTATTGTATAATTAAAATGCTATTATCATGTTTCACCCAACATAGACTACTTTGTTGCAGAGTTTGGATTTTAAGACCATGTTAATTCTAAATGTGGAAAATGCTGCAGAGACTCATGAGAATAAACTCACTGTAGGAATGAGGTCATGTTCCTAGATTAAACACAAAGCAAAGGAGGAGAAACTAAACAATTCACAAATCCTTGTGAAACAGTATTCATAAAAAATAGAGCATTTTTTTGCATTTTAGATGGATTGTCCTTTGAGATGCAATTCAAATGTGAATATTAAGAAATTAGGGCAAAGTGCCTCATTATCCCCTACAACAAGAATTAGAATAACTGAAACCCTCAGTGGAAAGAGAAAAATGCTGACCTGGTCTACTGTAAGAATTTGCAGTTATTTATAAATGTATAAATCATGTTACCATGCATAAATAAATGGGAAACTGTGGAGTTGGTACTTTAAGGAGCTAATGTCACCCGATCTGACCTCAAAAATACTCCTGTTGGTTAGCAGTTATAATGTTATAATGTATTGTAACGCAATGTATTCAGATTATTTAGGCATGCTAAAAAATAAGTTTAGACATTACCACAAGAAATATTTAGATTCCCCAAATTATTTGTGATATTTGTAACATGTATTTTAAAGCATCTTTATGCATGTCCCAGAGTTCAACACAATATACAGATATTTTCACAGATTAAAGGATGAAACATTACAGTACGAGCTAAATGAATGCCACAACTGTGGCTGAGTTTCGTCTTTAAATTCACATCATTATTAATGTATCATAAGAAAGATAGTATTATAAAGTACTAAATGCACAATGTTTCTGTTTTGTTGTTTGTCAAAAGTTAACTTACATGGGTAACACCACAGCAGTGACTTCTAGGAAGGTACATATGGGAGTTCTTGACAAGGGGGAAACTTGATAAATTGTTTTTGTCTTCTCACTCCACACTTGTTTCATCACCTCACTGTGCTCTGGTTTACATATAGGATGAAAAACAGCTATTGTAATTAAAAAGGTGGCATGGTTCAGCACTCAGTGCTGTGCTGGTAAATTGATGGTGGGGGGGTGGGGGGGGTGGTGAGGGGTATGCCCTACACCTCCTCAGGTCTCAGCCTCTGAGACATCTGTGTATGACAGTGTGAATCAGGCACCCCTGCCTCCAAGCACGCATCACCTGCAAAGTGAAAGGTTTATCGCCTTGGAAACACATCTGTAAGCATCTACTCTGAAGTGTTAAACATCCAGATATGCCGGATAAAATAATATGTAAATATTGCGCGCTTGTCCTTCAATTACAATTCCAGCTGGCACACTAAATTACGTTTTCTCAAAAAAAAAGTAATCTTATGAATTTAAACTTTAGTCTGGCAACTGCAAAGCTATTTGTTGCTGGGCTACAGAAGTTGTTTTGTTGTGAAAACATTAAGGAATGTTTCTTAATGAGGCTTGTGTTGAATCAATTAAAAAGGAGCAAAACTACAACATTCAAAAGGTTGAAGCTGTTAGCTTAAAGCAACGTTTTGGACAAGTTGACAGAATGATTTCAAACCTTAGTGCAGGCTTTTTCTTTGATGCATGTCTGAATCCAAGGGTCCTCACTGCAGTTGAGGGTCTTCATCTGTGTCGACCTTGGCAAAACCTGGCATAGCCCCCTGGCACACACCCCAGTTTGCATGGCATGCGACCAAAGATCTGCACAGAGGCCTTCAGCACTCATCCACAAACAAAAAAATTCATTTTTGCACTGGAAGGCCAGTCAAGTCTTGTATTTTATTATGTTTTGATTAAATCTGACGAAATTTAATATTTTAATTGAATGTTTAGAGCCAAACCCCTCTGAGCAATAAATTTCCTGCATCTCGCTATTGTGTTTCTCCAGTAATTACATTTACATAAATGATGCTGATGGAATTATCAAGCAGATTATATGAGCACAGGGTAGAAACAGAGAATGTTGGAGACAAACCTATGGGGAGAGAGGCAGGCTTAAAAGTAATAGTAAAACATATACTATTCAAAACACTTCTAATTCCATGACATATTTCAAGAGCTTTTTGTGTATATGGTGGTACTATGGTGTAGCAATGGTAATATAAATATAATGAATAATTATCCTTTTAATATACCAACCTGTTTATGTAGCACTCCAATGTACCTGAAAAATTCTATGGTATTACTATGGTACAGGCTTAAAAAACATAGTAATATTCCAAGGTCATAGCAATATGTTTTATCAGTCACTTCAGTCATATTCAATCTTAAAACACTCCTGAAAATATAATCCTGAAAAATAGATTAATATGCATAGATCTAACAAAGCATTTTCAGGTCACGTTTCACTTCAAAGTTAAAAGAAAACAATACAAATGATGAAAATAAAGCCAATTTTTATAATTTTGCATTCCAAAATTTTCAGGACAGTTATTGACATTTTCCCCAAAATTTGCATTACTGTAACATTTCTAGTTTTCCCAGTTAACTAATGAAATAATTATAGTGTAATACTGTATATTGTTTTAAATTAACATACTTTTTATGATGTCTTTGCAATGCAAATCATTTTAATTGATGCTTATTTGTAAACAAAAACACTTAATGGTGTTTTTATTTATTCCAATAAACCTTACATTCTCTGTAAGCTTATATAAAAACCTTAACAATATAATCAAATTATATTTATAGATTTTGTCAATCAAAATGATCCCTCCACCATCACTGCACATCTGAAGTATGATGGCATGTGTGTTTGAGATGTTATCTCTCTATGACTGATAGAAACCTGCAGGCAACACTTACCCTGCTCTGAAAATAGTCTCTATTAAGGGCAAAGTGATTAAATCTATAGGAGCTGTACTGGATTCTGATGCCCAGGGTCACTGCCCTAGTTATTTTAGGGACAATACAATTAGTGTTAATTTACAAGAGTAATTAATCTCGTGTTTAAACATCAGACTCCACCAACATCGAGAGTCTAATTACAACATACAATTTTTGAACTCATCTGAATACAATAAGCTTCATGCAGGGATAGCTATTAACGCGCCACTCAACCTCTGACACCCGTGCAGCACTAACGCAAGTTGTTCTGTCAAACCAAAAATAATGGGACATGGTAAAGCGATCTACTGTAACATGAAGAGCACTTGTGGCATATATACACACTTCAAAGATCTCAAGTGGATGTCAGCCATGATGGAGGTTGGATCAGAAGATGGTATGTGTTTGAGGAAGAATGGAGCTGCTGTGCATATTCAGAGGGACACCTTGTTATTGATCTCCATTCAGTGTGTAGAAACTGTCCATTAGGAACATTTCCATGGGCTTATTTTTGGTTTACAAACCCAATACATATCAGACATATCAGAAATTGACTTAAATAATCAGTGCACTATTTTGAAAGTTCACTGTTCAGCAATTCAACCTCTGTTTGTCTTTGAAATAAACTGGGACAGGCAAAAGTATTTAAACATACTTTTACACTTTAAAACCTTTTTTTTACACTTTAAGACCTTTAAAAAAAACTGCAGAAAATATCAAGTCTACACCTACAGCTTCCCCTCAACCTTTATCTACGTGTCCATTTCTGTTGCTAAGGGGGAAAGATGTATTACACCATCTACAACCAAGGCTGTATTTTATCCTTGAAGATGTTTGGAGACGAGTAGTCTGCTTATGGCCTTACCACTCAACGATCCTATTAAGAACTGCCTTGTAAGAGCTTTCCTCTTCTACTGTGAGGAAATGGCTGCTGTAATGTCTTTCCCTCACTGTTTTGGAATGCTGCTCAGGTCCCATGCTGGGAAAATAAGTGAGAAAGAGAAAAATGATTAAATCACTTTTTCAGGGGGGACCTCTTAGAACAACATTGGTTACATTGTCAAAGGCCGATTCATCGCTTATGTTACACAGACTGACTTACTTCCAGGGAACTTTTTGGGTATTGCACTGCATGTGAAGGCAGCTAAAATATGCCGGAACTTTAAAGCTTCTTACAGTGATTAAGGACTATTGCAGAGTACGAGTGGTAAATATAGGTAATGCTGAAAGCATAATTTGCAGCACACGACGCCACTAGAGACCAAAAATTTTCTTCCCAGACTCCCTCTGAGCATGGAATCTCTTCTTCCACCAGAGAACTGCCCCTTTCAGCCTCTATGCCTGAAAATTGATATCGTAATTAGCAATCTGAGGGGAGGCTGATGTGCTATCTAAGACCCATCTTTGCTTTGTTGTGATTAAGGGCATAGTACGATGCCTGGGGGCAGTGTCCTCTTGTCTGAATGAGACAGATCGTATTACTGACCTCCACCAGTCAGACTAGGTCAGGTAGCCCATCAACAAACTGCTTTATGATGGCGAGACACAGAGTACGCCAGCATTGTCCATGCTGCCAGCTCACACTCTGGGTTTTGAGTATCACGTCAAAGGCTTTTTCTTCCTTTAACTTTGAAATGCCGACCAAGAGGCTGTAACAACTAGCTTTGCAAGACAAGCTTAGCAAGTACATTAAAAAAGAGGGAAAACAAACAAAAAACGTTCAGTCTTGATTATCTGCGTCATCCGATCCAATTACCAGGAGTTTTGATATTAATTCCACTGGTATTTGGGGGATGGCGGAAGTTTCTCAGATTTAATGCCACACATTTGCATGAACTGGCAAAAACAACATACACAATGCACAATGCACCGCAATAAGTAACAGCATACATGCAAACTTCAAGCTGACATTAAAACTGGTGCAAATAATTGCTAGACATTGGCTCTGTTCCAAAACATAGTGAGCAGCTGTGCTGTCTGCTGCCTTCTGAGATGAGCCGCCCAGTCACTGGGTCACCTACCGTGTGATCTGACTTAGATGCATGCACGTATGGCAAGCACAACGTCTGCTGTCATAGTCTATTAAAACCAGTTTACATGTGCATGTCCAATTTGATGAATATGTATGTGACCTCCTTCTCTGGCGGTTGCTCATTCGGCACAGAGGCCTGAGGCTCCAGGCAGCTCGACTCATTGAGCCCAACTTGCATAAAGGCGGCACTTTAACACTGTTGAGAAGCAGCTCCCCTGCGTATGCTCTGACCTTTAACTGTGTGGATTTAACAGAGGGATAATGGAGAGAGAAAGGGTTAGCCTTGAGACAGAGAAGAGGTGGAGGCACTGATTTAAAATTCAGGTTCTGGCACGCCTTAATGAAATAATCCCACAGAGCTTGTCTCTGTGTGTCTGGGTATCTTGTAAAGCAACACAGAAGATGGTCATCTCTGACAGCTGGACTTCATTTCAAGATACACTCTGAAAAACCCAAAACAATATTTTATTGCACTGTCATTTCTCAAGAGTTTTAATTGGAGTTGTAATAAAGTTATATAAAAGTAGGACTTAAATATAAATATAAGTTTATATTTTCTAAGTTTATGTTTATATTTAAGTTCTCAGTTATATTTCTTTGGAGTATCCATTTTGTTGAGATGTTTCTTTTAGAATTCCTTAGGAATTTAGTCTTCTGAGAATGTGTTGAGAAATGTTTGAATCAAATATTAAAATCACACACAAGAGTCACTGTTGAGATCTGTTTTGGAACTCTAGATAGGACATGTGAGATTCCTTGAATCTTCTTCTCAAGTAAAATTTGAGGAGCAGGAGCATGTCTCTTTTTAATTTAATTGCCGAAACAACTGAGGTTAGAGATTTCATTTTTGATTCTGTTTTCAATAGGAGTATGTAACAGAGACGACACTATGGAGATATAGAACGTCTTCTTGTGCACTTAATTGATTTGCTTGCTTTATGTACCCATATTCATTAATAAATATGGCTTGTACATTTGTCTTAAGCTGGAAAATGGTAATGTCTTTTATTAGAATTGAATTGTCTTCAGTAACCTCTTGCACAGACTGCATAGGCAGCTGTAATTGGAATCCTTAATAACTGTCACATCTTGAAAAACTAATTAAAACAATGGCCAAGGTCAAACTGGCTTTGATAAATAACAAGGGAGAAAGCTGAAGGTAATGATCACCAGCACTGTAAGGGCACATAGAGTGTGTGTGTAAGCGTGTACACTGTGGGATTTGGGTGGGTGTGACCTGATCTATGTTTGTGAAAGAGAGGTATAATTCATTTAAACCCTAGTCTACCTGGGCAGATCAAGGGTAGGACATCAACCCTACCATCTGTAGGCCTGAGAAAGAGAGAGAAAGACAGAGAGAGAAAGAGAGATGAAGAAAGACAGGTGGACCCAAATAAAGCATCACTGGCATGGAATGCAGCTTTTAGCTTAAATAACCAGAATACACTTCAAGTAATAGATATTTTTAACAGTAATAGTATGACAAGAAACAACTAAGATATTTGAATAATTATTGGTAAACGATTTCATTATTAATATATGAAAATATGTGTTAAATATTAATGCAATTTTCTCTATTTTCTCATTAGGTATTTCAGAAGTGTTTCAGAGTGCTCTAAAAAGGAACTGCATCAAAAATTTGGGAATTATTATTAATATGAACATTAAAGTTAATTATTTTAAAAGGAAGCTATACAGACTAGGGTCTTCTATAGAGACATTTTAGCAAAGCTACCTTTATTGCCACAAATTCATTTCTATTTCTATTCTATTCTATTCATTTCTAAATTTAAAGTTGAAATCTGTAACGTTTTTGGTTAAAAATAATCAGTGTTCAAAACTGTTGCCTTACCATACATCCATTCACAATGGTAAGTTTATAATAATGATTTATAATTTGAACAGTCAGGTCTGATTTCATGGGTGATATTAGTTTGGCTTCATTTGACTTCGGCAAGACAAAGTTACCTGCAATTTTATGTTTCAAACAGAGATGCAAACATTACAGATTGCAGCTTTGAGTTTAATATGCAGTATTAGGACATATATTGTACTTACTCTCTCTGCCTGTTTGTGTGTATGTTTTGCCAGAGATTTTTAAACAAGCGAGGTAGCTTTATAATGTTGCACTTTGATATGATTCAGTTCTGGTTATATTATGCATTTATCATATCTAGTAACTTGTGGTTTATAGTAGCAGTTTTTGCAGGTGAGGAGAGTCTGGGGTGCAATGCTGGTCAACCCTTGCATATTTAACATGGTCACAGGTGTGTGTTTACCAGCATTTTAAAACAACTTTAAACTGATTCTTTTAGTCAGAACTTCAATCAGTAGTGTAAGAGTTCAGAAAATGTGGCTATTCTAGTGACAATAAACCTTCAAGAACTGTTTACTATAGCAAACAATCTTAGTGTCATGTTATAGCATGTTATAGCATTATATTAACCCTGAACATTAAAATGTACTATAGTCTTTTTCTACACAAAACAATGAGTTTCACTGTAGAAGACATAATCTTTGCTGTAACAATATCTTCCTCACATTGTAAAAGTAAATTTTACAGATGACTTGAGGTAGCACTTCAATGTATTACATTCGCATAGCAGTTGCCTACTACTAGAATAGAATAAATATAAAGAAGAAACACATGTTTGTACAGTTAAAAAACTGGTACAGACGCAATGTTACCCTATTCGCTTTAGTGTAATATTTTAATTTAGAAGTTGAGAACAAAAACACTCATCAAACAAGACAGCTAGAGAAAACTCCACTAGAAACTAGAAAACTAGTGATTAATAACTGCTTGTGGTTGGAAACAACCCAGGCAAACTGAATGCTTTGTGATTTATCTCTTCTGAAAAAACCTCTTCTTATCTCTACTGTGCAAAACCTGCTGCTCTGAAGTGTGGGTAGGGTGCTAGGGTGTTGTTAAGTGTAGTTTGTTTTCTTAAGTGCTGTACATATTGCAATAGCTTTACTAAATGGTTGCTCATTCCCCTCAATATGTTTCTCAGAGGCTCAACTGAAAGGAAGTGAGTGGGGGAAGGGGGAAATTATACTTGTTGCTATTAATGCCCCAACACGGGCATTTCCCAAGGACTCAGGGACAATGTGCTTACTGTGCCTGTCCATGACACTGAGAGGGACCACTTTGTGTGTGGTGGCACCACAAGAGAAAACAGCCGGCAGACTGGTGGCCCCATAATGTATAGTGGTAATTCAGCAGTCAACTATGTCACATTTATCTATATTTTTGTGTACACAAATAAAAGCGGAATAGTTCGACCATTAGTAATAGTGGGGAGCACACAGGAAATGCATGGTTCAAATGGGCAAGGCCATGCAAGCAGACTCCTGTGACCAAGCCGTTAGCTTGTCAGAACCTAGTTACTTCACACTTATTCCTCTGCAGTGGTATGTCATTTATGATTAGCTGAACAACTCGCTAAAGGCAGTGGTGTTGGAGAGCCACATTCCTTTGGACAAGATTTGTTTTCTTTCCCATTGATCAGTGGGGGCCGATGAATGATTCTCAGCAAAGCTGAAATACTGCAGATATTTTCTTTAGAATTTAGCCATCAAGACAGAGCCAGGGAAAAATACACAGTGTGGAAAAAACTTGAGCTTTAATGTGGAGAGCAAGTCCAGCCAGACAATTCAAACATTTAGGCTAGCTTGTTGACTAGAGCCCTGTTGTGACTATAAAGGGGTCATATCAAACATTATTTTTTCCCTGAGGTCCACTAAAAATGTTCGTGAAATTTTGTGCAATAAAAACAGTAATTAATACAAGTTTAGGACCATGTTCCAGCCTCCCTCCAAACCTTCAAATGAAACAGGCCATTTTTGGCTGATGTGCCTTTAAGACTATAAAGGTGAACATCTGCACATGTGATGAAATGAGATTTGCATTGTTGTGTTGCACTTACTAGCATGCTGTGATTTTATGTCAAGTTCAATACATTTTAGAACTGCCCCAAACTGTTTAGGAAAAATGGGAGCTGTCCTAATTCCTCTGTATTGATAGCCCAAAATTCTGAACATCTAAATGCATTGTTGACATGTCAATATGAGCGGTTATGTGTTCAAACACAACAATTTATGTGATATCAAAGTTCGGAGAGTTTGGAACAAATTTTTGTATGCTTGAATTCAATAAATGTTTTTTTTAGATTGTATTTTTCAGGTGGCTCTGGTATGTACAATGAATCTCAAAAGATTAAGGTAAATTAGATTACTCATGATATGACCGCTTTAAGAAAAATCTTCACATTAGACATGAAGCAAGGTGCATTTCAAGAGCAAATTATAGCAAAACATAAATGCTGTAGACACAATGAGGGCACTGACTGTGGTGACCATGGTGACCTGAGCGAGTGCTCTGATTGGTTAGAGGCTATCCAGGCTAGAAGATATTGCAGTCATCCTTCCTCCTTTAATAACGGAGCAGTGTTGGTAATTGCAGTCTGTGAGGAGTCCATTATTCATGTAGATATCCAATAAAGACCATAGGAGGGAATGGATATCCTGGCGGAACCTGTACATGTTGATCCATATGATTGATTTTTCCTCCTCCTTCCAAGCTCAATTTTTCATATTCAATGAGTGACTTGTAGATTGCATTAGTCAATACAGATACATCTCAATTAAGCCTTGCCCAGAAGCACTCGGGAATGGAAAGTACGGATTAGGGTGGTGTACCCAGCTGCCCATACATTTGCCTGTACTGAAACAGGAAGATAAAAATGCTAAAAAAAATAAGGTTAAGTGAGGAGCCCTGATGTATTAACATTGAGATTAATTATAAACTCATTTCTCGGCACATTTCATTCCCTTTATTAATTACAGACTCTCTCGGCTCACAGAACTAAACTGTGTATTAATTCTCTGATGTGCAGGACTGTATATCACTGCTACAGATCCTGTTCTGCTCAGCAGTTTCTTTCCCTTCGCTGACCGGACAGGATCATTTACAAACCTGACATGGTGGCTGCAATGTTCACTTGTACACTTCATCTCTCCTGCCCCTGAATGGACAGCTATTTTATTTCTGCTCCAAGGGCACAACCAGCATAATTTGTGCAGAAAATAAATGGGAATGTGATGATGGGAATAAAGAAACTTTGGTTTTGTGTAATTGCGCACCAAAAACAGACATGCAAGTCCAAAACATTACAGACAGAAAGGAGAGTTAAAAAGTGAAAAAGAGCAAAAGAAACTGATTTCATTTAAGGAAACCATAAGCACTTCAGGATTTCTGTGGTAATGTGGAAACAGAATACATTAATTTGTGGTGATGCTATGAAGTCAAAGTGGGACAGCGGCTGGCATCCTTTTGAAACACACATAGATACCTAAAGATGATGTGTGTTTTTCTTGATGTTAAAATACTTTCTTTACTTTAAAATACAATACTTTACATTGAATTACAGTAGCATTTAAGGGCAAAAAAAAACTGGTCTTATTTTGTTGACTATTTGGAATGTTTAAAGTCATAGCTGTTTTGCCTCTGGACTTTGTGAACTTCAAATTCCTCCTTATTACCTCATTGTAACTGGGTGGGCCAATTTTTTGATCACCCAGTCAGTGTCATCCGTGTATTAATATAGACAGTCAAGCATTGATATATTAATCCGCTGTGAAAGTTCAGAACATGTTGTTTTTTGCAACTTAATTTAGTAGTAAGTTTTCAGTTCTAAAGGTTACAACATGTTTAACAGTACAATGAACTGTTATGTTATTAAAAAAATGCTGGAAAATTAAAAATCCTTTGATATGACCCCTATAATGGGAGAAGAGACAGAAAAAAAACAGGAAGAGAAGAATGGACTCCTCCATCACACTGCTGTCATAGGGAGGAGACAGCTTAATCAACTTTTACCAGGTGGTGCTCCAGCATTGTCCAATACTCAATGCTTGTTATCTTTCTCAGAGTGAGCCTGCTCATATTTCCTTTGACATTCAGCTCCAAAGACCCTACATGTTGTTCCTCTCTACTTCTCTTTTATGGGTAGGAGGAATGCAGGGTCTCCTTAGTGATTTATAAACATACACATAATAAATGGCCGTCTGTAGTTTAAGCAGTGATGAAGCATTCTGTGCCTTGCCGCCAAGCTCCAACGTGATTTAAAGAGCTGACATTTACAGCAACCAGGCCTATTATTCAGAGTGACTGTCTGTATACAGACTATATTTCACAGTGGGCCGTGTGGAGGTGAGTCTGGGCCGGTCCGGTTTGGTGTCATAGTCAGTTCACAGTCTCTTCCTTCCCAGGCTCCATACAGGAACCCCCTACAAGGTGGGAGTCATGGCCGTGATGACATGGAGAACAGACTTTCAGCTAGTTTGTTATCGCAAAGATCTACACGGTGCACTGAGAAATTATGACACTGCGAAAGAATTACAAGGTGAAAAGATGTGTGAACACATTTTTAAACAGATGAAAGGATAATCCTGATGATTGTACAGCTGTGTGTATGTATATAAATTTGTGGGTGTTTGGAGTAAACAACCTTTCCTTGATTCTTTCACAATGCTAATCTGTTTGTAGAGTACTGCAGGTCTGTTTTTTGCTAATCCACCATGACATGGTCCTTGTCCCTGTTCAAACACAGCTCTGTGTACATGGTCTCCAAATACACCAGACCTTAGCCTTTCCTAATGAAACGGAGGCTGGAGTAGTGTACTACATTAAAAAGTGACAGTGTCTTTGCAAACGTTCCATGTCCTTCAATGAAATGATGCTGCATTCAACATTTCAGTCAAATGTCTGCCAGACGAGTCATAGCTCCTCTCATGTTTCTGTTCGATTGGTGTGGAAGGCAAACTCACAGGACAGACCTCATTTTCATGGCGCCATGTACCATACATGAAAATCAATACAGCTTAAAGAGAAAACACTCATTTAGCATGTAGCTAAAAATTAGATGTCACTCTTCTACCTCTCAAATCCTGTCGTTCTTCTACACAAACTTTGAGGCTGAGACATGGTGATTGGCAAAGTTTTCTGGCAAGGGTCAGTCTCTGGAACTGCATTACAGACCCTTGTAACTTAATTCCAGCAGCTGAGTAAGGAAATAATTGAATCGTGCTCTGAAGATGGATCCCGAGAACAGGGTGCAGAAATCGTCTTTGGCCACTATCTGGCTTAACTCAAGGAAGATTAGAAACGATGCGGCTGTTGGCATAGAGGCTAATACAGCAGCCTGCAGCCACTGCCTGACCTCTTCTGCAGATTAGACCTGCCATGGTTTACATCTCTGTAGCACCTTGAATTACACTACTGTATTACTCAAATTGTCTCACAGTTTCCAGTTTAAGCTGTCTTCAGTTTTCTTATCCACTCGAAGGTAATGTACATTCTCCAGTCAGAAGCAGGGTGGTTAGTACAACTGAGTTCAGTGTTTACTGCAAACTTAGTCAAAAGTAGAGTATTACAGATATGTTAATGTGTGTTTTGAAACTAAAATTTTGTTTTTCAAAACCATTTGGTGAGAACAGCTTTAGCCCTTAGAAAAACAGTGTTGAGATGTACACTCTAAGGTGAGCTTTAATGAGCTAAAACAGCTGTCACATTTTATTATGTTTAGAGAGTTTTGTGTTTTGCCTGTGGGTAAATTTAGCTCCCTGCCACCCATGAAGCTAGGAGGGAGGTGTCTATGAAGAATCTTAGTCTATTGAGGCAGTTCATTGAACATGGTCCGAGTCAGGGTCATGGCATACCTGGGAGTAGCACAGGGTTGAGGTTACCCCACAGGGAGGGTTGGAATTCCCCAAAATCAACAGAATGCAAGCAAAAGTTACCACACACTCATTTTACCTCACAGTGACCCTGCATGAACACTGAGTTATTCCAAAAGACAGCCAGCTTTCATTAGGAGTTATACACAGTATACATATACATACATATATACATATACATATAGTGTGTGTGTGTGTGTGTGTGTGTGTGTGTGTGTGTGTATAATATAGCATTTAAAAATTTCCTTTTACCAAATCTATTATCCCATTGCTGTGCTACCAACAGTTTACAGTAATGTTTTTGGCCACTTGTTTACCAGCTATTTTGAAGTTTTCTCTAACTGTGTTGTTGAATTAGATCATAGTATATTTAACCTCTCTTACACTTTCAAAACACAATAGTATGTTTTGCTTTGTAATAGAATCAGTTCCTCAGTAGGTCTGTATGGAGATTTTCAGTCAGTTAAATACTTTACAGAAGGGTCATTCCATGTCATCTTAGCCAGAAGTCGTCAATTCAGATTTTTCATTTTTTAAACATTTTTACAAAAGCAAGACCTGTAGTGATGAAACAGTTACTGAGCAATTCACTAATTTATAGAGGGTGGTCAAAATGAAAATTTTACCTGACATTTGGGGCCATATTAGAAGGGGTGAAAAATGACTTGAGAAAGATGTCAGCATCATTATTTTATTTTTACACAGAAATAGATATATTTATTAGTGAGTGTTCAAAAATGAGGATAAAGCACTTTTCATGTTTATTTTACAAACTTTACATGCCTGTAACTCAAGAAGTAAGTTTGAAAATGTCCTTTTAGATTCTCATTTTAAGTAACTTTTCTTTTGGGCACTACATATTTAAGACCCTATATGGTTCAGTCCCAGAAATATGGGGATCTAAATGTAGGTTCATAAGTAAATGGTTAAATTGTACACATTTTCAGTTGTCAAAAATCAAAAGCCGATCACTTTGCAAAAATCTGGCATTTCTTTTTTAAAGAAGAATGTCTAAAGAACAATGTTGAAACTAGAAATGTATTATATTTCCATCTATCAAAACACCTGCATGAGTTATTGTTAAAAATGGTCAAGTTAGGGCATATTAAATGCTCTTAATAGTTTATTCATCAGATTCTGTATTTGTATGAGTTTCACGGAAGGGATGTTGTTAATTATGGCCAGAGCACCAATGGTGTGAGGACCCCATTGGAACTGCTCCTTCACCCCTAAATATAGGTGCCATTAAACCAGATGTGTTGCTATTCATGGAGCTTGCATTTTAAAATGAACAACAGTTTAAATAATGTTATCGCTTTTGCTCAACAAGATTCTGTAGATAATCTAAAAAACGGAAATGCCAATGCCCGCAATAGCGCCCCACGTGGCAATACTGAGAATGTACCTGCAATGCTTTAAAAATGTTCTTGTATCACATTTTAGAACTTTGAGAAATTTGTGAAATTAAATGCGTGTGTTAACGCACTTGAATATAGTATGTTTTTCAGGACCTTGGTGACCAAAATACAAGACAATACACAACCAAATAGCACTGCAGAACACAAAGAGTTAAAATCGCTTTCAAGTTACCAACAGCTTCTCCCTATAGAACTGTGTGGTAGCTCGCAATATTCTTGCCTAGAAATAAATGATACCGAAACAAGAAGTGGCACATAAATTAAAGTGGCACTATGATTGATGAGTTAGCAGCCAGGGGAAAGGATGTTTGCAGCATTTTCGGGGGGAGAGGTGGGGGAGATGTAGCCTCACACGGCTTGCTGGGAGTGGAGAGCCATCAATCCCAAGCTCCCCTGTGCGGTGAAGTACGCCCCTGAGAGGAGTGGCTCTGGGCTTCTGCCCATCCACTAAATGAACTGCATGCAATATTAAAAGATGCAAAACGAGCCGAGGCTGGAACGCTCCCAGGAAAGCCCACTGGCAACTGACCCATCAGCTACCAGGGGAAATAAACAGCTTCCGAACTCGTTTTCTCCTGTCGAACATTATTCTTTTCTTTTCTTTTGGTAATAATGATCTGCTTATATTTATTTATTTATTACTTTTATTTGGAGGGGCCTTTTCCCTGAAAATAAATAAATGTCTCATAGCTTCTTTAATAATCCAAAATCTTTGGAAGACAATTGAAGTTTTCCTGCTGGACAAACAGCTCTGACCAGATTGAACCAGTTTAAATCCTTAAACCCTCAAATCCTTTGTTCTTGGATGCACTTACAGTTATTTATGTTGCCTTTTTATTTTAAAATGGATCAAACTTCTTATTGCTTCTCCCCAATCCAAAATCTATTGTAATACAGCATAAATTCAAAGAGCAAAGTATTAGATGGGAAATATTGGTTAAATTTTTAATTGGTCCTTTACATTTGTCACCAGCTGAATCAGCTTTTTACTGAGTACATCTCCCCTTAAATGCAGCAGCTAATTCCTGTGCTGCTTTCAGTCAAATGTGGGCAGATAGAGATGATGATGACGACGAGGGATATGAAAGTGGAGGGAGGTAGTTCGCACTTAAACACTTAACACTGCAGGTGTTTGTTTGGAGGAGCGTTAATGAAACAAAGAGCCGGTATGACATCAATGGTCACCTCTTTTACAGCATCCAGCAGGACTTGAGAGCTGTGATGGCAAGGCAGTCAGTGTGCTTTTTACTGCCCATTCGAACAGATGAACAGCATCAATCTTTAGCTCGGCATCAAGGAGTGGCTGCACTGCTATCAATCGCATGTAAAACAACAGGCCCACTCACACCAATGACTCTCATAAAAACACAACCAGATCGCATTTCACCCCAAAATCAGAAAAATGTAATAATAGAAAATAAATTATACTAAAAGAAAATAAAGCCTGTTTTAGGGGCATTATAATGTTTGCATTGTTGTCAGTTGGGATCCTTATTATATGTCTTATTTAATTCTGTTTTTCTATATTACAATTAAAAATTAAAACAATGTAAAACAGCATGCAGTACATTGCCATGATGTGTAAGTTCTTTAAATTGTAATTTTTTTGTTTTTGTAAATGAGAATGGGGTTGATAAATTGTCAACCGTGTCTTAAAACAATGTCTCAGAAATAGGTTTCACCTTTTTATAACCAAAATATGAGTAGAATATGACCATATTCTTGAGAGATTTTATGAAATTAGGCCACTGTATGAAATGATATATTCAGGCAAATGAGAACGCTAGGAAATATTTGCTCATTTTTAAACACATTACATTTGCACAATTCATACTCATCTCATACTATGCACTACAGCTTCTTTTAACTCAGTCAAACAGGCCACACTTTTCAATCTGCCAAACACTCTGCATGAACATGCTGACGGGTACTGAGTATATGCTTGAATTAAATACCATTTCATTTGTTGATTAGTGCAAGACACACTATGCAGTTTAGCCGTTTAGTGTATACACACCACACTTTACAAACACAAGGGAATGGGGATTGAAATTCATAAATTAAAAGTGTTTTGAATTACATATTCTCTGCATCAGTGATAAATTGAGATTGGGAATTCTCATAAATCAAGCATTGTGTTCTCCTGCCTACAGAGGAGTCGTCTGGTGAGCAGGTGTGATTTAAGAGTGGGATCAGGGTACAGCTTCACTACTCCATCCCCCGGGAAACCACAGAACCTCAGAGCGGCTTTCACACGTATGCTCACACAGTCTGTTGTATAGAGAACAATGCAAAGATGACAATAAACAATATTCATGTTCTATACATGTTCTTTCATGTAATTGGCTTTATTTATATTTGTTGGTTGAATCACAGTTTTTGTCTTACAAAAAGTGCTGTGAAGGTAATGAACCATAGTACTGTAATGGTATCACAGTGATTATTGCTGCATTTAAGTACCATGATATCTAAGCAGTAGCTTAATTAAAGTAGTGATGTTACTAACATTTTTTTAGGGTGACAGTAGCTTAGCTATTTACAAAACAGTGTTTACAATACCAATAACATCCTGCTTTCTCCAACAAGTAACATGCATGTCTCTCTACAGCAGTTCTTTTACAAGCTGATATAAGTAAACATGCCTGCCTATGTATAGCTCATATGAGCATTGGGAAGTCTGAAATTGTAATGAATTGTTAAGTTGTTAAGGCTGTTTATAACAGTTCAAAACTTAAAGAAATATATAAAATAAATAAATCAAGTTAAAAAATGTATTAATTCATTTTAGTGCCTACACTACAGGAGATAAATATTAGGTTAAAGCCTTTTTGTAATGGTTTATAGTTTTATTGGTAGTAATTTGTTTAAGTTTAGTACTGTCACTCTCACTAAAATCCAGAAAGTTTTGTTCCAGAAAATTACTGCTGTACGAATACATTTTCTACTAAAAATAACAATACAATAATTAATGAGTGTTAGAGAATTACTTTAATTCAACAATCAAAACATACAGCAGTCTGTATATCTAGAATTTTCTCAGAATATCTAGAAGACTTTTCTCAGAATTGTATAACTTAATATTCTATTTTCCCATGACAAGCTACACAGTACATTTCAACCCATTTCTCAAAGGTGTTTTGTGTTGGAGTGGTGAACAAATACACAACCATTAATCAGCCATTTAAGAAAAGAAAACTAGCTACAGAAACATAATCCAAAACTACAAACACACAAGGGGTATGTTTGTTCTGCATATTTGGACGGTGTATCCTCCACCCAGCATTTGACCGTGGGTGTGTAGATGCAAACAATAGATCTGGGGTGAGGTTGGAGTGATAAGGCTGGATGGCATAGCCGTTGACCAGAGGGACAGCTGTATGTGTGCTGCATTAAACCTGGCCATTTTCAGCATACATCACCTAACCTGAGGCCCCTCAGCAATACATCATGATCTGTGTGAGCTTCTGTATTTATTCACTAAATATAAAGCCAAGGTTGACAAAACCTAGTAAGACAGGACAGCATCAAGTTCTGTTAATGATTTACCCTCTACTAATCTTCTACTCTTAACGTAATCATCCACACATTCATGTGCACACACTCTGGAAGTATTCAAAAACTATTATACATTTTCAGAAACTCATTAAATACATGTCAATTCTTATTATTTAAAAATTAAATGTTGTGTGCATGTGGGCGGTGATTATGTGAACATGTCAAGTTTTAAATTTAGGCCTATCAGAGAGCAATTGAACTTAGTGAACTTGTGCTATTTTGATGCTCTGTGCTAAAAGGTAATGAATAAAGGTAATGGTAAACTAATGAACATTCACATTTGTGATAGCACGCACATGAGGATAGATATCATATGACACTTAGTGTCTGACACAGTGTTGAGACCTTTGCTACTTTATGTTAAAGTACCTTCACCAAATGCATTCACATGCTGTAGTTGTAGTTGCGTGTAAATCCACAATCTGAAACTAGGTGCACAGTAAATTAAAGATGTAGAATGTTTTGTCATGTGTTTAACAATGAATATTATTCAACAATAATGCTGGGCAATATCACACAAAATATCAATATTTATGTTTTTATCTGTTTTTCAGAGGAACTATTAGGTTAGAATAAGAAGTAAAACAGTAAACATAATATAAAAAATCTATAAATATAACATAAATATAACATAAAATTAATAATATAAAATAATCAAGGAATGTTTTTGCAGTACTACCTTTGCTAAATAAACACAAGGATAAATTATATTGAAATATTTAAACATTTTAATGTATATGCAACAACATATCAAACATAACATAATAATTTAACTTAATAATAAACAGCAACACATACATATTTTATACCAGCATATTTTTTGTTAAACATTTGATTTACATTGAAATCCCACACTTTATAGGAAATATAATGGCCAAATAAAAATTGCATTAGAATGTAATCTTAAAAGAATTGGGATATTCACTATGTTGCTTAATAGTTTATATTGCCAGCAAAAAACATATGTTCATAACACCCAGTATGCCAATATGTTCATAACACACACCCTTGTTCATTTCTCAGTTATAGAGCTTCAACACATGCTGATAGAAGTAGAAGGGGGAGAATTTTTTGCTAAGAACCAAAGGACCCAAATGATTCACATAGCAAAATAATTATAATGAGCTCTGGTACAGGCCCAATTGTCTTTCTGCCTGCTCCAACTAGCTAGAAAATGAAATATTTTGTTTAGGGTTCAATAATATCAGCTGGTTTTATGACCCTAATGGTGTTTTTATTGACCAGACCCTTAATGGCAGCAGGGCATATTTGATGCTACTCATTTTAAAGAGATAATTAAAAGAGAAATAGATGGATCAAACCGGATCATAAAGCCTCAGTTGGTGGGGGGGAGGGAGGTTTTGTTTAATGTTCATGCAGGTAAAGAGAGTGAGGTGATGTAGATTAATGGAAAAGAGACTAGAAAGAAGGCATTTCTAAATACTAATTACTAAAATCATTAATACATATTAGTCTGTGTAACAGAATCATTCATTCCACAGACAGTACAATACATCTTGTTTTTACTCACCCTGACTGCAAAAAGGCAAGCAGTCAGAGCAGCCATGCTACAGACCCTACGACGCCCCACCTCACCTCACTTTACTTCCACCTCTCCTCTAGTCTTCAGCAAGCAAGAAAACACAACAAAGGGGCCGTTTCTGGAATGACCTTGGCTGTGACATCATGTGGCAGTAGAAAGAAATGAAGCTATTAGACTCAGGCAGCGCTGGACTATAAATCAAGCTATTTCCAATAAGCTGCCTTAATGGTCATCCATCATGGAGGTACATGAGGCAGGGTGAGGCAAGGTCCAACTCGGCCACGCTGGATAGCCAAGCAGCCAGGGCAGGCTGGAGACATAAACAATAATAATCCCCATATGATGGCCTTGCAGGAACACGCTCCAGCCTCTTGTTTGTCAAGTGCAATATTTGGGGGGGGATTGTCATTATCAGCAAACGCAAGCACACAGACACATTGAGGAGATTTTATCAAAAAGGGGTCAGGACAGTGTAGGACACAAAAGAATAAAGATTTTATGTGATGTATAACTGATCAGTGAGGGACACACATCGTAAAAACAGCCCGAAATCAAGAAGGATTGTGCTTAGGAGTATAAAACGTGCAGCAGGTGCTTCATGTGAGTTTGTGTTTCATATTTTGCAGTTTAAGAGCTACCCGTAGGAAATTAAATTGCTTCTGCAATGCTCAAAAGAATAAAATGAGCTTCAGTTATTTTCAGTTAAGTTTCAACGTTGTCTTAGATGTTTATCCTACAATTCTCTATATGAAACATAAAACAGAAACAAATGAAAGAATTCGTGACATGCAGTAAGACTATATAGCTCACATAATTTGGTGCATTTATCAAAAAAATATGTTCTGATGAAATTTCTGACTTTCGGGTGCAAACATTGGTTCCTTGCCAAATTTAAGCACAGACTGAGATGTTGAGGGGAAACTGTAGAGGACACATGAGACTGCAGTAGTTTTTAGCTCAGGTGGAAAATCTGAGAAGCAGAAGATCTCATTAGAATTTTTTTCTTAACTCTTTGGTCATATATTTAAAACAGTGCTCGTAATACCTCTAAATATCCAAAACCCTACACGGTTGCCAAAACCCCAGGCCTCAAAACCAAACAGTACAGTTGGGCTGCAATCCACCATGTCCCAGCACGTCAACAGGAGCGAAGAAGGCCCACCACAATGACCCTCTGTTGACAGCATCACTGCAATTCATTATGTTTACAAGCAGCAATTACAGTCTGAACGTTTCACTCACTAAACCCTTTTTGTCCTCCTCTCCATTTCCTGCTGTCTTCTAGGTTCCAAAAACTGGGTAAAGTCCGACCATTGTGGCAGACCAGTGGTAGCTAGAATCAAAGATCTTTTTTTAATAGAAACGAGACCTGAGATCCTCTTGCACTCAAATGAAATGTTACCCCTAAATTTCTAGAAAAAATAAAAATTTAAAAGCAACAATTGTTGTCAAACAACAAGATGTCATATAATGTAATGTGCAGATAATCTTGGTTTAAAAAGATGAACGTTAGACAATTTCTTGTTTGGAGACAGTGTAAGTTTCAGGCCTTACTTCTAGTTCTGAGTCTGTGGAGACTTTTTATGCACTCATAATGGGCTTATGCCTCTCAAACGGCCACATGCCTCCGCTTAAACCAACAACATCTTCTGCAGACGACTCTGCTCACTCGGCCGGGCATGTGCGAGAGCTCGTTCTATCCATCTCCATGAGGGAGTGTATGCTTTTTGTGACGTGTGTCGTGGGGAGAACATTAGCACAGCGGCCTCTGTTGTATTCACAGTGGTTAATCCCCGCTCGGCTGCGCTCTAATCCCCTGCTATTGAACATTCTCTTCCAGTTTCCTCTGACCCAGCCTGCCAAGGCACCAGTCACTTGTCTCGTGTTATTCACTTTCTCTCTGGGGAGCTCCACTCCCTCTCTGAGCTGTTATACCGCCCATATGTTGTTGTTGTTGTTGTTGTTTAATCCTAGGGCAATTTGACGTGTGTATCCATGACAGTGTCTCGGCCGGCGTCCAGAACTTGTGGCAGAGGTGTGGGTGATTTCCTTTAGCCAAGGGGGAGCTGGGAGGAGAAGCAAGCCCTGACAGCCCTTCACACAGCCTGCGCGGAGTGGGCTGCCACCCAAACACACACACACACACACACATACAAACAGACCATCTGAACACAGGCAGCCAGGCATATTAGATTGGGTTACACTTGACATACGCAACTGGGAGCCGGGGAGTTTGCAAATATGGCATGCCGAAGGAAGTGTTGCAAGATGCCTGTGTCAATGCTTACACAAACAAACAATGCCTGCAGAGAGAGAGAGAAGCGATCCGCGAACAGCTTGCATGCTCTTTCCCTGTCTCTATTAAATAAATAAAGGCACTCTTCAGCATCATTTAAAATGGTTAAGGGGGCTCTCTGCCTAGCATGAACACTATAATTACTTAGTTTTTAAAGAACTGATCTGTTTCACCTGCATGATTGTGGCACATTTACATTTCTTGGTGATGCTTTCATAGAAACTAGTAAGGGGTCCTTCACATAGGACACGTTCATGTGTTCAAAAACAGACAGATGCAGTGCAGCAAAGTAATAAAGCATGGGGATCTTACAATATGTTTTTAAATTTCTCCTGCTATAGTTAAGCTTTTGTTAACTTTTGAACAAATGAGTCACAATAGTCAAATATGTCTGTTATAGACCAACCATTAAAAAATAACATAATGTGTCTTAATGTGTGTTCCTGTAGCTTAATTGGTAGAACACTGCATTAGCAGCACAAAGGTTGTCGGTTCAATTCCTAGGGACAAAAGCGTCTGCCAAATGCGTTAATGTCTTGTGTCACCGGCCCCTCTCAATGCATTTAAAGTACCTCTACTTCAGTAGTATATACATTACCTGGGAACTGCACTTATGTATGTCCTCTTACACCAGCTTTTAACAGTTAATTTTTTAGAGTAAATTCTTAACTGAAAGACAGTTGCTCAATCTGCTCAAAATGTTTCAAACAGAAGGAAATTTGTTTCTTAGCCGGGTGCAAAGGCATTTGATGTTCGAATCGGCCGAAGTGACGCTCATGTTCATCATGTAATGTGTTAGATTACATAATTACACTTCCAACATAGAAGTGCAGCTGTGGTAATTTCAACTTAATTACATTAGCTAACACATTTCTTAAATTTAAATAATTTTCCCAAATAACATATCTTATCTCTAGAGATACAGATGGCAATGATTCAATTACAGAGAGGAGAGAAAAAACAGACAGGAATAATGTAGAGCGCTGCTTCCCCCTTCAGAGCTTTTAGAATAAACCTCTTTGCCCCAGATTTCATTTTTATATTTTTCCCCTTCCACTATCAAACATTAACATTTTGTCTCATGGTGTAACGTGCCGCAGGCTGACAGGAACATGGGAGAAAGAGTAGAACGAGGAATATCCAAAACAGGCTTTATTATAATCCACAGAAACATACGTAAACTGAAACACTGTATACAGAAACAATAACTGACAAATATCTGAACAGAAATGGGAACTAAATAGTGCAGATGATAAGGGGCAAACAGGTGATGGGAATTAACTAATGACTAAACAAGGTAAAACAGGAACTAAACCAAAACAAAGACCAGTGAAACCAAAAGAACAAGACATAAGGGTCCATAACTGTGACACACGGGATGGTTCAGAGGCCGCTGTTTTATTACAGAAACACACACAGATGACTGTTCTTTACAAGAGTGTATAACTGTACAGAGAATGCCCTTGCAAATGTTCCTTTTATAGTTCCAAGTAAGTCCACATAAAAACACTGTTTGCCAAGTTGAAAATGAGTCTTTCGCCGCGATGTCACCGAGCTGCTCTCTGTGCATCTCAAGATGGCCGCCGTAAATCAATAAACCAGATGTAATCTGCAGTGTCCAGAAAGCAGGGGGAAGAACTGGAGTATAATGCTGCTGGTCCTCTATTGTTATTCAGACACAGGCTGCATCAGAAAGAGAGGCTTGTGAGCACCTGATAAGGCTGAGCCCAGAGTGAGTCATAAATCAAGTGAACCAGCCACTAGTCCTCTGATTTCACACAAGAGTCTTTGCTAGTCAACACCACACAGGAGCAGAAGACAGCGAGAGAGCGAGCAGAAAAATGATAGATCTGCAATTTACTGTCTTATCTCATCAGGCAAGAAGTTTTTCTCCACAATAGCCTGACCTTCAGTGAATAAACAGCCTTATACAAAAACACACATGGGGCAGCATGTAAATTTAGGGTGTCTTTTACAAGAATAGTCTCCACTGCTGTTTACTAGGTCAAGCAGGACAAAAAGTCTGAAGACTAAGGCATGTCTATGTGTAAGAGTATATAAGTATATATATAGTAGCATATTTTCATAAAATGTAATATGAAATATAAAATGTCCCTCACAGATATCACTGAAATAGGCATCCTGAAATAGCAATCAAATGTATCTCTGTTGATGCCTTTAAGTGCTTTTATCCCTGGGCAGTTTCTGCTTAAGAGTTAGGAAATCCCTAATAATAATATGTTAATAATATGATTTTTGTGGAAATAAAATGAATGGGCAATTTTGTATTGCTTTGCATTTATCATTCTAATGCAGGCACAGAAAATGATGGAGAATCAATAGTTTGTTCCAGCCACTTTGTAAATTGACTATATGAGTAGTATTTTGTGACAAACTTCATCACAAAATAAGCGGTACATTCAACACTTATAATTCCAACACTTTATGAGCTATATAAAATTTGTTTCTACCTTGAGTCTTCAACTGACACACTTTCACTTTGAGAGTCTGGTTTTAAAGAAAATCCTCGTAATTATTTAAATTACTAGTTATTACAACATTGTGGTGCCATTGATGTGTGTTCGTCTTGTAAATACAATCAAGACTTAAAGGCAGCTCTGTAAACAATACAAAATCACTGGGGGAGTGGTCCATGCTTTTTTTACCTAATCAGAAAATTTGCCAATCAGAATTATTCATTGTGGGTTACGTCTCTTTGGAGGGTGGGACTTTGAGAAGGAGGCATTGTGAAATTGTGAGAGGCATATGGTTGAAGTTAGCAAAATGGCAATCCAAAATGAAATCGTATACAACACCTTGAAGGGACAAATGTTGAAGAAACTACAAGGAAAAATTAAAGAATAAAAACTGTACTGCAAATCCTTGCATGATTGAAATGACCTCACCATCAGCTTTCTCATTTCCTTGTTTATATGCTAAGCTGCAGTAGACCCCTTAGCCAAAAAACACCACGTAATGAGTGTTAACATGTGTAATCCTCTCTGTTGGTGTGTGTATGCTTTCTCTGTGTTATTTGACTCCTACACTCCCAGAGGGATTAGCTGTGTGGGTTATATCTTAGAGATGCTAATTTCAACCATCCAAAATGTTTCTCTCTCTTTACCCCATAAGAATCTCTATTTAATTAAGCAGTAAGGTATGAGAGGCTGTGCTATATTGTGAATCTAGTAAAAAGTATTGTTAGGCATGATGCACAGTAAAGCCTAAAGAGCCCACTGTTTTGTAAGATGTACAAATAAAAAGGACACAAATTTGAATTAAAATATTCTTTTAAGCGTATTCATTAAGCATCATCTTTCCATTTGAAGTAATACAGGACCCTGACATTTAACTAAGGCAAATAGTTGGCTTCTGTGACTTCTGTGAAGTGATGTAAAGTGTAAAAAAGTGTATTTTTTGGGGGGAGCATTGTACCATGGTGATGTCATGGTACATATGAAATACAATCTGATAATACCACTGTTCCATCTTACCACCTTAATATTTTTGGCAAGCAGTGTTTATCACTGTGTGCGAACTACACTACAAAATAAAGTAAATGTCACAGCACAACATAAAAGCACAGAGAAGAATAGTTTAGTATACTACAGGGCGTGTCCTACACATGACTGGCTAAAGTTTAATATCCATTTTCTCACAGCCAAACCAAACGGTATTCATAATGATACAATTTCCTGGGTGCTGAGCTTGAACCAGTCAAAAGTCTGTTATCTTAAGGACAGCTGGAGAGCTCTTTAAAGACAGTCTGAAGCTGTAGATGTGAGGTCTGAGGATACAGATTGAAACTTTCTGGCACAATGAAGATCACACATCCTACCTACAACACAAAAGCAGTCCAGACATCTGACATAGATTACAATCTAACAGTCAGTGGCAATAAATGCTCTCCAACGTCCCCCTCTGAAGAACATTTTCAGGTGAACCAGTATGAACGCAGTGTGTGAGCGAGGAAATGCAAACTTTAAACCAAGTTATTATTCTGACATTATGTTCCCAAAATGGCATTTGCATAGCTTTGTGCCAGTAATGAAATTTTAATAAGTCAATTACACACATTAAAGTAGATGCCGTGGAAATCTATCAGGGTCACAGGCAACACAATATTCTGAAACCATATGCAGTTTCATTACATCAGCATAGGAAGTTCAGCAAATGTGTAAATTGACAGAGTTCTTTCATGCATTGACAAACGTTTTACAGCTGAGGGACTGTGTGTCATCTATTATATAAAAACTGTTCCTCTCATATACTTATTACATCATGTCTACTGCAATTGTCATCAAAGGTTTGTGTGTGACAGACCTGCTCATAAAGCTCACTGGGTTTCACATTCATGTGTTCGTTAACTAAAGATGGAAACAAAAATTATAGCTATCTTTAAAGCTTTGTGACACTTTGTGTTGTTTCCCTTGGCTTAATTTCAAAGTGTGCCTTGCTTTGAATGTTTTGATACATTTTTTTAGAACTTGACGTAGACAATGTTTTTTGAGAAACTTTTTTCAATTGTTGCATTTAAATGTACAAATGTTGCATAGTAGGCCTTCTGTCTTCCTTTTTCTACTTTTCCAAATTCTTTCCCAATCTCCTCCCTGGAAATAGAAAATTAGTTGAAACACGAGGACAATTACAAGTGGGCCCACAGTAAAGACCATGGGGACTAGAAAAATAAACCAATCGCAGCACTCCAGAATCAATCTGGTTTACTTTAAAAATCCCTCTGAACTTAAGCCAGCTCCTTCCATCCAAATAATTTATCCCTGCACAGCCTCATGTTTTCACCGTAAAACGTTGTACAATCAAGGAGAGCATTGCTGTCCACATGCTTTGTCTTTGGTTCAGCGTGGCAAGGTCGACTGAGCATCGCACCTTGAAAGTAACATTAGAAATATCTAATTGCGCAGAGGTATGCAGGTCACCCTTTTGAAGTCGCTTGTTTTTTTAGCACTTTAGTCTATGGAAAAGACTGCGTGGGCCAGCTTTTCTTTTAACTTCTTGATCCACCTTTTTTCTCCATCAACCCTTTTACAGCTTTTCTCATTACAACATTTGAAAAACAGTGTCTGAGAAGCAGTGATGCATGAATGAATTATTTAGATGGAGCGGTGAATAGACCTGACAGTGTGCACTGAGTTTTAGTGCAGCGCAAGCAAGCCCTCAGAGGCAAATCAGAGGGGCCTAAAGCCATAATATAAACCCACTTTTATACTGCTGAGGGAGGAGGGGGACTCCAGCTGTAAGCTTTATTTAGTAAAACAGACAGTATGTAAAGGTGAGCCAAGTCCACAGGCCTTTAGAGGGTGAATGCACTGCATTTTCGAGTGTTTATTATGGACAAAGTCACTGAGATCAGAAGCATGGTATATTGTGAAACAAAAATTGTTCTATCGCAGGTTTTTTGTTTAAATGTTTGAAACTAGTAGCAATAGAGAACGTGTGAATGATTAACAGTCTGCTGTCTGAGACAATATTATCGAACCATTCATCACAGCATACTCAGTCTGACATTAGTGAGTGTGCCCATGGTAGTCTGCCCACACATTCTCCAGGGGCAAACACGCAACAATCTATTGCAGTGAATAACATGATTCTTGATAAAAAACATGCTAATCGTGTTATTGTTACATTTTCTGAAGCAATAGTTCTTAGAAAGGAATTATTTACAGACCCAAATTAACTATTATGCTGTATGCTGTATGTTGATATTCCTTTTGATGAACATCAGTCAATAATCTATAACCTCTAGTTATTTTCTAAAAAATGTTTATAGCGACAACGGCTGTTCAAGACAAAACAATTACACTAAAAAAGTACAACAAACATTGCCTATATGTTTGTCAATGGTTCTCATGGGTCAAATAAATGATGACAAGCTGATTAGATTAACAAGCTGCAGAAGAAAAGGGATATTAACAGAAATTTTTGGGTGCACTGTCCCTTTAATTACGCTTTTCAAAATTTATCACAGCAAATAATGTCGCACAATAAAACTCCACATGTGGCTTCAAGACTTTGGCTGTTTAATGATCTGTGGTTTTCTTCAAACCTTTTAAATGTACACTGTGAAAATTGCATTAGCCTGTAAAGGTAGAATTATGCTAATGTAATTAAATATTGCCTGCCAAGCATACGGTGGTTAGTTTTATAATCTATTATGTTCTTTTCTTGCCCTCACCCCTACAATGTTGGAATATATTTTCAGAAACCTGATTCAATTTATTTGGCTTTGGCATGAAGTCAAAGCTGCTGATGTTCTGTGGAAACAATACAAGTCCTGCATCTTCTTTACTGTTGTGTCTTTATTCTGCAGCTCAGATAGCTAAAGGTTGGCCCAGCGTGGCTCTTGGTCTATTTTTAACTGAATAGGTAACAGTCACTGTGGTGGCATCTGTGTGCCAGGGCCCGGCACTCCAACCTTCTTACAGTCTCTCTGGCTCAGGTGGTGGGCTCAGCCCTACCGTATGACAAGCACAGCTTGGTGGAGGGCAGCGAAACCTGTGTCAGGCAGCCAAAAGACAAGCACCAGTGAACAGCTCCACAACAAACAGCTCTTCCACAGAACTGCTCAAATGAGATGTTGAATTACTTGACCTTCACAGCAGACAAACACACACTGTGTAATTTATTCTAATGACAAAATATTTGCTAACTTTTCATCACTGAGAAAAGCTTGCTTGTTTGTAATTTTTATATTCAACAATTTTTTTTTTTACGTACAACAATTTTTCCAAAAATGTTAAAAAACATTCGGCTTTATTTGCATAGAGAACTAATTAATAGGCTTATAGTGGTTCCCAACTAATAGCAGGGGCGTTCTGAAAAATAATTTCTTGAAATGATGTCATTCTGCAAGCACTTTATCTGGGCTAAAAAAAAACATTTCAACACCTCATACTCTTCTTTTGATTGATTGTATCACTAAAACTTCTCTGATGGTCTATTGCAGCATGTACAGTAGCCTACAGGTGGCTAAGATCCAGATCAAAACATATAGCACAGCTGCATTAGACCATCAATAATCTAAGTAAAGTAAATGTTAAAGAATACAATTTTGTATGTCCAAATATGCACTGACAGCTACACTAAACTAATTGATTAAAATTCATTTAAAAGATCAGCACATGACCAGCTTCTCCATACAGGATCATAGAGGCAAATTTACACTGATACTGGAGCAGCATGTTGTAAAATTTCAAGACTGCCCAGACAACTGTGCAATGCTTATGGCTTTCTCATTTCATTAATTTCTCTTTTGTTTTAATTGATCTTTATTTCCCCTGATTATGAGCATAATTAAACACCAGACACTAATTCTTGGTCCGTACCATCTGCCTGGACAGCCAGGCTTCCAGAAGGGCATATGGATGTTGAGATGCTGGGCATGAACCATCACTATTCACCTGCTTTTCCAACGCATCCTCTTGACATGCACTTAACTCACAAGGTCATTTTTAGGACACTATTAAATGGTGGTAAGTAAGTTCCAAAAATGCAATATAAGTAATAAATTAGTATTGAAACAAGTCTAATGATCGATAAAAATACATGCATTTGTTGTAAACAGATTATAAATTATATCACAGTTTAAAACATAGCACACAACAAAATTACTTTAAAGCTAAATATGTTAAAACACTGCCCAGTTAGCCCCACTAGAAATTCCTATTAAGACCAGAACAGGCACCAAAAGGATTATTGCAGTGGCAAAGCCTCTTATTTGTTGTGATGACTTTTAGACCTGTGAGAGTAATTAGGAAATGTGAGTAGGTCTAATTATAGACATCCCTTGGCACTCCGGATTCCTGTTCATAAAATTTTTTCATTAAAGTGTCAAATTGTGCTTTCTAATGCCAAGCTATGTAGTCACCAAATTCTCTACTTTTGTGTTTCTGCTTAGTGGTGGCTTATTTAATTAGCTAGGCTCTGCTTAATGAACCAGCACTATGAAGTTAAGCCTATTCAAAGCTAAAAGAAGACAGTGCTATCAACTTTTGACCTCCACAAATTGAATTGAAGTTGAGCTAGACATTCGAGTAGCTGAGACTTGGACTAGGAGAGTTTCATTGAAGTCCCCACTTACTCAAGCTTACATTACATCCGTAAGGCCATTGACAGTTTTACAGAAAACCATTAATCAAAGCATAGTGCTTTCTTGCAAAGAATCACCACAGAAAGTTTACAGTCAGTTTGGTAAATTTACGCACTACCTGTCAAAAGTTTAGAGACTTGACCAAAATGTTTCTCATGATTTTCAAAGCAATCGGAAGATATATGTTTTAATATTTTGTAGACAAAAGTACAATAATGCCAAAAACAACTTTGTTACTTTCATTACAAAAATAAAATTTAATTTGAAAAAATTTAAATGGATGAAAAGAAAACTTTAAATAAAAAACCCCAAAACCCAAAAATTCCATTTGTGTTATTTTAAAGTTTTGATGAGCTATTATTCTAAATTGTTAAATACTTGGTGAGAAAGTGACCCTAAACTTTACGGGGTTAAATAATCCTGAAGTAATAAGCAAAGTCACAATATAATTCTCAAAATTCTTGATTTTATTGTTTTATCTCAATACGCTTCCAATCAGTTATGAATTTGATTAATTGCTGCTCTGCTGCTGATCGTTTTAATGACTGGGTGAAGTCAGGGATTTTATTGACCTGATAACCCTTGAAGAAAATGAGCACGCTCAAAAACTGGAGATGGAAGATGGAGTAGGAGTTGGAGAGTTCCACCATCTGCTAGTTCTACGACCCATAAATGAGAACCGACATGGACTAATATCTTCCGGAGATATCTCAAACACTTCCTTCACCAAATGTGCCTGGAGAGGAGCAGAAATCCGGGCTAACATGGGTGGAAAGCTGGAGAAGAAGCAGAGGAAAAACAAGGACAGGGTGATGGATGGCGTGAGAGACTGGTGCAAAGCTCTCTCAGCTCTTGCTCGCCCCTACGCATTCCATTTGTAATTGGTAGACACATTTCTGCTTTTCTGAAAGATGTAAGGAGTCATTTGCTGGGATGCACACTGAGGAGGCAGGAGACAAACTTCAGGTGGCAAATTCAATAAGCTACACTATCCATTAGTGTGTTGTATTTCAGCACAAAAATCTGTGCCATATACACTAAGTCTGGGTGATTTCTCTGGTAGGTTGTGATCTTCTGTGTCCTCTACAGCCAAACATTCGGAACCATGGCATATATTGTGCCATGCAAATTGTGTTCCACTTTTTTGGGGGGAGTGTTTGCGCCATTATTTGATTAGCATAAGTCGTTTAGTAAATCATGTGTTAACAACAATGCAGACAGTGCATTCAAACACACAAACACTATCGTCAGACACAATTATTCTTAGCATACCCCAAGTTGTCATAATCAGCTACTTTTTACACAGCTATTACTGTGACATTAAGATAGCATGCTGTATAGTGTTAACCCAACCAATCACATATTACTTTCATTAAGGTCTCTGGGAAAAGAAGACCACCAGCCAAATCAGCTAGTTCACCGTTTTAAATGGTTTTCTGAGTGCTAGCAGTCTGACAATCTCCAGACCTTTGACTTTCCTCATCACATAATTAGGAAAATTGCTTTATGTAGACTCATGACAAGAGTAAAGTACAATAAGATGTTACCTCTTACTGCACTTACCATTACTAACTTCAAACCATCAACCAATCCAGGCTGATGTGGTACTTTCATATAATGGCCTAAATGATCTCAGCCATTGTCTCCTTCATCGCAGCAAGTCTTTGATCAGGAAATGATTGTGGTGGTGAGTTCCATCCAAACTTTCATCTAACAGGCCTGACACCCACTAAAGCCATTGCTCATCTAACGGCTCCCTCCCACACAAAATTAAATTGAAGGCAGATGGAACGGACCTGCAATGCTTGTCCTGTCAGATTGTCATGGCACATTTGGAGTGATTTTACTGTGGTTCTAAACGAAAGGGGGTTATGGGAGGATTGGTTGGAGGGGGGTGAGGAGAAAAATGTGGGGACTACTGCCAAGACATCAGTCGGTATGATCACACAGCTGGCACTGGTCTACAGAAAGAGTCCATATATAACCTTATGGAGGAAGCAGCTGGCATTTCACCATTGGCATGGAAGATTTTTTTGTCATCTTCATCCTCCAAAACTTCAAAACTTCCAGTCAGTTTCAATCCCTGTTTAATTTTGATGATGCACTCATCAAAAGTGAGGTTTGTGAGGTTTATGCCATTGCATTGGGGGCTAGTGATGCAAAACATCCAATACTGAGAATAACATTCTCATTCTGACATGTCTCAGTGGGATCTCTGGGGATACTGTGATTTCCATAGTGACCCTCGCACTGTCTGAACCATCTCTGTAAAATCTGCTGTCTTAAAGCCCACTAGAATCAAAGCAGTCCCAGAGCACTGAGTCTCTTCTGCCATTATGCTTAGCTATCCCTGCATTCTCTCCATACGTCCATACACTCTGCTCTCTGATGCGTCATGGCTGTATGCTCGCAGAGGTTCCATCTCATACAAGGTCAGCAGGGTCGCACAGAGACAAGGTCTGGAATGTATGTGATGTATGCTTTCCTGTGGATGTGCATTTGACAGGTAGAGTTCTTAGGGGGTGAGAGAGAGACCAGTACACCTCCAGTGACCTATTGTGAGCCTGATCCCTTGTCTCAATCCCTGCCCCAAGCTTCCCAAAAGGCTCCATAAGGGTCAAGATGAATTGAACTGAGGAGATATTCCCATGCAGTTGAGGAAATATGTCTGAGAAGATTTAAATGGCTGATGTCTACATCTGCATAAATGTAGGCATCTAGTACCCTGACTACCAAAACTGCCCTCAAAGAGATACAGAATAAAACTTTGTCTAAAACATTGTCATTAACTACTTTCCAACACTGTGTTTTCTTTCTTCTGTCAAACACAACAAAACAGCATTTACACATTAACACTTTGTTTCATTTACACTGCCAAATTTGAAAAATGACAAAGTATCACCAGCAAAGCATAATTATTCTATAATGCTATACTCCAAGTCTGCTAAAGTCACCCTTGTTCAGGGTGTATTAATAATGACCACATTTTGATTTTTTAATTACCCTAATTGTTTTAGTCACTTCAGAAGAAATCAGCTTTGGATCAGCTTTCATCAAATTTAGAAAGAGAAAATTTCAAATTGAACTAAACTAGAAGTTTGGACAACTCATTTGTAGAAGAAACAGATTTTGTATGTGGTGTTTTCTGTAAGAATAGAACAGGAAAGTGACATTCCCCATAGGAAATAATGCCAGCAATTTCCTGTGAACGTGGTAAGTGTGATAACATCTTCTCCTTCAACATTTACAGGTAATGAGACCCCTGATGTTCCAGGGTTTGGCCTTAAGTGCTTTCACCAAATGATGGAGGTCTCATGCTGTGCCAGAAAACCACACTAGAAGTTTGATTCCAGTTGGTAATGTTATTTCTGCAGGTGCCATTAAGCCCTTAATAACTGACAGAATCATTAACATATCATTAACACATAAGCTTGGACTTAAATTTGAACCATTTAATGAGGCTATCATTCAACATTAATAGATTTGTTATCATTAGTAATGACTTTGGTGTTATGTGCTGTTCCCTAAGGTCAAAGTCGTGTGAGAGCCACTTTGCATAATGTAGGTATCAGACTGCACCAGTGCGAATGGGAGGTCCTTTTGCTGTCCCTAAACAGATAATGAATGGTTTCCTTCCAGGGAGCGAGCATGGACTGGGAGACAAGGCCAAGAGCCAGTGATGGCACACACATAAGCGCAGATACAGGGATTCAATGGCCAGGCTGTGTCCTCACAGAACACCTGTCTATCCCAACAGGGGAGCAAGCTTCCACTCATGCCTTAGTCCTTCAACCACATCCATCAGGCCTCTGTCAGAGATTCGGCCAGGGGCAAGAGCTGCTGGCAGGCCCATGCTCCACTCTCTCAGCCCTCAGTATCACTGCTCTCCACACCAGAGCTTTTAATGGCACTCAGGGGCAACTCAGAAAGATATGGGGCCGAAAAGGCAATGGTCCATATGATGAAGGACCTCACTGAGTAGTGAATGGGAGAACTGATGTAATTTCTGGGGTGTTTTGGGGGATTTTTCCCTCAGAAGTCTGAAAGTGTTGGAGAACACCAAAAGGCAATGAAATGAAGGAACTAATTTACAGCATATATTACATTCCGACAACCACTTCACACCCATATTTAGGTTGGCTGCATCCAAGTCTCTGAAACTGAAGAGGCATATAGTGAATTCTTTACAGAGGTAATTTCTTAACACAACAGCATGAAAAACCATGCCTGTTTAGCCTAACCCATGGATTTGAGTGCACAATTAATCCTACAAAATGTTGCCCTTTATAATGGAGTGGACTATGATTGATTGAAAAGAAGGATTTGTTGTGCCATGACTGGAATTGGTTTGGGTTTTAGTGCCAAAGGCAGCACAATCCTTTGATTAGGGTTTGAGAAGGCCTTGTGGATCACGCATGAATGCACAGAGACATTTCTGGAAGCGAGGTCCTGTCATTTTTCTTCTCCTTCTGATGTGAAAAACAGGTAGGTAGGGTTTTTCCCCTCATCTCCTCCTCCACTGACAGCACAGTGATGGATTATATCTCAGTGTTTAGAAACACATTGTTTTCTTTAGCACAGCAGGGTATTCTATTTGCTGGGTCTCCCCGTGAAATATTAAGCATATCTATCATTGGATAGATGCCACTGCTATGCAATTCCAAAAGGGAGCATTTGTAGGAGATTACAGCTTTCCTTTGCTCTCAGCAGTGCACAAATGAATACTAGGTGAAACCTGGGTAGCTGATGTTAAATAGTGCTAGCAGTGGGATGAGCAATTGGAAAGTGAAGGAAGAGAGGAGCTCAAACCATTTGCCATATTTGCTACAGAGGCCACACACACTTTAGCACTGGAGATTCATGTTCTCTTAACAGTTTCAGGTCACAACATCTGTGCCAGCGATGAGAAAACAATGCCTATACCTAAATGCACTGTAAAATCATAAAGGGTCATGTATAATACTGTGTTGGTTGATACCTGCATGGACCAACAGCAGGCTTCCTCATTCGCCACAACAAATTATTTTCATGTGAGGCATGCTTATAATTAAATATTTAAATATTAAAGCAAAAAACAAGAATGGCAAAAATAAATAATGACTTCCATAGTTTTTTGTAGCTCAGCATCGCAAGCAATGCCAGAGTCATTGGCATTTGATTTTCAGAAAATGTGCACACTGATAAAATGTACAATGTATGTACAAATACATGTACAAATGTATTAAATGCATTTGCAATTAGAGGCCACTAATAAATGACATAACTGTGGTCCAAATCGTGGTCCAGATGGTCCTGTTATAGTTAAAGACAGTGTTACAGTGGTATTACTACAGTTTTATTATTATTATTACTGCAATCAGACAGCAGCAGTCTTGGTGAGACTATTTTGATTGTGAGATATACCATTTTTTACTTTACAAAATAAATATTTAACATTTAAAATAAACTATATATAAACTAAATTTAAACTGATATTTCTTTTGGTTTGTGTGTGTGTGTTTTATTGTCACACAAAGATTACCTGGATCTTTGCTAGGAAGGAAATTTAAAGACTGGACTGGGAACTGTAATTGTGTACCCCTGTTTGTATCTATATTTTGTTATATCAGTATCTCTGTGATTATGACAGATAATGATAAATAACAAAAACTTTCCAAAACACTAATGACTGTAAGCTAACCGAACCATTTGTGTCCCGCCTGAGTTCAAAAAATACATTTGGGCCTGACACCAGCTCCTCTGTGCGCCAAGCTGGAGCCAGCTTTCCGTCAAAGGGGATGTACTCCTCTCCAGCTGACCAGCTCTATGAAAGAAGCCTTGTAGGACTGGGATCAATCCAGCCCTTGGGAGAGCTCTGCCTGAGCCCAGCACAAGATGGCTGCTGCAGAGGGCTGAGAGACTAACAAACACTTAACAGAATCGAAGAAATGCCCTGGAACATCTTTTTTTTTTAAATTAACTTGTGTTAAAAAATGATCTTTGAGGAGAGCTTTGTAAATCCAGGCAGCCCTCAGGTCAATTAGCATTAGCGCAAATGTTGTGAGTGAATGTTTGTTTGTTTTGTTACATAGGAAACCACGACTGTAGAGGGCCAACAAGGGCGCTTTTTGGCACAGTCATCAAATGGAAGATTACAAAAGAGGGATTATTGATCTAAATCCCCCTTTTATGGCCCAAGACAGTGAGTAAATAAGACTGGGGTGTTTGTTTGCTGCTGTTGAAAGCACTTATGCCATAAGCACTTTGTGGGCACCTTATGTGAGTCAAATGAAACTGTTTAAAAAAAGGGCTGTTCATGGATTTTCCTCTTCTTTATGTATCTCCAGAGAATTGGAACACATATACATCCATGTTGATGTTTTACATGATTTTCTTGGGGGTGAAGGTATTTAAAACAGCATAGTGTCAGACCTGCAATGATAAACGTGTGGCACATCAAAATAAATTGGAAATAATCTGCAATGCAAACATGACGAGTGACCCAGTGAGAGTAGTGGTTTGTGTGGACCGTGCATTCAGATTTTAACCTTACATTGCCCTCAGGAGCTAATGTGACTATTTGCAAACAGATACATTTGCAAAACCACAAATAGTCAACCCAGAGGAAAACTGTATTGCTTAGAGATTGCTCTCTCATAGCTCAGGAGGTTTAGCAGAGTTCTCAGTTTAATTTTAAATATCAATTTGTCATTGGGTCTCCTAAAGTTCCTTTAGAAATATAGAAAATAGGCAAACAAAATATTGGAAATACAATATTGAAAGCACTGATGACAAACAGATAAAGACTATAGTGCTGTTAATTAACGTGAATAGTATAGCATAGGTTAGTTTGATTAATTTGATGAGAAATGTTTAAATTCTCTAAATGTGTTAAAATTTCTAAATTTTGATAGCAGACTTGAATCTGTGCAAATCTGTTAAATTCTTTTCTAAAACTAGAGAAGCCTCTATTTGCTTTCAGTGCTAAGGAAAAATATTAAAAAGATTCATGATTTTTAATACCTGTGGGAAGGTATGAATTCTTAATGACCATTTAAAAACAATACTGTAATTATTTTCTGTGTAACTTTCCCAGGTCAGAATTAAAACTTAAAGAATGTATGTGCAATTGAATAAAATGAAACTATTATTATTTATTAATTTAAAATCTCTGTGTCTGTGAAGCCATATTGAAAAGCAAACATTACATTGCAGTGTGTTGGCTCTTGTGTATGTGTGTAGTTATGGGCCTGCTGTTCCTGTGTGAACAGCAGACGAGGGAGCTGAACTTATGACCCGTCCCTGAGGCGGGGGCCTGGAGGCTACTGCAGAATCACAGAGCTTATCCAGTCAAACAGCCCAACTCACATACAACACTAGAAATACATTTTCATTGCACACACACCACCATTTACAGTCGGTGTA
Organism: Chromobotia macracanthus; assembly: GCA_036877525.1. NCBI lineage: Eukaryota > Metazoa > Chordata > Actinopteri > Cypriniformes > Botiidae > Chromobotia > Chromobotia macracanthus. The sequence goes on from JAZGTH010000036.1 coordinate 3,273,924, forward strand.
TATACATGCAAAGAACAGCTAGAAATCAATTTTAAAAAATCTTAAACATGCGTTAAAAAGATAAAATAGTCTTTTGTAGATCTTGGTATGTATGCTGGATAATCAAATTTATTTGTGTTACATTGCAAACAAACTGATAAATGCCTGATTTACATAATAAAACTAAATTACTTATTATATTAGCTACTTATCACTTATTATTTATCTTTTTAGCAGCTCAAACTAAACATACTAAAATATCAATACATCCTTGAATTTTATTTAATTTGTGGGTATTTACAAATCAACAATCCTGCATTTTTAGTAGATTTTTTCAATCAAAGAAAAGAAGTGAAATGACGTGAAAAAGAAGTGAAAAGTTTCAGTCTCCTTTGTCACAATTATTATGTTTTTATTCAAAAACCGATTTCACATTTAATTTATATGTTTATATAACATATATAATATACATTATAACATATATAATATACATTATATAACATATATTTATATTATATAACATATACATGCATTTATTCATTTTCATTAAAATAATAATTAAATACGTGAAAAAACATGATACCATAATTGTAAAACAGTCTGTTAATAATGAATGAATATTAATTTTCCAATCATTCAGCAGTATTGGTCAAAAGCTAAATCTATATGTAAGCTGAATTTATATTCTTATTGCACAAAAACAAGACCCTCCTTGACAGACAGAGCAAGGGAAACAACTGAAAGAAGAGTGTGGTGTTGAGATCAGAAAATAGTTCCCAGAGTGTCAGCACCCCCTGCTGGTTTGATTAAACCCAGGGCTGAAACTTTTGCCCTTGTGACCCTCCAATCTGCCCTAGGCAACCCTTGAGCACAAGCCCTTCTAGTCATCTGCTTTATAGAGACAGAGAGAGAGAGAGAAAGAGGGAGAGAAAGAGAGAGAGTATCCACCTCTGTTGTCTGTTTACAACATCATGGGAATATGGCGAGTGGAGTCACACAACTCTCTCCACTGATAACCCCTCCATGAGTCATTTCAACACTGGATCTGGAATGAAAAAATCAAAAAAATGTGTGAGATAGTGTTCTCTACAAATGTTGATGTGTTCCAAAAGTAGCATTTCAGGGAATCATAAGCACGCTTCCGAAGCACAGGCTGTTCCACAAGGTAGGCATCTTAATTTTGCTGCTTCCTAAGATACATAAATTATACCCAAATTTAAGGGAGTATCACATGTATCCTTTAGTGAAAATTCAATCCCACGTTGCACTGTAAGAAGCTCAGTGAGAAAGAAAATCCAATATAGAGGAAGATGTGACAGATGTTAAAAATATAGTATCAATAATATATCAATTCAAAATAGCTTGTTGTAATGGAAAATACAGTATTTGTATGTGCGCTGTATTTTTATGCTTGTTGAAGTTTTGAATTGTTAGCTTAGCAACATGCTGACACCAAACTATTAAAACCAATTGTAAATTTGCTGCTTATGTAAACCATTCCAAATAGTTCCCTTACAAGATTCCATGACTGTTTGGATGATGCTTTAAAGGCAGCTGCCTGTGTAAGCAGTAGGTACCGAGGCAGCCCACTAGGTTTTGGAACAGAGCTTGTGAGTGTGTGTGCTTTTGTGAAAGGTTCATATGAGAGGTGAGAACATGCTTCTCGACTGCAGATGATCTGACGACCCCAGATGGAGCAGCTCTGTTGTTTCATTATCAGTGAGGTTCACGTTCAGCAGAGGTTCGGCTATCATTATCCATCAGCTTTAATGAGACAATGGCACTGCTGTAAAGGTCAGGCAATTATTGTGTGTGAGACTTTCCATGAGAGGCAGCTAAAATGGAGAGATAAAACCAAACACACATGCGCATGCACACACTCACACACACAGAGGCTCATAGAGACAGTACAGCCATGACTGTCTAGAGGCAATCAGCACAGCATCTCTCAGACACACAGACCTTTAGCTTTTCAAGAGCAGGTAATGCCACTTTTCTTGGCTCTCCAATTCAATTACATTTAATGAATGTTACATTAACATAAAAGGTGGACCTGTACAAAAACGAGAGGCAGAAAAATGGTGGAAATAAGGCCGGAATAAAGAAGTTTAGTATTAAACAGGTCAGCTCTTTCTTTCTACTGACATTCAATAATATGTGGATAGTTGCAAATAGCATGTTTTTTTTATCAACATCAAGATTAAAATGCCAGGTTATAATGCAGGTGCTGTATACATTTATTTAACTCACTGAAAACAGAAAATGTAAGGTTATTTAATTAAAGAGCTATCTTACATTTGGCCTGACAATTAAATAAAAAACATTTGAATTGTAATTAGGTTGATCTAGGATGAATCATTTGAAATAATATTTTAGAATATATTAGCTAGTCACATGTTACCAGACAAAACATTTTGTAGGTTACATGACAAAAATAAAAAATAATAACTCTAAAATGGTCAAATAGCTGTTTAATAGATTTAATAAATAAATAATAAATATTTAATAAATTCAGCTGTTTAATAAATATTTGTTAAATCAATCAGCTTGACCAACATATTGGTTGAAAAAAGCTTTGAGACATTTATTTTTGTTTGACCTTTTTTACCATTTTTATTCACTTTTTAGCAGTTAACCTACTGTAAATAGCCCTGTAACAAATAGATGGAGTACAAATATTCCACAGTCTTTCAATTACTGCACGTGCAATGATTAAGAATCATACAAATGCAGTTTATATTAAGTTTAGCGTTGTCACTGTTTGACAGTTTATGTCAACTACCCATGTGTAAATGACTATTTCTTGAAGCTTATCTGAACATGCGATCCTCTGGAGGCTAGACTGCCTCAATCAAGTTATTAAATGATACTGCACTATGTCTGAACAGCAAGAAAATGATGCATTATTTCCATACACATAACAATGTCAGCAAGTTTGATATCATGGCTGTTATTTAGCAATATTTATTGGTGGGAGCAAATGAAAGGGATCAGGCAATTATCAAGTGCTCTCTTAGCCACCAGTATCGTGTGGTACATAAAGGCTCAGTGCCAGATTTTGTAACAGGATCAGTGATAAACCTTTAACCTCTGACATATGACATCACCCCCCATGCCGTTAGCCTGTTAGCATTACATAGAGCTCAAGACAGCTCCACCACAGAGCCGGCACTGACCGCGCCAGCACAAATTTTTCATGTGACATAACTCTGAGCATTTCCTTAGAAGCGGATAGCCCATGCTCACATAGTTATTAAAGCCACACCAAGCCGGAGAGAACATATCCATTTTTATTTCACCCAGTACTGTCAACTAGCATAAACAGAAAACAATATTTCAGGCACTTACACACTTACGTTGCTGTAGCATTTCAATGGCACATTCTGTATGTAAAATAGTTTGCTTTTAATTTGTAGATTAACAGACAAACAATCTGGACCATATTAATTCTGTGCAAGAAAACATTTATTAATAGATCAGTTGTTTTCAATAATGTTTTATTAAAAAAATCTAATTTAACCTAAAAAAAATAGAAACAAATAAGAGAATTGTTGACACAAGTAAGACAAGTATTGACATGAAATGTTTAAGTTCATTTTGAGAATGCTGAATTTTTATTGCAGATTTTTGATTGACGATCTCTACTGCAACCATAGAAAAAACGTGAAATACAACAACCAAACCCTGTTTTTTTATTACCTAGTTTAATTGTCTGTGATTCAGACTGTTGCACCAAATTGTTTACAAACTGCATTTCACCTTTACTTCACACAAATGTCTCCATTTGATTTGTATTTTATCTAACTACTGCCTAGGAGAAAGAACTGAGAAACTACAGAGGTGTGGTTGTTCTGTCTTAGAAGACAGGAAATACTTAAAATCACATTTAGAGAGATGGTGGCCAATAATAAGTTCAAAAGCTAAAAGAATCTATGTAAACCCTGGAGCTATGGCCACAATTGTGAAAAAGCAGAGCAGGCAAAGATCAGCCAGACCAGGAAGATGAAAAATAACTCTCCAGCACAGTCAATGGCATTTACACAGCCACTGGCAACACAGGGACAGCTTTACGCAGACCCAATGGTTACAGTATTTTAACGGCTGGATTAATGGGGTGGCAAGAGGAGCAATAAATTGATAATATAACCGCCGAACATACTTGCCAGAACAATTAAGATAATACAACTGGAAAAAGAGGGCCTATGAATCCCAGCATAAAGAGCGATGTGACTATTATGACACACACGCCCTTGAGGCTCGGCAGGAGAAGAAAGCGAGAACGCTGCCAATAAGGTTGCTGATGAGACTCGTCCAATCACACTCACATACTAATGCCAAACAACCCTAGGTGCATGAAATTCTTACTGTTACTGACAATTCAAAGGTGATGTGGATATTTTGTTGATGTTGAATACTTTCATCTATCCAGTTTAATGTGCAAAGAACTATAAATAAGTCATTTGTAGATTGATTTCCCAGAAAAGTGAAAACACTGAAGCTCTGTTGCTCATGTTGCTCATTATGTTTGTTTATGCATTATAAGCTCAACACTGCATCATTGGTTTAACCAATCATGTGAGTTTGGGGAGGGACTACTTGTTGCAACAACCAGTGGCAAATGGTAAATTATTTGGGTAATTTGCAGTTCTGTTTGGCTCTAAAAGTGCCTCGAAGAAAAAGTAAAAATACTTCATAAAAAGTAAAAAAATGTATTGCCATGGTAATACCATTGATGGTATTACCATCTATAAACCAGGTACAACAGTATTTCCATGTGATACCATCACTGTACCATGATGTAGACAGAGTACTCTTTTAAGGGATGACTACTAGTAATGGTGTTGCTGTGGAGAAAATAATTAATCCTCAGCAAAAATACCACTCCAAGTGGGTCTGAGTATTATACTTAATCAGGAAAACTGAGCAGTTGACAACACAATCCTAACTTTAACCTCTGTTTCACATGGAAACCTGTCGAGAGTGAAGGATCACATTTCTTGATGACCACAAACTCTTTAATGTAGTCCAGAGGTTTACACTAAATACTTCAGCAGGATCCCTCGATCAATGGAGCTTTCGCTGATAATTAATCCTGTGCCCCTGCTAAAATAATAGAGGCACTTTTATGGCTTCATTATACGATTTATTTATATTAGACCAAAAATAAGAATTGCGGCTTGATTCTTAATCATGTTAAGTGCTCCTGGAAGCAAACAGGGAGAGCCCATTTCTAAGCATACTCCAGAGTCATTCTTTATACCTTCCAGAAGCATTTTAGTGTGCATCCTGAGCCATTCATAACTAGCATACTTCTCAGCGCTAGCAATTTATGCAACACCAGCTATCTACAAACAACAAATAAATAAAGCATAATAAGAAAGTGAAAAATGACAACGAGAAGCCATAATTAAGACAAAAAGGCTATCCGTGATGCTTAATGAAGATATATACCAGTATTTCTCAAACACAATGCTAATTAGTGGGTAAGATTCCATTAATCGTTCATGAATTATTAAGCTCTATTAGCTAATAAACCTTGTGTAAAAATAAATTAGAATTGCTGGAGCATTGTGGGACAGGTAAAGACACACTCTCTGTGCTTTATTGGTTGGAGTTAAATGATGGAATGCTGCAGTGACATCATTAATTCAGCTCAGTGCTAATGTGGCAGAGATTGATTAGCCTGAGACTAAATATTGAAGATAAAGCTACAGGAGAAAACTCTGAGGGTGGAAACATGCTTGTAGATGTTGAAAAAATCTCATCTCCAAAATAACATAGGGGTGTTTCTATGTTGCTTTTTTAACAATGCACTGTACACTTTACTTGTACTCAAACTACTGAAAATCTGAAAATTATTACTTGAAAATAAAACATTTATGGTTTAAAGAGAAGTGTGTTTTTTATGCAAAATATTGTATTATATCCTTGTTCTATATGCATAGACAACATTTAAGTGTTTTTTTGTGCATCTGTCATGCCTGGCACAATGGTGTGAATTTTAGGAGTGGACTGTCTGTTTGGCCAACTAATAGCAGATGAGGGGTAGGTTCGAGAAACCTGACTGAAAACAGTAATTTTGCAAGTTTGTTTGATGATGCTAATTCTGTTGCAATCCAACACTCCCCAAGTTTGGGGGGCAAATAAACTTTGTTAGTAATTCAGAAGGTATCTGGAAGCAGGAGAGGTGGTTAAAACAGTGTTGATATGGATGAGGTGCATTTCCAAGAAGCATTCCTCACATGCTAAGAAAGAAACCCAGAGGAAATGACTCTGCAGATGAAAGAATTAATCATTAATGCTTGGACAGTAATGATACCCAATGTTGGCGTTATTGGTAAATTATAATGGATGATGCTTAGTAAATGTCTTCCTGTGCTGGCCCTTAGCCTCCAGATCCAAATTAAAGCTGAGTGCCTTGGAGTCAGCAAGGCCCCACACACGTGCAGGATTGATTTTCTTATTTTCATGTCAGGCTCTATCCGACGAATGAGTTTTAAATCTGGTGAGTTATTAAAGCCTGCATTAGAGTGGAGGAGGGAGAGGGGGAAAAAGAGAACAGAAATAAAATAGAAAAGAAAAGGCATGTGCTCGGTAGCCAGGACGGCTGCAGAACTGAATGGCACCTGTCATCGGATGATAAACGACCTCTTTTGCCCTTCAATTCCTGCTGCTGTCAATCAGAGTGGGGTCATTAATCTTCATCGTTGCCTTGTCAGGTCAGGCAGACGAGCAGGAGGAGAGGAGGAGAACAGGACAGGGCAGTATCAGGCAGGCCTATGTCAAGATGAGATGAGCAGGCCCCAAACAATGCTGCTGCATTTGCATTGTCAGTCAAAGGCCTCGTTTGCATAATTTATTATGATTCACCAAGCAGCCCCCACCCTCTCTGTGGGTCTGTGAGGTGAGAAGAAGGTTTGAGGATGTGCAGACAGATGGAGAGTGGGCTGGGGCTGCCAGCCACACTCAACCCCAACTAATCAGAGATGAGTCACAACTCCCACAACCAATCACTGATCTAATACTTCAATTACAGCATAATAAAGGAACATTCATCATTCAATTAGGCATCTGTCATTAATCCACAAAAGGGGAAATTTCCAAGCCAAGACACAATGAAGAAAAGTAGAGACAGGCCATAATCTACTTATAGCTGAAGACCAGAGGAGAGAGAGGACAATATTGAAGGAGTTAATTGCAATGCTATGGCAATGACAGTGTCATGACTGATGTGCAGCTGTTATATAACGAGGATGACTGGAGTCCCATACAAAAAGATTCACTAAGAAAACCATAATGAACACACGACTTTTCTGTCTTTAGACTGAGCACGAGTGGAGGTCAGCTTGTTGTAAATGCAACATGGACACATCAGAGGTAGTCATCTCCCTCTCCCTTTAAATATAGTGTCAAATTATTTTTCTATTCCAGCTTAATAGGTAGAGACAACTAAGCTATTCTTTAGGTGCATTCCCCAAAAGTGTACACACTGTGGCTCTATAGTGCTTGAGTGGCTTAATCAACATGTGAATTTGAGGCTGGAGTTTATGTTTATTTGACCAATGGTCGTAATTCGTTTAATTTTTTGCAATTTTCTTTGGTGATGATAGTGAAGAAAAATTACATACATGGAAAGAAATTTCAATCTGTTGTTTTTCATGGTCTGATTGGGCCAGACATAACAACACAATTTTGGGACTGCCTGTTTTACAAACAGTTGATGGCAGAGGGGATGTTTTAGATTTGTTCCCTCTGCAAGATTTCACAAATTATTTGTGCTTAGTACAGATAAGAAGTACAGATAATATGGCACAGCACAGCCTAACTTTTCATGTTTATTAGAAGAAAGTGGAATGGAATGAAATGAGGGTGCATGATGGCAAATATGGCATTTTTTTATTTTCTAATTAATTATTAACTATTCCTTTCCAAGGTGAGATGATTGGACTGTACTTTCAACATCAAAAGTCTCTCTGTATTCCCTCCACTCCTCTTCCAATGAACATCCAATAAAAATGTGAATCTGTCTTCTGCGTTTCCAGATTTTGTTTTTGCTGCTGTCCCGCTGACAATAGGCTAGGTAACAGTCAAAGGCCCAAGATGAAAGAACAGGCAAAGCTAGATGGAAATTCAGGCAGGCACCCATCTGTTGAAGAGAAAAAAAAAACAATGAGGAGATAAATGGAGAGGCCAAATGGAAGAAACAGACGAATAAAACAAACTGATGAGAGTAAAGAAAGGGTAAATAATTGATGACTTCTGGGTTTAAAAGAGACTGCTCATTAATATCCTCCTGTAGTTTCATTAAGGAGTGAAACAACACGCTTCTGAACAATGGCCCTTGGTTTTCAGCTTAGAAGTCAAATGCCGCTCATTTTTTTCCCTCTGATGCCAGGTGCTTCAAAATCCCAGAGGCCCATTCCCCAACCTCCTATAACCCCACCTCACCCCCCCAACCACCCCCCCCTCGAATTCCCATCACATATTTACCTCCCCAGCCAGGAGAATGAGACCTTGTAAATAATATATCAAGATAAATGATAATTGCTGCGTTTTTCAAACTCATAATTTAATGAGCCCCATTAATTAAAAATGAATGCAGCTGACAGTGTTTGTCGGAACGTGTTTGATGGAAACACATTGTGGCAGAGACGCACAAAGTTCTACATCAGAAATGAAGCGTTCTTCTGCCTGCCACAACATTTCTCCATCCTTTGCTGTGTTCTATCAGTTACGCTGCTCATAATAGAACAGGCACAGATCCAAATAGGCCAGATAGGCAACATGAAGGCATTTGCGGCCAAACCAATGCCTTGATGGATACACGTGTCATCATTTTACACTGGTCTAAATAAACTGCATAAGAAAGTCAGTAGATAAAATATCCCATTGTTATTGGATCAGCCTGCTCCTTCATTACAATTCCTTGAAAGCAATGTCAAAGCAATCCAAAATGCTGCTGCGGGCTGCGACAGTGACTAAGTCTCATCACCACATCCCTGTCAGGCTTCAAACAGACCTTTGGATGTGCATTGCACATGAGACCCCCACGAGACCGCCGATTGAATTCTGGCAAACAGGACTAAACATCTGCTTCAAACAAAAGACATCTGCATATTTCAGATTTGTTTTTCATAAATTAAAGGCACAACCTGCCAAAACCTGAGTGCAGTTGTGTGTTATACAACTTGTGTATAATTAGATAAAGTTTACAAGCCTCGAAAGTTGGAAATTAGCATGAAGTATCAGGGCTCACCTGGGAATCTGAGTCCCAAAATGGGAATGGTTTTCTTCCTTTTTTCTATCTTTGCTATCTGAATGAGGGAAAACGCAACTGAATTTTTTTTGCCAAAGACAATCATGCGTGTGTCGTTTATTTTGTCAAAAACATGTTTTATTGAAAATGAATTAATGAATTTTACAACACACACTTCCCTCTACTAAAAACCACAAGGTTTAAGATGCTTCATTAGTTCCATAATGCATAGAATATACATATTTGTAAACAAATATTCTGTGAAATAGTTTATTATTATTTATATTATTTCACTTTGTTTAGATGTAACATTAATGCAATCATTCATTTTAATGATGGATTTGCATATTTTTAATGGACTTGGGTCTGGGACCAAGTCCATTGCAAAATATGCAGCCAGCATTGGCTTCCAGTGTCGTGTCTATTAAATCCTTCTCAGTTCCCACACAGCTCTGATAGTCTCCTGTACTGGTGTTATGAGTTCAAACAACAGAGTGTAGTTGCTTTTGAAAAAGGGCTTTAATAATTCAGTGAAGTCAAGTTCTGGTTTATTTTCTCACTTGTTCCCAGTCCTGAGAAAAAGGATGGGAGAGGGAGAGAGATGGGCATGTCCCTCTCAAAGTCCAGCTGCTATTTCAGTGTCTTTCAACCAAATTTTACCAACATTTAAATCAGCAGCTTCAGATATAAATAACCCAACCACTGCTCAGAGTGGGTGGAGGAGATACAATAGCAAGTGTGGAATAATAGAAATTTACCACAACAAAATCTCCACTTCTCTGTTATTAATGATTTTATGAAATGATATGATTGCTGCTATGCCTTTTCCTTGTCAATTGTCTGTCTATGCTGATGCCTTATTGACACATGCAGTTATCACTGGAGGTCCCAGAGTGGCTGTTTTGTTGGCCCATGGTGGGCATTACTACTTTTAGGTGCCCTAATGTTATTGGTGGGCTGTACAACTGGCCACAGCTTTTTGAAATCTGATCAAAAATGGGATCTATGGCCAGAAAATATTAATGATACATAAATTCCTTCCATTTGAAATTGAATTCCTTTCATTTTCTCATTGGCAAACTAACTGGACAGTTCAGTGTATACAAATAAATTGCAGCAGTGCATATTACTGTCTGAATGGAGCTCACATAAAATACTGACAATTTCTGACACAGTTTTGCATTTTTGAATTAAATTCCTGTATACGAACAACGCATAGAGATAAATCATATTGAACAGTGTTAATGATTAAAATGTAAACAATTACGTTTACTTTTTAGTGTTGTCTGAACTCAACTCCAGTAGCACATAACATATTTCATCTTTAATACTGAGTTATGTAAAACACAATTTTGGACCAATTAGATTTCACTGTGGACTTGGGCTACTCAGCAAGATGACAGAAAAAGAAACCATGCGATTTAAAAATGCCCTGTTTCTTGCCCATTTTCATACTTTCATTTGAGATACAAACACATTGATACAGCAATGTACATGGTCCCCTCTTGAGTCCTCTAAAACTAATTCCGGCTAATTGCCAATAATACATTAACAAGATCTGGCATCACCTTGCCCTCCACTGCGCTTAAAAGTCGACACTGACATACTAAAAGACTATGGCATATAGTGTGCTGATCAGTAATAAAACTGTTTTTCCTCACTGTGATATGCCTCCAAGGGAGAGCTACAGGCACCATTTAATGCATGTTTGCAGAAAACTATTTTAAACAGGCTCAAATTGGGAGGTGATTATATGGACAATGTGGGACCTGTTATAATTACCTCAAACCGCTGTGTTGGTGATAATCTATGGTAATTGCAAGTTTCTAGGCTTGAGCGGTACATGTATTATCTTTATGATGAAAGAACAAGATGTGCATCCTCTGAGATGCTTAATGCATGATCCTTGCACTGTGGATGTAATTGTTTTATCTTGTAGACAGCATCAGAAAAAGCCATCAATAAACAAACATTTATAATCCATGTGGAGATCATAGCAATCTTTCTGATTTAAAATGGAATTAGATTAGTTATGTTCATTTTAATTAGATGAGTTCATGTCACTATAAATGGCACGAAGCCACTTAACGCAGAACCTATGTGAAAAAACTTGCCTCATTAAATGTAAAGAGTCCAGTATTCAGTGTTCTCACTTGAGCAAATTGTGACGCTTTGATCTTTCTTCTTCTTTAAGCAGTACCAATTACTGTGATTGCTCTAGTTCAGGGAGACATTCTTGACATTAATTATGAGAGAAAAAAAGAAGACACTCCAATTAAGATAATAAATTACATTGACCGACACCCAACAAATGCTGAGTTTTCAAAACTGTTATTTTATGAGACTGGGGTGGCTTTTATACATGTTCTCTCTCCTTTGCAGGTGACAATGGCATCAAGTGGCTCTCAAATCAAGTGTGCTCATTTACCAGTTGAAGGACATGTTGATAATTGCCGTGGCTTAATTCCCTTGCTTTAACAAACAGAGATCTCTGGATAATGGGTCAGATCATCCATGTTTGCGCAGTCATACTCTAGCCTTAACTGATGTTCACTTAACTGATGTTATGCTTATTCTGATTTAGAATGTAAGCGCAGAAAACAAAGACAGATTTTTCAAAAGCAAGTACAGTCAGGTACATTTCTAGAAAGGTTCAGGTAAAAATAAATTGAAATTAAAGGGTATAACTGTGTTTTAGTTATAGATGTCAAATAAATGCTGAGTGCATATCAAAGTCTAGAGTATAGACAGTGTTTTTGGGCATGCATGAGGAAGGGAAAGATTGGGCACCCTGGGATTTGCTGATGACAGGATGCAGGAATACGGTCCCTCCTGTTGTCTGAGAATCCAGTGAGGGTGTTTGCCATATGCTCATCTTTCCAAGGGAAAAGGAATCAGAGGATAAAAGCGACGGCAGTTATGAGCTTTTCAATATGTTCAAAGCTCATATGAAAATTACTGTACACAAGTCTTTTACAGAGGCCAGTTTTAGATCAAAGCCTGAACTGACAAGAAAGTTACAGATGACAAGAAGACAGAGAGAGAAAGAAACAGAGTGAATTTCAAGTTAAGTTGTTTGATTGAACTGATGGAATTAGTTTTACAAAATAAAGACACTGGAAGAAATTTATTCCCTTGAAAAAGTAAAGTGAACATATATTTCATTATACATTAAAATGAACATTATATTTAACATTTCAAACTAGGGTTTTGTCAGGTTTTACTAGGTTGTTGCTATTGGTGCCAAGGATGTTCCAGGTAGTTGCTAGGGCATTGCTAGGTGGTTGTTAGGATATTTTGATAGTGGCTTGGGCATTTTTAGTGTATTGCTATGTTTTTGCTAGACAGACAAAGAGTCCTAGGTGGTTGCTACAGCATGTATATAGCGTACCTGTGCTATCCGATAAATAAACAGACAGATGTAACATTGTTTATCTCTTATCTAAAACTCACACATATGAGATTACTAGGGTCTTTTCTTGAGCAAAATTCTCCATTTGCTCTCATTTTAATATCACTGCTGTAAAGGAGAAGCAACTAAGATTTTAAAGAGAACCTCTTTGTGACATGCCTATCCTATGGGGACTGTTTTCACTCACCTTGAATGCAGTGCAGGTGGTTAGTCTGGGAGCAGCCCATTCTGTCAGCCTCTCTTTCCTGTACCATCTGGCCTAGTTTCTGTCATTCCTGCCCCAGGAGAGACTGACCTGAGCAGGAAAGCAGTGCAGGAAACAGCTGCCACCCTGTGCTCACCTGCATGGAAACCACACATTGTGGCAAAAGTTTTGTTGGCAAAACTGGAACAATGCACTGTACATTTTAAGGCTGTGGAATGCTAAATGTAACTTAAAAAGTGAACTGTTTTCATCGCCATCTGTTCTCTGGACAGAGAAAAATCGCTTGACTTATGCAAAAATAATGACTTTTTATAATGCTGAAGCATGTGCATACAGTTCTTCTTGCATTCAAAGAATAAAATAATATGGAAGGGATATAAAACAGCTGTGCACAGTTTCTTTAATCATAGTGGCTTGATTTCAAGATTTGCCATTATGAATTCTGGTGCAAGACATTCCTCCCTCTAAAAGGCTTGTCTGTTAACAACAACAATTCTCCAATTTGAATCTGTTTCCATAGCAAACCACATCAAAGCATCAAACACATTGTTTTCTACTTGATCATCACCCGCCACGCTAATTTCGAGAAGAGGAAATTACAATTAGTTAACAGCAAGCACACAGCGAATTAATCTCAATGTCTCACCCATGGCCGGCGTATTCATATAAATATAACATGGCTTGTCACCACTCCTGAAATTTATTGGTTTTCCACCTTCGCAAATTAAGAGTTCCAATTTATGAATATTTTAGCACATGTGCGCTCTGCGGGACATTTATCACCGGCGTCGCAATTCTAAACAGAATAAATGAGCAGTCAAGCTGCCGCGCAGCCGGACGTTCCTGTGGACAGATTAATGAGAGAGCTGGAACGGCAGGGCAGCCAGGCAGGTTGGGCCTCCCTTGGAGGGGAGAGGGTGGGAGTGCCGCAGTGCTCTGAGGGACGGATGCAGAGATGAGGTACAGGAAGAGCCCAGCTTCCTCTACCTCAGGCGTCCTCAGCTCTACACAAACCACAGCAAAGCATCACAACAGAGATCTCATGTGATCTTGTTTGAGCTGAGATTGTCTTCCTGCTCATTAACTGAGTGACTAAAATGTTGCATATTACATACTTCCATATCTGTGTAAATTACCCACAATTCTCTTTGCCTATTTAATGCTTTCTTTTGGACACTACTGATGTAATAATGCAATATTGATGTTAATGTTGATACTAATAATTGTATATAGGATACAATTAGGATATATAGAATATCCTAATCTGAAAAGAATGTTGATGATGTCCAAAAAATAATGTAATGCCAAAAAACTCATAAAATGGTATGATGGCACATTAATGCTATAATGCCCATAAAATAACATTTTGTAATTTTCAAACAATATCATAATGATAAAAAAATGATGCAAAGAATGTTGTAAAAAATATTGTTAGGACAAACAAAATCTTTAAATCGTCTTGAAATGACGAATGTGTGATCTTGGCTTAAGAGGTGTCATGTCAATATAGTCCGTTCCGCTTTAAGCAGAGGTATGAAGGCATTCAAGCACCATCCAAAACAAGCTGCAACCATGCAGAAAAATGTTACTAAAGTTTACTTTGAAAAAAATCCATCTGCTGTAGGAGCCAGCAGCATTGCTTGACAACAGCCTCTGTGGTGACTCAAAAATGTGTGCCTTATTTCACATACTCCCACCCAAAACACCTGGCACAGAGAAGTGTAAGATCATTTAGATAAAAGCTGGCAGAGAATCTGTATCACTGAGTCCCACCACGTGCTTGGTGTCATCCTCAAGGTTTCGCCTGCCTAAGGGAGTGAGAGCCTGAAATAAGAGAAAAAGAAGAGCTCTGCGGTGATAATTATTTCTGCAGCTTCCATTCTGTTTCACCCTGGAATGTACACCCCAGTGACTACTCACTGTTCACCTGGCTCTCCTCGCCATATCAGAAGGCGAACAAGAGCATGCTCTCCTCCGAGAGAACCACAAAACCGCCAGCTTTTTATAAACACTGGCAGCTGCTGCGGCAATTAGCCATGCGCTCTGTACTTTTACAACAATGCAATCCTCCCTGATCCCTACAATTAGCCTCTTAATTGGGTCTAAACAACCAAGGCAGAACAGATAAATAAAAAAAGGCTAGGAGAGCAGAGAGGTTGGGCGACTGGAGCATGAGAAGCCAAGCACTCTCCCTTGGCTGCCTTTGGCATTTTGCCGCTTGCTATGGAAAGGCGATGAAAAACTCTGTGGAGGAAAAAGGAAGTGGATTTGATGCCTCATATTCAAATTGAACAAGACAAATCCCTGCCCTTTACTTACTCTTCTAACTATACAGTTCTGTAAAATGTAACATTGTGTCTGACAGAGGGTGTTATGGTGACTTTTAAACATGCTGTCCAGCACCTCCAGGCTTCACTGAGAAAGGCTTACATATAATGATGTTCATATATATCTTCAAATGGTTAATGAATAATTAATGACCTTTGCATGTCATTATACAGTACATACCCCATCAACCCTGTTCAAGTTAATTTGATGTCTAGGTCTACATTACAAATGATGGTTTTTAGCCGTTTTAAAAGTCTGGGTCAAATTTCACCCCAAAAGCAAGATATAAAAATATAATTTTGCTTGAAGATAATGACGCCTTTTTAGGACCATTAAAATATTTTGCATTATATTTGACATTTTGCATAATATTTGACATTATATTCATAAATAATTAAGCACTTTTCCTCACCATTCACAAAATTGTGCTTCAGTTTATTTATACATTTAATTTATGCTTTTTTTAATTATTATTTTTTACTTCTTGGGCAAAATATAACCTGGTCAAGTTTTTGTGGGATTCACTCACATGCACACAGTAGTGTTTGGCAGTGCTTCTATATTAAAATCACCTAGTTTCCATTACAATATGACATAATGGAAGAACCATCTTAATATTACCATCATTCACCACCATCACAGCCACAGATTAATGCCGGAACATCCGTGCTGTGTAATCTGACAAATCATTTTGTTACAGTGAATTAACAGGAACTGCAACTAAAGAACTTGTTGATGACTTATTACTAATGCAAAGTTCCTTCCGTTCACGCAGGCCTTTTCTTGTCCATTTATTACAAGAGAACATTTTGAAGTAAAGGTTTATATTTTGACTAGTGGTCTCTCTCAGCAGGTGGAGTTTGAGGCGTGTGTGTGTCAGCTGTGAGTGCTGACAGCAGCGTCTGGCCCTCACACACATCACTCCAGCAGGGGCTCCAGCAGCAGCATTTCTATATCAGCACCACACTCAGCGTGCAGATCTCCACAACATCACACACAGACACACACACACACACTTGTGAAGAATGCAGGCACCATCTAGTGCTTTCAATTGGCACTGATTGGCAAGACTTATGAAATACATTTGAAAGCACAATACAAATTTAAATTTCCATGTTGTCATGCTTATTTATATGAACAAACTTATGCTATCTATCTATCTATCTGTCTGTCTGTCTGTCTGTCTGTCTGTCTGTCTGTCTATCTATCTATCTATCTATCTATACCAGGTTTTAATGGTATATTGATGATAAACTATTTATCGATGTACTATATTGATGTGTACACAAGGCGTACATATTCTTCAAACTGCAAGAAAACGTAAAGAAATCATTACTTTAGGTATTGTGGAAACCAGCAACTACAACAAATGTCTGTCAGTTATTCCCATTGCAGTTTGTATAGAATTCTTTTCAGCAAGCATTAGTAATACTTTACTAAGGTCACAAAAATTAACAAAAATGAATGGACAAAAGACCACCAGAGGTGTGTTCTCAAAGGCATGTTACCACAATGAAATATTTAAGAATACTAAGGTTTCCCAATGGGATTACTTAAGCAAAATATTTTACTAGTGACAAATGTTTAGCAATAGGCAAGAAATCCAGAGGTGAAATGTTAGCTAAGTATGAATCCCAAAACAGCCTACCAGAGGGGAAAAGGTATACCATCTAAGTCTCATACAGGTATTGCCAGATTGATAGTGAAGACAGAACCACAAGATTATACTTGTGTTAGAGAACAAGAAGGACATTATTATTATTATTATTGTAGCCTATTATGTTTTTTCTCTCAGAATCGTTAAAGTAGTAAAGTATTACTGGTAAATAATAAATTAATTTCGAAAAGCATAAAATGTTTAACGGTTTTACACGTTTGGGTTTCGTTTTTTGCATTTTTATGCGCTTTTGTGCTTTTTTCATTTTATGGACGTTAAACCTGGCTAATGTTCCACATGCTTGCTGACAAGTAGCCGAAAGTACGTACAGTCTCACGAGATGTCGCGAGATGCCAAGCGCCAATCAGAAACGAGTTTTCATGTAAACGTACAAAAACATGGCGGCGATGTTAGAGTTATACTGATGTCTTCGATTAACCGTTTACTGATTTAAGATATCGTAAAAAAGTTGTGGCTAAATTAAGTTATGAATACTGGAACAGTATTGTTTATATCCGTTAAAATAAACCATGACCGACAAGAGAAACAACGGTTTGCGACATGTACCGGATGGTGTGAGAGAAACTCGAAGTAGAAACTCCAAACTTTCCCAGAAGAAAATGAAAACAAAGAGACGAGTGATCGGACTTAAAGATTCACAGTCTCCGTCTTACCACAATTCATTTAACTGTCGTAGAGGTAATACACGCGTATGGCAAACCAAATCGTATGAAAATGAATGAGATTAACTTATGGTAGATGAAAATAGTGCGCATCCCTTTTCAGAAAAAGAACTGTGACTGTGCTATCTCATATAAACAACATGGGACTGAATGATATTTACAAGATCATGCCGAAAACAGTTGTACGTTGTGTGCAAACCACGTTGTTATCTTTATTGGCAGATTTTACAACACCAAAACGTCGTCCAAGAATCAGATTCAATGGTTGTTACAGTGGAGATTCACCTAATGAGACTGAATCTCTGCAAGACATCATCTGGGATCCAAACTCACCCACTCAAAACTTTACTGGCAAGTCTCATAAAATCACAATGAATTTCGTATTTATCTCAAACAATGCTACAGCTTACTACAGGTTACATAATTACATATCTTGGTAAAGCTGTATGCACATAGAAATGTTTTTTATGTGTCAATAATGTAAATCAGTCCTGCACAGATTGTACTGAAGATAAAGAAGAATTATATAGAATAATCTCTACCAGGTGGCACAGTTCTATCATTGCACAATATATAGAATATTGTATATTTGTAACCCATCACAGGACAGGGAGTCAATGGCAAAGTCATTGAGATATCAGAAATTGTCAATAGGATTGCATCAAAGGTTAGTATCAAGTCAAAAAAATAAAATAAATAGGAAATGGCATTTGTCAGGGTAAATTGGCTACCAATAACTATCATACAATGTTTAAGGTTGAGAAACCTAATGAGGGGGACTCTGTGCTTCAGTGGATTGGAGACAGTGCCATACCCTGCACTCCAGAGGTTAGACAGCCCAGAGTCAGGAGGATCTCAACACGGTATGTGACCTCTAATCTCTGACATGCTAAATACTGATAAATGTGAGAGTGCTAAAGCTGATAATGTGGTATTCATTTTTGTATTAACACACAAAATGTCCCCACTGCTTGACAAATATCACTGAAATATATGTACACCTGATAGTTATTTGAAGAAGGAAAAAGTTCTATGTTGTGATAAATAATAGTATAGAGAAAAATAAATTAACTCGTACATAATATACAATTCTGATTTGTACCCCCTGTGTAAAAGCATTTACAGTTTACAGCACACACTGTTCTGTTTTGGTATATACACTGAAATCAGTATCATGAATTACGTTTGTGAATGATATTTGTGATTTTTCCGATTAATCTTATTTCTGCATCTCTCATTAGGCAGAGCAATGTTGAGGACCTCATGAAACTTGCCAAGCAGTTTGACATCAATATGACTCGCCAGGACAAAGAGAAGCAACAGAATATCATGGAAAACCAAAATGAACTTAACAAGGCACAAAGTGATGAAATGACAAGGGCTAAATTGGTCTCTGTCCCAGTCACGTCAAAAGAAGTCACCAGTTGCTTATCCCAAGACCAACAGGAAGAGGATGAACTTCAGGCACTGTTTGACGGCCCCACTCAGCACTTAAGTGGTAGATTAAGCCCACCATCAGCAAACTGCACACCAGAAAGCAGAACAGACCTTGTAGCTCTTGCTGAAACAGGGTCAAGTTCTGCAGTCACCGGAAATGTTCCAGTAGATGCATCTAAAGCAACTGAGGTGGACTTTTATGATGACTGGGAGAATGATGACCTTCTCAATGATTCATTTGTGTTGGAGATGACACAGAACCCAGTGCCTTTAAATGTAGCCCAGAAACAGAGCATCACTCAGCCCGAGTCTAGCTCTAGGAACTGTAATTTTGTGACCAAGACTAATCCCTGTGTATCTAATAACAGAGACATCTGCTTACAGATTCAACAGAGCACCTGCAAAAGTAGCACCCTGACTAAGACACTTCCTGAAGGCCAAACATCTGTCCAAAGCACTGTTAGGCCAAAGCCACTTGCTTCTGCCCAGGATCAAAGTACAGAAAAGCTGTTAAGAACATCATTTGTGGAACAAGGAAAACAGGGTAAAAAGCAAGAAAAGGATGATAGAGCTACTAAAGATTGCTCTAAAGAAAGCTCTGGCCAAACTCCTACTTTTGATGGGGTTTCAAAGGAGGACCTAAATTCTTTGTTTGATTCTGATGGACTGTGGAATGATCAGGAGGATGATTACCTCCTCTGTCAGGCTTGCGATTATGTGGAGAGGATGTCTGCAAGTCAGGGACAGCAAAAACATAGCATGGACTTCACAAAGCCAGCAGAAAACATACCTAAAGTACTTTCTTTTACTGGCATTGCTCAAACCATGGGCATCAATGGCAGGAGCCAAGTAGGGGAACCCACAAAGCCCATGCGTGCTTTTGCCCGTTCTTACTCGGTACCATGTTCCAGTGGGAACTCTGGATTTAAACAGGACTACAGTGTGTTACCAAAAACTGAGAGTTCAAGTTCTACATTTGGAATTGTTATACCATACCACTGTAGACAAGCACAAAACAAACTGACTCAAGTGAAAAGTGCCTTAGGACCCAAGCCTGGTTCTGTCAGAGGCTCAAACACCTCACAGATGATTATGCCACAAAGCACACGAATGGGAAATGCTTCTAACTCCCATCCTTTTACACTCAAAAGACATCTTTCTGACTCTGTGACACTAACCAACAAAGGTAAGCTTTTCCCATGCTAAAACCACACAGTGATCAGGGGCTGTTATAAATGTAGTACACAAAATATATATAAATATATATATAATATATAGTGTTTTGTCTATAATTGAAGTTGCTTTTCAATTAAAACCTTCCCCTGTGCTCCTAAATCTCATTTGCACAGACTTTGTAACTTTCGTTATTATGTTTTTGCAGTGTTTGTTTCGCCAAATACGACAGTAAAATGTTCAGCTGCTGAGATCGAGAAGAAGAAGCAGGAAGCAATAGCGAGGAGAAGATTACGCATGCAGGCTAGTCAAAAACATGAAACTCCTACATAAAACACCACAGAGGAGCATGTATTGTTAAAGTGAACACTGTGAATGTTCTGCACTGTAATGGCCTAATTTTGGTACTGTTATTGTGACACTTTTTTATTGAGCTGCTACATTATAACGATTACAGGAAAAGCTATGAATCACGTAGCCTGGAGATCCAACTCTAGTCTTCCAAATCCGTTACTAATTTATAGTTAAACGCTAATAAGTCTCTTAGAAGGAAACGTAATTTAAAGATTTCTCATGCTTTTCAGAATAATGTACTGCAGTATTGTGTCTGTTTAACAATTTGGCAAGACATTATTACTGCCTAGTATTATCAGTCAAATTAATTTCTGAGCTCTGCAAATTGCAGCACCTTTAACCAACGTTTAAGGAAGTATTCCAAACATGTCAACATAATTATGATGAAAAGAGCAATAGTATGCACAAATTACAAATGGGAGATCAGTTTCAGTTGATCAAAAGATTGAGTCTCATCTTCCAATTATGGCTTAGTATTACAAAAGACAAACACTTGAAAAATACTTGAATTTTTGTTAACCAAACTGGAGGTCCTGGAGATGTTTTTATATATGTACTTTGTTGTCTCTGTGTTCCATTTTTCCTTGTTTGAAACATAATTATGGCCTTAATAAAAGAGGCAAACAAAAAAGAAAGAAGCATGTTTGACATTGTGAATTGTCCCATTTAAAGTCTTTATTAAACATATTGAACATTGACTGACTGTAATCATTGGGTTCTTGTCATTGCCTAACAGTGTAATTAGACAACTGCATCCAGAAATAGCAGTTCAGATGTCTCATCCATAACAAATTATGTTCTTAACGTATAATGCTCTTAAAATATAATCTCCTAAATATGAGATTTTTTTATGCTAATGAAATATCTCTTTCTCTCTATAACCCGTCCACACCTGGTCGGCATATCATTGGGATCTGGGCCTCAGCCCTTCTCAGGTGTAAGTCACACAGGTGTGTGTGTGTTTGTACTCCACCAGTCAAAACATAGCATAGCGTATTGTAGACTTAAGCCCGCCACCCCCTCACCCAATTACTGTAAATGAAATGTCACAGCAATTTGGCAAGAAAATGAGGACTTTTTTATTACTGTGATTATGGTTATGATGATGACTACAATTTATTCCAAGCAGAGGAAAACACTGGGCCCTACAGGTGTTGAGTTCATACAATATAGAACTTGGTGAAGGATTTTTCTGTAATGTGGCATTATCATGTTGCTAGAGAACAAAGTAATGGGTGTTTTGGTATTTTTGCATCAAAAATGGAGAGCAGTTACTGATTATTGTGATGGATCCATGCCATGTAGTAGGAACGTACTCTGGTATCAAGCTGTCGTAATTATGTCAAATTACCATGCCTTGGTGCCAGATGCAATTTGCATTTCAGCTTACTTGTTGGTTTGGGCAGAAGCAAGATAAAGGCTTGCAGACTAACCAAGAAGGAAACTTGAACTGTAAATTAGAGTAGTCCGGAGATTAAAGCGTTTTATTTGTCGTACTGAACAGATGTTAATGTGGTGTCTTAAAGCTTAGCGTACAGAGATGACATTGTGCTTTTCCAAAAGCTAACAAAATCGAACTTCTTTTACTCACTTTACTGTTCAGTGGTGTCCAATGTAACATTGTGCCCCCACATAACAAAGTCAAATCATCCAGTAAGGGCTGATGAAAGGTACTAATTTATCTTTGTTATGTTTACCTTAACAGCATCAGGACACAGTACAGGTAACATTTGACATGTTTATCATTCTTAGCAGCCTGGAGAACCACAGACTTGAATATTTGAAGAATATTTCACTCCAAAATAAAATTTGTCATTTTTTTACTCCCCCTTATGCCATTCAAACTGGCATAAAGTATTTGGATATGACACATTCGATGACTAGTAGCATTTGGCATCAATGATGTCACTCGATGAGCTTTAAGAGAACAGATTTAAATTTTTGTCTGTTCCCCACACAAAGCCATTCTGAAACTGACAGTCATGTATGGAAAAAGCTGAGTAAAGATTCTTTACATTTTTCCTTTTGTGTTCTACAGAGAAAATAGAAGCACAGTGGTTTGGAATGAGGGTAAGTAAACAATGACAGAAGGTCCATTTTTGAAGTACACTATTAAGTGCTTGTCATTTAATAATTATCATGTCAAGTTAGCTTGTTATTGGTGTTGAACATGCAAAAAAGGATCACTCTCACTATAGACAATTTGATGGTTTCCCCATATGCATTATGTCCTGCTAGAATTTGCTGTTGTTATAACATCGCCCATTGCAGATTAAGACACAAAGGTATGCCTAATACACAAAACAGCAGAGCAGGGGGCACGGGGGCTGAGGTTGTCATCAAGCTAAATGAACTGTGAATATTTTCACAGTGCGTGTCATTAGCAGCTTAGATTTGTTTCAACAAGGCTTACCTGAGGGCTCTATTCATTGGCCCCCAGGTATGAATGGGCTAATGCGCACTCTCAAGCAGAGCCTTCTCTGCCCCACAAGCACCTCAGATCTGAAAGGAGCCTCGTGTTTTCTCCATTATGAGAGCATTCCAACACAAACAGGTTGGCCAGTAGATTACACATGGCATCTACTCATTTTGAAAAGAGACCAGCTTCTTTTGTGGGTTATGATAAACCTTACATTGTTTTACAACAGATAAAGTGGTATGCTTTGCTTTGCTTTCTGAGTTTATTCTTTGGAGCAAATATGCACTTTTTTAAGATGGGCTGCAAGCCTTATTTTGGCTCTTGTTCTGCATAAGTCATTGTTTTTGGAAGCATTTTGTTTGCTTTTGTTCTGAACTATAATATTACACATGACTCATTTTGCATGAGGAACACACCAAAATTTAAAGATTAAGTTGGTTGGTTTTTTTGCCTCTTACAGCACCAAACATAACATTGCTTTGTCATCATGGAAGAGATGCCCAAACAAACAGAGCAATAATGTTTACACTTTCAGGGGAATGGCTTATATAGAGCTCTTTGTATTTAGAGCTATCTAGGTTATTTACTGAAAATTATTTCCTTCACTGCAGCTTTCAAATCTCATTCTCCATTCCACGTATTCAAACTTGCGTGCCACATTCACTTACGACAGTTCAGAACTAATGCTGTTTTGAAATCAATAATGTAAAACTTCATACAATGTATCCATGCACCACTTTTGAATCTGAGTGCGAACTGAAATTTGAGAGCTTCAGCAGAGGAAAACCTCAAATCTGGAAATTACTGGCTTAAATCAGCCTGTTTCTCACGCAAAGCTGTTGTATAACCGCAGAAGATTTGAAATATACTCAGAAGTCATACTGACCACATTTCTGGTGCTTTTATGTTTCTTTGTCACGCTAAATTGAATTTAAATCTCCACTAATTTGATAAGACCCCAGCTTCTTTTCAAAACATTTGTGGGATAACAGTTGGCATTGCTAAAGGTTTTCTTAAATTATTCCACAACAGATTGTGGCACATGTAGCACAAACTACTTTCAGATTTTTTTTTCTACTGCAAATGTTCTTGCAGATGGGCTGTAAGCCTCGTTTTGACTCCCTGTTCTGCATGAGTCATTGCTTCTCTCGACTGTAACCTTTGGTTGCTAATGTTTGGAGGTGTTTTGTTTTTCTTTCCTGCCTTATCTGATTTTTCATCCAGATATTCCCCTATCTCATTCTATTAGGCTTACTGATAAGAACCCACATATTGAAGCCTGTTTCCTTAAACATTTCTTCATTTCACAAACTCTGTCCAACAAATAATCCTGTCACTGCATTCCTTAAGCTTACATCTGCCAACACCTTCTCGCTACAATGGCTTCAGAACTTTTTCTTTTTTTCTGGCATGCCATCATATGGCGGCGTGGGCCGTAATGGTGTGCTGACAGGTTTAGGGTGAGGTAATTTTTTTTACACACCAGATCAGCCCCTGAGGAGCTCTGCAGCCTGCAGGCTTCAGCTTTTAATCAAACAGACTTATTATGAACTAATTGTTGATATAACTTTTAAAGTTTTGAAAAAATCACTATCTGCTCAGCACATTTTCATTTTTGACGTGTCTTTTGAAAGTGTTGCAGCACAGTTGGTGTCGATTGCATGTAGTGTGTGTTCCATAATAATGCACTAGCATGTGTGTGTGTGTGTGTGTGTGTTTGTGAAAAAGGCTTGCTCACGCTGAGTAGTGGTTTCGTTCATTATGTGTTAGAAGACTGCATAAAGAAGTCTCTGATTGAAACCCCAGATGTCCTTTAACACACACATACTCCATGGAAAAAGCAACAGAGCACAGGTCTGTGGGATATAGCCAGGGCTGCTGCTTCGCATGAAGCTTGGCTTCACTGCTGTGTCTTCCTCCACAGTTTGCTCAGGTTGATTACTCTTCCATGGCCCACCTGAACAGGACACATCCTGCGACACCTCCCTACCTTACCATGCTTTGTGTGAAAGCCTTCTTCCACTCCTCCAGGCCTCCTTCAGTGGCAGCTAATGGAGGTATTTGTTACTGTCAGCTCATCTGGCCTCCATTACATACTGTTTTTCTTCTCTTTTTGGCATGTTGTTTTTGTTTGCAGCTTCATTATGCTCTGGTTTTACCATTTAATGTGCTTTTCAGACTGTTCAGCTCTGGAAAAAATAGATGGGGTTGTTTTGTTAATGCTGTCTGTATGCTGGCAGCAGTATGACCTTGAAACAAAACTCCCCCTAAAATTGGGTTTATGTTTTATTACAAACTCAACACATACTTGCATGCTTCGACATGATCATAATAGTCTAGTGCATGCACAGTTCTGCTCATAAGCTTACATGCCCCTTGTATAACCTGCAAGATATTGATAAAAGAGAGGACATTAAATTTTTTTATTTTTAGCCCATTTAGTACTGCCCTAATTATGCTATTTTACTAGTCATATACAAAATGTTATACAATAGTAAAAACTGAAATTACAAATGATCCTATTTACATCCATTTATATCCATGCTTCTTTATATTGTGTTGTCATGACTATCTGTAGCCTTTTGTGATAGCTGCATAAGTGCATGAAATCTCCTTGTCTCTAGTTCATTCTATCTCTAGTAGCAGAATACAATGTCTGCTTTTAAATTTAGCTATGTAAACTTGTCGGCTTGCAAGGCAAAATGTTCAATGCTCTTGTCCTTTTGTAAGTCGCTTTGGATAAAAGTGTCTGCTAAATGACTAAATGTAAATGCATTAGTTTGTGATTTTCTTAGGTCATGAGAAAAACTATGTTCTGTTCTTTGGCTTCCTTCCCAAAGTTTTCAACCAACGTGGCCAATGTTAAGATCCAGCTTTGTCATGCAGGATGTGCTCATAACCAATTATTTCAAAATGATATTAAAGATAAACTCAGTAATTATTACCTCATTATAAAGGTCTGTCTCATATCAGAAAAATGTAAACTCACATGAGATTACTCCAGTAATACATGTGGCCTAAAGCTGTTATATTTTACATGGAGCAGGTGCCTCATGAGGATCACCTTGTTCAGCATATGAGCACATGACCACCAGTAGTGTGGCATAATACATATTGTCAACCAGTTTAATTTTGTGTGTGTGTGTGTGTGTGTGTATACACACACCCACACACACAGTATATTAGTATATAAACTAATGAGCACAACAGTAATTTTCATCATCATGCACTCAGAAACGCTCAAACTCAGAACTGCATTGCCCTTCCATCAAGTAAGCCAGTAAAAGGTCTGTGACTGTGATCAATGTTTATTGCTCTTGGCACTTCGTCAAAAGTTCCCTTACCTGGATGTGGCTAATTAATCGTGGCAGGCACAAGAAGTGCAAAGCGACTCATATATGGAGTTCAGATCAGCAGCGGAGCGTAGAGTGAAGACGGGCTGGGCCGGCCTCTCGGCTGACTGGAGATCAGTCTCTGCACAGGAAAAAATGTTTCAACCTGAAAAGCGGGACTTCCCAGTCCAATTACACAAGCTCTTACAAGTACGCATTAACAAATAAACAACAGAGTCGGAGATGCTAATGTAACGCTGGCTCAATTAGAAACTTTCCGGATGGGCTTTTTGGTCTCCCAACAAGCGCGCTCAGAAGCGAGCGATCGTTTGTCATTGCGTGTTTGGAGACTGCACGAATTTATATAAAGCTTTATGGACATGCACACTCCATAGGACCGCATTAGAGTTTTCTTCAGTTTAATGTGTAATTGATTTTTTCTAGCCACTGCAGCAAGGATGTAGTTTGTGACTGCGGCGTCTTGGAGTTCAGATTGACTGAGGTGCTTTCAGTGTTGTAATGAGTGTTGTAAATTGCCAGCCTTAAAGCAAGTCTGCGCCATGCTGCACGAGATGCTGTTTCAAAGAGAAAAAATGGGGGAGAAATGTATTATTCTTCAGTGATATAAATGAGTGCGACTGCTGTCGCTTAACGTTAAAAGTAGGACCCCAGATTTACAACATGACATTTCCAACAAGAAGCAAAAGTATAATTCAGGGATAGTAAAACACTTTATGATGCATTATTAAATTGACACTTTAACGCGTCAACCCGAAAATGTGAACAGTGAAAGTACTCAAAGTTAGCCCATTGTAACATATATGCCTATATGTTACATATAGGTATATGTTAGGTTACATTGTCATTTAAAACCTTTTAATAATATAATCTAAATTTAGCTAAATCTCCCAGTTTATAGCTGTTGTCATGAGCAGTGTAACATGGTGATGTTTACTTGGTTTTGTCCACAAAACCGGTCAGCATTGACACCTTCAAAGACATCAACCACAGCTTTCAACAAAAGTTCAGTTTTGCATTGTATGCATACTATAGATTATTGAAATATGTTTACAATCGCCTGTGGTTGTTATGGAAATCACATGACTTTAAATGGCAGCTGTGAACGATAGCACCTGCAAACAACTTGGCGGTTGTTCTTGTGGTCTGGCAGGAGTCTTACTGCGCAATTTAAACAAAGGCTGATCGTTGAGGCAGAAAAAGCATGGTTGCAAAGAGAGAGGGAGGCCTGACAGCACATGATTGATGATTGCTCGGCACCCTAAGCCTGACACCCACCACTCACCCGTTCTGCATTTACAACAAAGTCACCAGTGTTTTGTCTGTGTGCACCATACCCCGGCGCAGCCAATCAATATACTGCGGCCCAATGCTCCAAATCACACTCGGCCACATACTGCTGAGTAGACACAAGACACGGGAGGGCACATCATACATGTAGATTAAAAATCTGCCAACGGTAACCTTAGCGCGAATGTACATGTCCATATACCAAACACACACAAATTCACTCTTGCCAAGCATACACAAAACGCTTGTCTGCTCATGCTGAGAGCAATTGAGGGCTGGAGTGACAAAAATAGCGACTGATGCCAGAATAATCAAGCTCTTAGTGCACCCATGTTGTAAACACTTGAATTGCAGGTATTTAAACAGTGGCATGTTTACGTTGTTAAAATATCACATGAATGTAAAGTCAACCCAGAGTGTCTGCTTTCCAAAACGTGCAACTTTTGATTTGACTCAAGAGAGTCTAACAGCTCCCAAATGTCTTAGATAATGAATGCATAGAAAATTCAGGTGGAAAATCATACATGTAGATTAAGCTGTGTGGTAGGTTGTGCAATGTGTTCTTGTAGCTCAACTGGTAAAGCATTGCAGTAGTAGTAGTAGTACAAGAAGTTGTGGGTTTGATTCCAAGGGAACACATACTGGTAAAATGTATACATTGAATATACTGTAAGTTGCTTTGGATAAAATTGTCTGCTAACTGCATAAATGTAAAAAGCTTGCAGTATACAACAGTATGTTTGTGTTTTTAGTCTCTTATATTGTCCTGTTTGGTAATAAAATACATGCTCATGGTTGCATATTGTAACATCTGTTTTATGTTTTGTTTATGTCTACATGCTGTTCTTGCCTTGTGCCATGTTTCTTGTTCCATGTGTTTGGATTACCTTTTTTACATTTACATTATTTACACATATATCTGGTAGATGAGAGGTGTTTTCAGTTACTTCCTAGAGAAATCATGGTAATACAATCTCAAATCTCAAATTTTTTCTAAAGTGTGCTTGTTTATGTCTATGCCTGCTTGTTATCAGTCATACAACCAGAAGAAGTAGTAACAAGATATATAATAGTCTAGCTGAAATTATTATCATAATGTTATCCTTTATTATAGTTTGGTCATTATCTGCCAAACAAGACCAATATTCACATCTTGGTCATATTTTTGGTCACATACTTGGTCACATTTGCTCTTGATCGCTTCTGCTGTTTGAGTCAAGCCACTGACTCAAGGGCACAAGAATCAAAAGCAGTATCTGACAAAATCAGCACAGAGCTACCTCGGAGGTGACTTACTTGAAGAATATATTATTGTTCTACAAGATTATCATACATTGGTCTCTTTAACAATAGTGACAAGACATTATTAAGCACAATTAGTCTGAATGGAATAAATCAGGCGAGTTTTTACATCTCAGTGATGAAAGTGAAATAATAAAAAAAGTTAAAACAAAAAGTTCAATAATGTAAATTTAAGTATGGGCTCAGCTACTGGAGCTATTCAGAAAAAGTTAATCTGCTAGTTGCTCTGTGATATTTGCTAAGCTCAAATTGCACAGAAAAAATCCCACAGCAAGAAATTTTAAAAAGATTGCCTCCAGATCTGTGAATTACATGGGATATGAACAAATGCTTTGAACTATTGTATATCTTATTTCCAAAATCCATTCATGACAATCCAGAATTCAAATCCTTTCTTTAATTAAAAACTAAGTAATTAGTGTCATATTTAATTGAATTAAACTTGTTTCTTTACATTTTGTTAGAGTTAACCAAATGCAAAATCATGAAATGTTTTAAAATGAACCAACCCACAAATGGATTCAAATGAATACATTCTACCATGTCACATTTATACCCTCTAACCTAAACCTAACCATACAGTCTTTCATATTTGTCCAAGACCCTCCTTACAATAGTAAAATAATGGATGTACTGGGATAACTTGTTGCTTTATTATAAACTGTATGATTTGCGGTCCACATTTTTAATGGCTGAGCCACATAGGACTACAGATAAACACACCCGCGTATATTCAATATTAATGCGCCTAGTTACTACATTGCTTAGCTTAGTTTTGCCATAAATTGTATTACTTCTGTTAATTTTTAATAAAAATAATAATTTATAATAAAACATTTGATGTCTTTTATCTTATTGCTGTTATATTAAAACCAATAATGTGGTCAAAGGATCGACTCGATTCCTCACGTTTAATATATTCAGAAACGTCTAGTTGTGATGTGGTTTTTCTCTCTGTCTTCTCTCTGAAATATTTACCAGCTGTTCCGTCCCACGATCTGTGTGATCAAGTTACAATAGTGACATCTAGTGTGTCTGTTCGTATCTTCTTTTTTTAAACCACATAGGACATATAAGAGTTGTACCGTTCATACAGAAAACAAGCTGTGAGAGTTGGGCAGACAGATAGGAACAGGATCAAGCACTGACATTAATAACATTACTATCAGCCAAGGAGGGAGTAAAATCTTGTAGGTGAAATGATGGGTGGAAAGATTATAAAATACAAATGTAGACAGAAAGAAAAAGTGAGAGATTGACAGCAGCTAAATATAGAATATTGATTATTGAATAAATAAAGGTAACCCAGAATGTCATGCTTATAATTTGCAATGGCAGAGTTCAGTTTCACCATTGTTTACATCTGCTGAACAATGTAAATCAATATAAATTTAAAACAAAAATCTTTAATTTCTTAAAAACAATAAAGTTTATAAAAACAAAAATAGATAGCACATCTAAGGCTGAAATGATCAATTTAACAGTTTTAGTGGAGCCTGTTATGTGCTTCAGGCTTAAATAACTGCACATGTTGGGTACTCAGGGTTAAGGGGATGGGAACAAACAAAATGTTGCATGTGATCCAGCATGTACATGTATGTGTTTGTGTATTTGTGTGGCTTAGAGCAATCTAAAGTGGTGGCCAGTATGCATAATGGAGTTCTCATGTAGCTGTAAATAATTCATGCAGCAGGAGAAGAGGGTAAGCATTGACCTGCTGCATTTTCATACATTACGCTCCTGCCTAATGGTAGAGCGCATTGAGCTGGGAGAGAGAAAGCATGCCACACACTTCTGGACATATACGTCATGTGTTTTCGGGGTTACTAATGGACGTAAAGTCAAATGGCTGCTGCACTTCTGTATGTGTGGTTCAGAATTTTGTAGGAAGTGAATAGTGACAGTTAAAATTTTTCCATTTCGGTCATTTTAGTTTTTGACAATTACATTATACAAAGTAAAACAAATCAACATACAAAACTCAAATTACACTCCTCCAATGTGTATGGACTGGCCTTTGTGTCTATCAGATGGAAAATTCTCATATATTATTTATTATTTCTAAAGTGGGCATCCCTGTGCAATGTATCAGGGGGAGTTCACAGTAATTCAAGTATTAATCTAATTGCATTTTTGCCTTGCACATAAGTAGTAGAAGCATTAGTGAGTGGTGGAGATGAATAAATATTGCATTGAGTCTTGTTATTTGTAAAGCACAAGTTCGTAATGGTGCACTTTCTATGCAGACATTTATCCACCCATTAAAACAAAAGGTTACATTCCTAATATACTTTCCTGAACACCCCATGTTAAAGAACACACATTACCCCGTGGCTCTGTGTCAGAACTCTAGTGAACTACCTAGAGAGGTCATTTTAAGGCATCATAAGAACACGACTATTTTGTCTGCCAAGATACCTCCTTTGGCCAAATTGTAAGGCAGCATCATAAGTATCATTTACAGAGAAGAACATCCCAGAATGCATTGCAACAAATTTTGTAAAACTAACTTTGTAGCAAAGATGGCAGAATGTTGATTTTAAATGTAAATGATTCAATATTAAACAATGGGAATAAGCAGTTTAGTATTTTAAAAAAATGTTTATTCAATGTTTATGTGTGCTATTAATTAATGTTTATTAGGGTCTTACTGTTATTCTTGTAATATGCTAAGGCCAAATTCTTTGTGAGCTGAAGCTTTAATGCATGTATGTAAAGCACTACTTGTATGACACAGAGTTGCTGTCTATGTACAGTGCTCCTGAATGGCTTCATTTCGGTAAGAAGGTTTTCTTAGTACCTATCTGCCTTTGTAGGCAGTAGAAAGCAAAATATTTCACTAGATTTTGGAAAAGAGCCTATTTGTGTGTGTGTGTGTGTTTTAACATAATTCATGTCCACCATCACAAATTACTTATTGCTGTGAGCATGACGGCACAGTATGAAACTTGTGAGATGCCATAAAGCAAAGTGGCAGGGACAGCAGAAATTCACTAAGACTTCACCTAAAAGCCCATCAGTACAATCCCCCATAAGCCCTCAGTACCCAATAAGTGAGTGTGTGTGTGATGGTGAAGGATGACCAGGATGTGTCTTCTTTGTGGAAATCCTCTCAATGCCAGTAGTTTAAGTCTGAGAGGCAACAAGACTTATTCCGAAAGCCCCACAGTATTAATAGTGTAGCATTAATAAATCATGGTGCCAACCAGCTTTTATCTGAACTCCTACCCTTTCTCAAATGGAGGTTTTAAGCTCACAGCTACAACCTGAAAAGAGTTCATGAGAGAGAGAAAGAGCTAATGCAAGGCAGATATCTGAAAGAAACATAAAGTGTTGGTTTCTAAATTGTTGGAGAATGCTTTGGAATTGTCTCTGGGCACATTCCAAAAATTGTTTTTAAACCACATCTGTTTTTTTTAGTATGCAACCATTGAAGTAGTACAATTACTGTAATCTGTTATCTATTGAACTGATAATTCATTACTTTAATCATCGAAAATTATTTGTAATTAGTACATATTATTATTTTATTTGTACATAATCAAATAATTTAACCCAAGTCATAAACAGGCATTTTGTTTTCCTTTTTAATTTATGAAAATATATATTTTTGTCAATAATTACATATGGTCCTAAAAAAGCTAGGCCCTATTGACAAAGCTGAAATGACTGTAAATGTTTTGTCTATTTAATTATAATTTATTTATTTCCAAAACAAACAAAAACAATCCCACAGAATAATATTTTAAACCATATCTGCACATGCCAAATTCCCTGAGTTTCTAAATTTCACCACTGACCATTTCTTGAAAAAGAATGTATTTTTATGAATTTCAGACTTTATTCTTTAAATTCAAAGACTGAGAAAAGAGGAACTGTTTAATATGCACTGATGTCATGAATAAGAAATGTATATGCTACGATCGATCATCCGTGTGAACAATAAACATTTTGAAAAAGATAATTCACCCATTATCCACAGAGATATCAGCAATAACTATTTGTTTAACCTTTTAAAGGCCTTTGCTGTTGTTTCCCTTTGGTGAAACTCAATACCCAGCCAGAGCCTGTTTATACCTGGTCGTCACAGCAACTCCAAAACACAGTCCATGAATGAAATTCCAACATATCATCAATCATCCTTGACAAAAGAAGGATTGTTGCAGTATAACAAGCAGGGTAGGATGAGTATATGTGTGTGTGTGTAGGCATAATGAAACATGCCCAAGATATCTTAGCCAATCCCTGTTTCCACAGTTGTCACAATCTAACCACAGCCACTGTCAGAGTCTCACCGCTAATAATCCTTACATATCAGAAGATAAAACAACTAATGCATAGTTACTCATCTGGAGAGCCCCGGGGAAAGACGCAGTTTCTAATTGGTTCCAGAAGAGTTCCCTGCAAATTGACCCCCTTGTGCACATGGCTAATCCACTGAGCTGTTGCGAACAGAGAGGCTGCAATCATGCCGAATATTGAGGGAGAATAAATATCGGCTGAAATATCTGAAATGTAGCTTAAAACACCTTCCATCTGCCTACTTGTTTTGCGTTTATAAATGTTAATGAGGCTTTGCAGGAAATGGACTGACTGCCCTCTGAATCCGAAATCCCAAATTTGGAGTCTGGTTCACATTTGTGCCACAGTGTTTATGTTCAAAGCGGAGCCCGTGGAGAGGTACCATATCAAGCATGAAAGAAAACTTTTCTAACTGAAACAGGCACTGTGTGCTGTGCCTCATTGGTGGTGAAAAGTGAATAACTTCAGTCGCAAACCACACAGGCCTTGAAGCATTAATGCAGCTAAATCCAACAAACATGAAATAAAGAGGCACAACCATTATCAGACACAATTTCAAAACCGTCAAACCAATTAGATCTGCCACTTTCCACATGGAAGTGCATTACTGTTAGCTAGGTTAGTGCTAGTACCCTACATAAAATACTTAGCATATAAAAGTTTTTACATATTTGTTTTGACCCCCATGTTGGGGGTTTGACCTGCTTAACAACAAACCATTATTGAAAATTATTGAAAGTTTTTATTCCTAAGAATGTGTAGCTTATTTTCTAAAATTCTGTTACCCCATGTTGCCCATTGTGAGAGAGATTTTATTCAAATTAAAAAAAAATGTTTGACTAGCCCTGTTACTCATCCTGGTGTAATTATTCATTTTATTTATTTTTCTATTTTTGTGACAAAAAGGTTTTTATTTAAAGTTTGTCCCATGTTGCAATAATTACAAACTTCAAATAAATGACAAACACCTCATAGAATATTTTGTATATGAGAATAACAAACACTTTCAGAATGTTAAGAATCTCCTTTTACTGTCCATTTATTGATTAGGAAGGACTGTTAAATGTTTCAAGCCTATTTGTACCCTATTCGTGGACAGTGTTGTGTGACTGTGTTAGATTACAGAACATGCTATGGCAACACACAAGCAAAACCTGTTTAAACTACACATTTCCTGTCAATAGCATCTAAAGGGGTCAATAAGAACCCTTAATGACATGTGTTAATAGACAGGTGTGCTGTTAGAGCAAGAGGTGAGGTAAGCAGACAATGCTTGGCCTCTCCACCCTCTCTCTGATGTTGTGTGCGTTCAGCCGAACAACTTCCTTATCTGTCAACTTGCTGTAATTTAGGCTGGCACTCTGATCACAGCCCCGACCTGCTGGACCTATTGACAGTGTGCGGGAGTCTCGCATGCAGAAGAGCTGCGGAGACAAGACATCATCACTCACTTCCCTCACCCCACCAACAAAGCGGTATGCTGTTTCAAGAGCTCTTCCTATTCAGTTGCACTTAACACGCTCTTTATGTCCTCCCTTCGCTTCTCCAGTGTCTCGGGTGTCTCAAAAATGAAAGGACTCCATTTTCCTTGCCTGGTTCCCTCTCATTTACCCAAAGCAATACATAACAGTTTCCTTATTTTCTCCAATGGGACGACCCTGACAGTAAATCTCTATTACTAATATTCTTCCATATGGTCGCATGAAAATTTGATGGTGGAGTGCCTGAGGCTGAGGTTGCAGCTGAGAAGTAGTTGGGTAAATGTAGCGTTGTGCTTGCTAGGCCAGGAGGGGCTTCCTCAGCTACATCTGCTCTGGGACGCTGAGGTGTAATCAGAGAATGCCAGGCCCCAGAGCACGGTTACCACGTTTATCGGATCCTAGCTTGGAAAATGAGAAGGAAACCATCATGAAGAAGGTGTTGACAGCATATGTGTTTGTGTGCGTGTGTGACTGTACGATTTTTTCATTATTATGTTCAATATATATTTTCCTTGGCTTGGCTCTGAGTTGATCTTCTTGAATTGAAAACTCTTTGGATTTCAGGTCAAGCATTCATTTGAACAATATTTTGAGTGTAACATCTCTGTTATGTCTTGGTATCCCAGACATCATCTTCTCCATGCATTTTATAACCAGAACAGACATGTAACTCAAAGATTTCATTACCCATTAATGCTCCGATTTCCTCTGCAATTGAACATTGGCCAGAATAAGCCTCACAATGTGTTGACTGTAGATTCTAATTGCTTTCTGGTTTCTTAACACTTTATCTCTGAGGTGTGGAACAGCTTGCCAAATCCAAGATGACTGTGCCACCCCAAGGCTGCAGTATATGGAAATGGTGCAAAACCACAGGAAAACCATTTGGTCTGATCTGATAAAGAGCCACATAATGTGCCTCACTGGAGTCTCCTGTGGAGAATATTGAATGAACAGCCTCTGCATGGATTCACAAGAGAAAGTGATCAAAGCTGCTTTGATAACCAACTGTTTCAACTTGAACAGATGGATTTTGTAATATTTTAGGTTTTTGAAAATGTAATAAGTTTACTTTATTGAAATTATTCATGAATTCAAACACACATAAATCACACTAAATGTAACATTTTATAGTGTTTGCCTGGAGATTTGTTAAACAATCAACCGACAACAAAATGTGCTACAATCAAGGCCTTTTGCATTAGCATTCTCATTAGCATTCTCATTCATCTCATTGGCAGTTGCTGGCTGGCATGTTCAGACCTCAGAAATGTTGCTTGAAAATATTTGAATAGCCATCAGTGAAGAAAGATGCTTATGTACAGCATAATGTTGTTATAGCATGAACCAGCATGGGCTAACTTCCAGCTAACCTGCCAAACCCTGAACCCACCACCATCCCCCTTGGTAATAGCTAACGCATATCACATGTAAAACCATTTACTTCAAGCTATCCTGATTGGGCAATAAAGAAGTGGTAGATACACCCACACACATCTCTACATGAAAGATGCATGCCTCCAGCCAATACAATCCATGATAGGAAACTTTATCAGCAGTTCTCCATTCCAACATCAAATCCCTCCAAGATGCGGTCCTTACCTTCACTTCCAGACTGCACCCTGGTTGGGCCCATGGCCTAGCCACCATAACCTGATACCCCAACTGCAAGTCCTGCAGAAATTCTTCCTTGTACAACAAACATTTTGGGTTTGGCTGTAGTTCCTATTTATTTCCTATCTCACGACATTACCTCAACTCTACTGATGTTTATATGTCCACCGTAATCTATCATGACACGCCAATCGTTTTACATAATAAAACAGCGTCTGGAATTACAGTGGGGTTTTTTTTGATGCAATATATGTCTTTTACCTGTCTGGTCAGAGGAACAAAATGGTGAGGGATAAATAATTAAATGGTGTGTACTGAACTGCAAAACGAATTACTTTTCAAATAAGTTTCACTCTCCCTGGACGAACAACTAGTCCTGCACCAAACCCACAGCATTGATTGGAGCCCAGTTGGACTGCGCAAACAAATGGCTGCAATTCTCCCATATACTCAAATTGGCTTTACAAGTTATTTCAACCTACAATTTTAAATTTTTACTTGTGTTGTGTTGTTGTAACTTAAAAAATAAAAATTGCTTTGTTAAGTGAAGGTGAAAACATATGTTCTCATGAATTATTGATCATGCTTTCAATCTTATAATCAATCTTTAATCTTTTTGTCCCAGCTACTCAACATTAAGGATTGGATAAGTTAATACATAGGCAGAACTCTGTGGCCAAATCATAGTTTATGAAAAGTATAGATGCAGCCTGGGGATATTTGTTCAAGTCTGAGTGTTTTTTTAAATTAACGTTAATGTTAAAATGCATGCTAACATATAAAATACAATTTAATGCATGCAACCTAATAAGATCAGGCACAGCTATCAAAAGATAAACTCAACATGGCCAAATAGAATACTGGTTTATTACCAGTCTGTTTTAACCACTGATACTCATGTTATGATACTGATGCCACAAACTGTGGTCAAAAATACACCATTATTACATAAAAGGTCACCATATGTATAAACCCAGGTTGCTCCAGCAACCCAGAACTCCGATCTTTCTTAGGAAACAGATAAGATCTAGTAATAACGAGAGATGGCTGGTATCTTTTTTTACATGGATCAGGTAGGACCTAGACATGGTCTGCTCAGTCTTGCCGAACACAGTTGGCCCCTGTGCTCTAAATGAGATGGTTGTAGAGGACTGCCAATGGCTGATTACCCTATCCTGACTCAGAGGAATGGTGACCTCCAGAGAGCACTTCATTAGTCGGCTGGCACTGTCCTGTGATTGAGCTATCAGCAGCAGCATTGGAAAGCTGGCCAAGCTGGTAGAAAGGTGAGTCGCTTTGTTCTGAGACAGGTGTGTAACTGTAGCTAACTGATGGAGTTGCAAATCAGCGCCACTGAAACGCCATCTGAACAGGCTAACCATGTCCAGATGGCCCTGTATCCGTGGCTATTTCTTTCTTCTTTTATCTCAATTTCTCTCTCGTTTCTCAAATACCCAACAGTTTTATTTCTCCTCTGTGCTGACGATGCATTATAAATGCGAACCATCCATTGTTTATGCTCGTTTTATTTTGCTGCCCTCATGCATATTCATTACTGACTCTGCGAAGATTCATGGGTTCAGTGTCCAAGCTGCATTATGATGTCATTACCCCCCTTTTGCTCTCATGCAAAATACCATACACTCAACATTCGCGCACGTCTTTAATGTATCTAACATATTACACCTCTCCATTAAAAGCATTCCACAATCAGAGCACACTTTGACCTTTTTAAATCAATCGTGACATGCTGCTCTGAAGCTGTTATCTAATGGCCTGGGCTGACCCTTGAAATAGGATGTCTGAATGTGTTATTGAGGATATTGTTTCCTATAAACATCTAGCACTCAGGCAATAACAATCACATCAGGCAAAATGAAGTTATCTGAGAATAGAATTAAACTCCAAATGACCCTGTGCTCTGCTTCGCAGCCCTCCATTAATAATTCCTAATCTAATCAGAGAGGATAAATGTACTATCGTCAGCCACGCCAGGCACCTTGCCAGGACGAGGGCTATTCAGTGTGAGCCGGGACTTGAATGAGGGGCGAGAGAGGTAAAGAGAGACATCTTTTGAGGGAAGGCCCCTGCTTGATTTCCTCCTTTGTTATCTCTGTCTTGGCAGATTCATGTCCTTGTAACTGATAGACATGTCTCTTTGTAAATAACCCTGGGTTGACTGATAAAATACAGAAGAGAGAGAGAGAGAGTGGAATAAGGGGGGTGCTCTAAACTGGCAGGCATTACTCATATGACCTAGAATGCGACTATGTCGCATACACTGAAATATACTCATTTGAATTAGGATTTATTCAACAGCACTGAATCACATGCACACACATACACCCTTTGCAAAACGCATTGTTTGGTGCACATGCATATTTCCTTGTCTTGGAGATTCTACAGCAAAATACAAAATTCTACATCATTAAGTGTTTAATAGAGCAGTAAGCCAATATGAGCATTTTTGTTACACTGACTTTACCAAACATAAGAGGTGCTCTGCATGGCATGAATGACATAAAGCTATGCAGTTTGATCAAAGACAGCCCAACCAATATCTAATGTAATACAGGTGATGTGAAAAGTGTGTCATTTTGGTGCTGTTACAATGTGCAAAATTAATAAAATAATGAACATCCTCTTCCATTGGTTGGACGAGCAAACAGTCCTGCCTTAAACTCACACCACTTCTCTTTTGCTGTATCCATCAGGTCAGGATGCTTAAACAAACAGAACAATGTCTTGACAGGACCACAGAGAGAAAAATGCCACACATAATCCTAAATAACAATAACATCACAATATTAATATTGTGTTATCAACAGTTGTGGCTTTGATTGTGGCTCATCCAATACGATTCCAAAGTGAGAACTACCCTTATTATTATTAAAACATATAAAGATCTGTTATCTGAATAACACTACCCCCACAATTCCCATAAACCAGCCCCTTGGCACTGCAGGTTATATCTCTCTCTTAGTAATTTCCCTCTCATTTATGAAGCCATCACAATTCACAATTTAGCATAGTCAACTCCTCTCCCAAACACACATCATTAGGAAATGATAACACACAGGCTTACCCATTGGACTCACTTGCTAATGTGACCACATTAAGACACAGTGGATCTCATGGACAACTTTAATTTTGGAGGGTAATAAAATCAATTATAATTCATTTGGAGAGCAAAAGCAGAGTCCCTAAAGCCCCTGAAAGAGAGGAAAAGGGTGATTGTTAAGATCTGGAAGAAAAAACAGCTAATGTGTATATTTTTCTGTTTTAAATAAGTTTCCATTGTAACACATGGCTATCAAAAGTTTCACCAGGCAAGAGAAGTCAAAATGTAGGAAGATATTTAGAAAGAGTGGAAATTATTAAGTCAATTTGGTGCAGAAAGTCAGGTTCAAAAGCTGCCATCAAATTGTTTCAATAATGAGCTGTTTCCATTATTACTGAGCAGAAAAAGATACATTTTCCAAGTCTGTAGATAAGTGGATTGGAATTTCAAGTGAGAATTTATCATGGGTGTCTTAAAAAGAGGCCTATTTTTCGAACTTAAATTTACCCCAAAGCCGTCTTGTCACAGGCAAAATACATCAATAAATTAAACCCTCAGTTCACATAAAATACAGCTGCCATCTAATCTAGATGATATATGTCACTGCTAAAATGAAATAACCTAACACTTACTGGTGTTCACCTACTTTTATGAGAAGAGTATCAATCTGAGATGTCGTCGCTTTTAGACATGCTAATAACTGGCTAGCCCGTTTATTTGAAGTTCCAGTATTCCCACTGCTACCATATCCAACCTGCGCCGCTCCAAAGCCATCATGCATCATTTATAATCCCTTATCTCTGTATCTGAGCTCTTTTCTTTTATGAGGCCTGCTTTAAACCCTCTCATTAGCCTTCAGTAGCTTTGGGAACCTTCCAGTATTGACATTTCTCACTCAGTAGCAGTGGTTGTTGGATGGGAACAGCTTCTCTGTTGACAAACTGATTGAGGCCCTGATGAAGCTCCACACAGCCTGCCATCCATCCAGGCCACAGGCACAGAGAACTTGTGATGGTCTTTTGGGACTTTTAGGAACTAATGTCTTTTATTTGTGTGTATGAAGAGCTCCACAGTTTCCATGCATCAACATGAGTTATCCTGTGATGCATTATTCATAATCCAAATCCAGAGAACACACAAACTGACCTAAACAAAGACCAGCAATCCACAAATACAGACTACATGTCTACACGTACAGAGACTCAATGTCCACACATAGAAACTAATTGAAACTAATGGCCCACACATGGAGACATTTAGGGTCTAAAGAGACTAAATGTCCATATATAGAGAATACTTGCTTACACATGAAGGAATGCGACATGGAATAAATGTCCGCAGACTGAAACTGATACACAAAAGTACAGATACACATGCAGACTCTGTGTCCACACATGGAAGAGAAATGCTACAAGATCAGCACACTGAGACTAAATGTCCATAGATAAAGACTGAATGTTTATATATGAGAGCTGAAAGTCCATATACATAGAACCTTATGCAATGAACATATGTCCCATGAAATAACATTATTGTTCTCATTTTACACCCTTTAGCACATTTGTTTCGTAATTTTGCCATGTTTTTTGCACAGAATTATGGTAAATACCATAAAGTGTTTTTCTTTATTGCAGGCTGTAATATAAGAAGTACATTCCTTTAGATATCTGAGAAAAACACCTGCAGTCAGAACAATTGTATATCTCTGAAGTCTGACAAAAACAACTTCAAACTCAAATGATGCCTTTGACTGAAGCAAATAGGAAAAATGTGAAATGTGTTTAGCACATATACAGTGATTCTTAGTGGCCGTTGTGTGAAAGGTAATTTAATAGAAAATGCTGCTGGTATACTGAGCTGTAGAGACTGGTTGTTCAGTGACACTGAGGATTAATGACACGGCGTAGGGAGAGCATATGCTTCATGTTTTGACATAAAAGCAGCCAAATTTATGGCTCATAATACCATTATTCAATAAGCTGATTGATTTTGTACTTCTGTTTAGAGTTATAAGTTCAGACTCATCTCCCTTATTGACTCGTACAGCGGGATCGGGCCCATCCCCTCTCCCAGTGTAATTGCATTACAAAATCAAAGTCCCCTTCTTTTAACTCCACAGGGCAGAATGATAAATCCACATTCCCGTTCGTAAAGAGATGGGCGGTTGGGGTAAAGAAGGAGATGAATGAGTCAGTGCGGCATTCAGGCTCGGGCTGATTGCTTCAGGATTTACTTCATTACTGTGTTTTTATCCAGTTAAGAGCAAGACCAGAGAGAGGAAGCCATTACAGGGTCCTGGCGTTCAGAGAATGCTGAATCTGCACTTTTTATTGCACTTGCAGTCACATTCTGGCATTTATTTAGACGCAGTGTCAGGACCCTTCTGTGCTGATCTAGGATTAGTTTAACATGCCATAATGCGTTTTTCTGGCACACAGGCTTCTCTGACATAGGCCTGTTTATTTATTTTCATCAAATACAGGGTTTCAAACACATGCAACTAGGGGTATAAATATTTGCACTGACAGATATAGTAATGTGAGTACAATTCTTTACAAAATGAGACATCAGCAGTCTGGTCATGATTTGATTGTTTTGGTATGATTATGATTATTATCACAAACATTATTGTAATAAAATCTTTTGAAAAATTTAACTGGATAGACAATTAAAATTATTTAATAATAATAGTGTATTTATATTTAAATATTTAAAATTTATAAAAATATATTAAATATTTATAAATTAAATATAAATTAAATATATTTTAATATATTTTTTGTTTTAATATTTATACATTTAATCCACATTAGAAGTAGATTGGGTATCTGGAATTTGTAAATTTTATTCTTCTGTATAAATAATTAGTGTTTAATTTATTATAATCAACACTTCATCTTAATCTGTAATATTATGTAATGTAATCAACACCTATGTAATCTGCGCACTGAATTTGTATTGTAATATTGATGCTTTGCATTTTTACCTCCTACATGCATTCTTCAAGGACAACATCTGACTGTCTTGGATGTTTCTTAAACGTACTGCTGTCATAAGCATTTTCAATTACTGTTTCAAAAAAAGCTTAGGCAAAAGGGTTTGTATTGTGTTCCTTATAGCCATGTAAAGGGTGTTCGTCATAGTTCAGTGCCGAGCTGTAATGCCTTTTGGCAGGCGACAGGTGCGTCAGCTGCATGAA
Organism: Chromobotia macracanthus; assembly: GCA_036877525.1. Classification (NCBI taxonomy): domain Eukaryota; kingdom Metazoa; phylum Chordata; class Actinopteri; order Cypriniformes; family Botiidae; genus Chromobotia; species Chromobotia macracanthus. The sequence continues at coordinate 3,316,426 of JAZGTH010000036.1, forward strand.
CAACTGCACATGTGAGCGTTCACATGCATGTGGGCAGGAGAGTCGTGACGCCTCTTGTGGCTGCCCATTAATATAATTAAATTGCATTAAAAACTTTCCCTTTGAAACAAATTAATTAAGATGCTATTATTTAGCCATTGAGAGGTTAATGACCATCATTAGAAACAAAGGCAACATCCACCATCATTAGCCAAACTCAGTTATTTTATCAATTTTGGTTATTTACTGGGTAGAAGATTAATGAGCTCAGATACTTGCCCAGACGCTAATTAGCTTTAGAAACATAACACAATCCATCACTGTTTGTGATTGTTACAGTGACACACACACACACACACACAAGCAGAATCCTATATACACACACATAATATGTACTGTATATAGCATATGCTTACCCTCCCAAAGAATCTTACTGCATTAAAAAATCCAGCTCGATTAGAATAGATGCATAAACCATTACAATTGTAATGACGAGTGCAACACACGAGGATCCATTTTCAGCATTGCAAAGGATCATAGGCTGGCAGCAAACAAACATAAGTAGTCCAAGGTACAGTCTAATAATCGGGGCAGGCTGTAAAAAGGCAAAACGAGGCAAACAGGCAAAACGAGGAAAACAGTTCAATATTAAAACACAGGTAATCCAAAACACAGGTAATCCAAAACACGGTAATCAAAAACACTCAGAACTATTGCCAGGCTAAAACAAGACTGTGCAATGTCATGGAGAATGGCTGGGGTTTGTATACTGGAGGTAATGAGGGTCAGGTGTAACAGGAAGTAATCAATCCCAGGTATGGGGCATTATGGGAATTGTAGTCCAAATAATAGTTAATACTCTGGAGGCGGTTCCCTCTGGTTGCACAGAGGAGGTGAAGCAGGAACCTCCTCTGTAACAGAGCCCCCCCGGCGAGGATGCAAGGAGGAACGCGACGCTGGGGTCTTCCACAAGGTCAAGGGGCTGGCTTTCCTGGATGCGTCCTGTGGAACTCTTCAGTCAGAGTGGGGTCTAGGATGTCACTGGCATCCACCTGGGACCACTCTTCCAGACTGTACCCCTCCCAGTCAACCAGGTACTGGATTAAGCTGCCCCGGCGCCTGGAGTCGAGAAACTCATGGACTCGATAAGCCTCCTTGCCATCGACCAAAATGGAGGGTGTCTGTTCTCTTGGTCTTTCCTCTGACTCTCCTCCTGGACCACCAGCAGGTTTCAGCAACGATACATGGAAGGTAGGGAGAAATGCGATAAGTATTAGGTGTTTCTAGGCGAAAAGATACAGGAGTTATCTGTCTTAAAATTTTGAAAGGGCAGACATATCTAGAATTGATATTTCTGCAAGGAAGCCTGAGACATAGATCTTTTGTGGAGAGCAGAGATTGCCAGTGTTGGTTGGCATTATGAGTCTGGCACCTAACAGTCTTGTGCTCAATCTCACACTTCCTCACTTCGCTGTAGCCAGTCAGAAACAGAGGGGAGATCGGTGTGTTCGCCGGACCAAGCAAATAGTGGTGGCTGGTATCCGAGAATACACTTGATAGGTGTCGTTCCTGTGGCAGGTTTGACCACTGAGTTTTGGTCAGTCAGTCAGGTTTTGGTGACAATATGATTGTAGAAATCAAATGATCTCTTGATTGAGACGCTCCATTTGGTCATTAGATTGGGGATGGTAGCCTAAAGTAAGGCTTACATTAACTTTGAGCACCTTGAACAACAATGTCCATACTCTAGAGGCAAACTGGTGACCACGATCTCAGACAATGTCCTTGGGTAGGCCGTAGAATCGAAACACTTGATTGATTAATAGTTTCACAGTTTTAAAGGAAGCTTTGGTAGAGGTATCAAGTGGCATGCTTTAGAAAAACAGTTGATGATTGTGAGTATGGTCGTATTACCCTGGGAATTTGGTAGATCAGTAATGAAATCAATTGGTATATGTGAACAAGGGTGCTGGGGTGTTGGCAGTGGCTGTAATAAACCAGCCAGGAGCTGTTTAGGAGTCTTGGATTTCTGACGTTACACAGTTCTTTACAAAAGTGATAGTGTCAGCTGACATAGTTGGGCACCAAAACCAGTTCTGCAATAGGTGGATTGTGGCAGTAATTCCAGGATGACCAGAGCTGGGGAATTCATATATCTGGGAGAGTAAATGTCTACTAAAAGCTTTTGGGACGAAGATGCGGTTCTCGGGACACTCATTAGGGGGTGGTTCCTGGCTGTTGACTTGGTTGACCTTAGTAACAATATCCCACTGGACTGGAGCGATAAGTAGTCTCTCAGGAATTATGTTTTCTTGAGAACTTGTAAGTGAAGATTTATCGGACTGACGTAAGAGTGCATCTGCCTTCGTATTCTTTGAACCTGGGTGATAGGTAACCGTGAAATCAAAGCGAGTGAAGAATAATGCCCATCTATCCTGCCTGGGGTTCAAACGTTTAGCAGATATTCGAGATTCTTATGGTCCATGAGTACTGTGAAAGGATGAGTAGCCCCCTCAAGCCAGTGCCGCCATGCCCTCCAGAGCTAGTTTCAAGGCTAACAATTCTGTTTCCCACATCGTAGTTTCGTTCAGCAGAAGACAACTTCCGGGAAAAGAAGGCGCATAGGAACATCTTAGGTGGCGAGCCGTGACGCTGAGAGAGTATCGCACAGACTCCAGTATTAGATGCATCTACTTCCATAATAAAGGGTAGTTCAGGATCAGGATGTGCTAAGGTGAATCGATTCTTGAGATTTTCAACAGATGCTTGGGCTTCAGAGGACCAGACTAATTTTGAGCTTTTAGACTTTGTTAGAGCTGTCAATGGCGCCGCCACAGAGCTGAAACCTCTAATGAAGCTTCCGTAGAATGCCATTCGGTTACTGCTTTAACTTTCCTTTCATCCATAGCGACCCCCTCTGGGCTGATAATATATCCTAGGAAAGAGGTACTTGAACAATGGAACTCACACTTCTCTTGCTTGGCATAGAGTTGATGCTGAATTAGACATTCTAGAACTGCTCTTACATGCCTTGTGTGCTCTTCAAAAGTATTTGAGTAAATCAAGATGCCGTCTATGGAGATGATTACCCACTTATCCAGCATATCTCGGAAGATGTTATTCATGAACGATTGGAAGACTGATGGACTGTTGACTAGACCGAATTGCATGACCAGGTAATGACCACTAGCAGTTGAAAACGCGGTCTTCCACTCATCTTCTTCTCTGATGCGGACCAGATTACAGGCATTGCGAGGGGTCCAACTTAGTATAGTATGTATCCTAGTAGCTAGCCCGTCTAGCACCTCCACTGCTAAAGAGGAATTGCAAGAGGTTAGCTTTTTTACACGGGCAAACTCAGAGGAAATGAAATTCCCAGCTGCTCCGGAGTCTATTAGGGCCAGGGTTGAAATCATTCCATTCCATGTCAATTGGTAAGCTTATAGTCAAGGGAGACATTATAGAGACCGTACTCACCATCCGAGAGTCTCTAGGTGGGCGAATCGGGGACAAGAGGACTTGATGTGACCGGTCTGACCACAGTAAAGACACAGGTTAAGGCGCCTTCGGCGTTCTCTCTCCTCAGCGGTTATGCGGATGTATCCTACTTGTATGGGTTCAGAGTATACGACCTCTCTGACCTGGGGATGTGGAGTTGCGAGCACAGGACGTTGGGAGTGAATCAAATTACCAAGTTGAATGGTCAGTTCAATGTAATTAGCAAGACTTTTGCCCTCGCCATGACAGGTTATTTCTGACTGGAGATCGTGTCGTAGTCCTCTCCTGAATAGCAATTTAAGCGTGTCCTGCATCCAGTCTGTTTGAGCAGCAAGCATGCGGAAAGTGAGTGCGTATTCCGCTGTCCTGAGTGCGCAGTCCCTTTCTCCTGAGTAAGAGTTAACAGTTGCTCCCCTGGACTTCTCCCCTCAGCTGAATGCTTGAATGCCTCACGGAAGTGTTTGAGGAAGATGTCGAAAGTCGACAAAAAAAATAAATCCGTCAACTCCAGACAGCGGTAACCCAATCTAGTGCTTTTCCGGTAAGTAAGGAACTGACAAAGGCAATACAGCTGGGTTCTGTGGTGTATAAGGCAGGTTGTTGAGTTATGAATAAAGAGCATTGGAGGAGAAACGTCTCCGGAAGCGGCATGTGTAAATGTTGAGTAACACATTCACACATGCCGCTCTGTACATTACAGTCTTCTGTAATGTTGAGTGCAACACACAAGGATCCATTTGCAGCATTTTATTCGATGAGTCAAACAGGCAGGGTTGATCAACAGCAAACAGGAGTATCAGTGGCAAGACATAGGCGTAAACGTTAAACAGTCAAAGGGTCATAGGTTGGCAGCAAACAAACATAAGTAATCCAAGGTACAGTCCAATAATCAGGGCAGGCAACAAACAGGCAAAAACGAGGTAAACAGTCCAATATCAAAACACAGGCAATCCAAAACAGGGTAATCAAAAAAAAAAAAAGAAATGTTGCCAGGGCAAAACAAGACCTTGCGATGTCATGGAGCAGGGCTAGGGTTTGTATACTGGAGGTAATGAGGTTCAGGTGTAACAGGAAGTAATCAATCCCAGCTATGGGACATTATGTGAGGAGGTGGAGCAGGAACCTCCTCCATAACAACAATATGGGATTTCTACACTACAATACTGGCATCTTATTGGTTTTCCAATCTCTGTCCATCAGAATACAGAGTGTGGCTATAATGATAAATGCTGGGTGTTTGTAGTCCAGTCTAATCAAATCTGAAGGCTCTCTGGACTGGTTTTGGCTGAAGTGAGTCAGCAGACATCAAACTGATAAAGTGAACTAACAATTATGATAACTACAATAAGCATATGTTTTTTATAGCATGCACTGCTGTTCTGCTGTAAACCAAAAATTCTGACTCATGGAAATCAATGGCCAGTGGTCAAGACAAGGGTCAATTAAACAATAATGTAATAATACATTATAACATTTTGCTGACCCTTTCTTTGAGTGCTTGGAGAACAGTGCTGCAAATGAATGGACCTGTTTAAGAAGTTATAGAAAGGACACAAAGGGTCATAGCCACCCCACTCCAGTCAGCTGATTGGTGGAAATAAAAGGGCCTGACTGTCATGGGGAGTGACCATGTGGCAGCCATATGAGTAATGGGTGAAGTTCCACAGGGCATTGAAATGACATTGCAGAAGATAACAGAACAACCATTGTCAACCATTTATACAGGAGAGAATTTATGACCACACCATAAATGTTTATTAGATTTTTTTCTATTTATAACCTGAACAAAAAAAACTGTGACAGCTCAATGTGCCTGTGTGTCTTTGAATTTTTTTATGATCTGTGTGCATAGTGGGCCCTGCTCCTCTGGAGGCCCTCTATTTGAGCATGTGTGAGCTCTAACTGTAGTGAAAACCAGAGAGAGTACACATTTGATTGAACACACACACCCGGCCTGTGACTGTATTTTATCAGAGAAACGGTAAATCATGCAAGCTGTACACCAGCAGGAAACAGCCGGCCTCTACACCAGCAGGAAACAGCCAACACACTCCCTCAGATGTTAACCTTACTGGATAAACTCATGTTCTCACACGTCAGTGCGTTCTAGAGAGGCTGAGAGACAGTTTACAATATAAGGTCAAAGTTAATACACTAACACGGTTTGTGGCCCACAAGTACACAGTCTGTTCAAAACCAAGTATTACAAGACATAATAGAAGCACACTCGACAAAAAGGCTGTTCCAGAAAGTAAGCATAATGATTTTGCTGCCTTCTGAAATACTTTCTTTGCGCCTTCAAATACTTCAAATATTTAAGCAGTGTCATATTTAACATTTATGAAGAAGTCCCAGAGTGCAGTGCGGTGTGAAATGAAAATTAGTAATGTATACATTAAAAATATGCATTCAATGGCAAAAAATATATCAATTAAATTCTATTTAAAATAATAGGAATTATTTAAATAGTAATTAAAATTTACTATTTTACCTAATATTTGTGTGTTGTGTATTTATATGCTAATTAGTATTAGTATCGTATTGTTAGCCAAGCAACATGCTAGTGTTGAACTTTATTGAAAAAAATTGTGAGTCATGTCTGTGTTCTCCCTGTGTAGAGAGTTCCAACTGAGACCCAATTTTAATACACATGATGTCTTGGCAGGCAACTGCCTCTGCTGGCAATAGACAGCATGCCAGCTCTCTAGGTTTCAGTACAGAACCAATGAGTTTGAGTCATGTTTAAGAAAGCAATATGCTGTCTCTTTCTTCTTTAGTCAAGCCTAACTGATCAAAATTCTAGCCGATGGAGTCCTGTCATCAAAAATCACCTGAAAAATGTAAATGAAAGAAGATCTATCACATATGCGTGACGAGCTGACGTAGCTATAGTGGACGTGTTTCCTCAAGGATCAAATTGAGCATGCATATCTAATTTGAGCCAGAGTGTGGCTGGCTCAGAAAGCCCCACTGGAATGGCATCATCCTCATAAGATTCCCATATAGAAAATGGGATGTAGTCCCAATGGGAGACATTCATATTTCTGCTTGTCTCTGGATCACAGAAACACAGCATTGTGTGACTGGATGTAATCCCCCAGAACAGTGTTTTATGCTGTTGTGTGGTTTCAGGATAAGCCCAGCTTTATATGAAGCATGCTTATGCTGCGTTCCGTTCATCTTGGGAAAAATCTTCCTGCGGGGAAAAGTGCCAGAGAATGTCAGTTAAACTTTTAAGACAGTATGTGGGAAGATGTACATAGTTAATGATAATAAATAAAAGTATTGATGAGTAAAAGTTCCTACATAATAATAAAACCTGTTTACCAAAGGTTGTGCAATACCGTTAATATAGTCACAGGCAAAAGGTGTCGTTAAGGCATGATATTGAATATAAAAAATATATAACATATAAGGTTAATTAAAATGCCTTTAATATCCTTAAAAGCCATTGTTTTTTTAAATATCACCTGCCATTTAAACAGTAGCAGAACAAAGTTATATCTGAAAAAACAGCTTAGATCACCTAAACTGACCACCTATACCAGATGAACAGCAGATTGGCTAGCTTAAACCAGTTAAGATTACACCAGCTGTTTTTTCAGCATCTTTCAAGCGTTGGACAATGCAAGGACTTTATTATCCAAAGTTGGATGTGTATAATAGGAATATCCTAAATCCAACTTTAAGTGGAACTGAGCACTGGAGCAGAGAGAGACACCTGGCAGGAATTGTGGCTCAAATGCACAGCAGCTGCTGCTATCTGCTGGTTAGCCTCAGATGTTGCATGCATGCAGATGTTCATGCAGCAGTTTGGTGCTGCATTCTGGCCTTCATACCACTAGCATATCACAAGTTCCCAGCTTTGATCGCACCCATGGCTCCCAGGGCATGAGCTATGGGTCCTGTGTGTCTTCAGCCTTCAATACCTCACATCTTACATTCAGACCTTACATTCAGAATTTGTACCATGAACAGAGGTGCTAAAATAAGCAGTTGCCTTTCCGTATAATAACTGATTAATTTATCTTGGCTAACAGGCAGGATGCCTTAGTGTCAGGTGCCACAGCTATCCTCTTCACTTGGCCATGCCAAGCATTCGTCCAGTTTGATGGAAGTGTGTTATTCTCACTTGGCCACCTGCCGACCACACTCGATCATACCTCAGCCTTTAAAGTGCAGGCCAAGATCAGTCAAACGCCGAGGCAGAGGGTAACTTTATAAAATAATTACTTTACTGGCCTTTGGGGTATGCAGCAGGCTGAAAATAAACATGTGGGTTGCATAGGAAGACATGAGAAGAAGTGATGTGAGGGGCCACGGTGCGAAATGAGAGTTGCAGCAGTGAGATTTAAAACTGACGATCACATTATGAAAGCGGTTCAAACTCCTCACTTGCTCGGCAGCTGCCTGCTTTGTACTGGCTTCTCCACCTGTCCTAAAAAACACACCACTCTCAAGGCCAGACCAGAAATATCTGGTATAAAGCTTGGAGTGAACACTGTCGAACACTATGTAGATGGCTTACATAGTGTTCATGTAGATGAACACTATGTAAGTGTCTGGAGAAGGCTGTTCTACAAGGTAGGCAGTACCTAACCAGGTGCGAGTTTCACAACTCGACAAACAATGCGTTCGTCCAAACTGAGAGTTAAATTACTTTCAGTTAAATTACACAGTTATATAATGAAAAGTGGGATTTTGGACAAATAGGAATTTACAGTGGACGGGGCAACAAAACATAATGCCACAGAAATTTTAAATCTTTTGTCACCCTTTGGACAGGAACACAACACAGCTTCCTGATAACATATTAAACACAAAAATGTATGACAAATGTCATGTGTGAACAGCCTCTAAGGCATCAGACATATTCTTTGAAGAGAAGCAGTCTGGGAATACATTGCAAGTACATTGCAAAAATACTTTAAAAATGCAATGATAAGAGAGAAATAGTCTCCATATGTGAAATATGGAATTATAGAACACAAAAAGTATGAATGAAAACAGATCTAAATAAAATTGACTGTCTTATTTAATTTTATTCAGTAGTTTGCTATGTTTATAGCATCACAAGCTTAGCAACATGTTAATGGCTAACTACTCAACTCTTGAGTCACATTTTTTTGGGGGCCTCGTGAGGAAATAACAAGTGATTTGTATAACAAGTTGCTGCCTGTGTAGATCCTTTTAAATCAGTCTCTTATGAGGTTCCATTTCGGTTAGTTTGCTGCCTTGGGGGCCCTTCACACAGAATGCGTGCTTGCTTTCCATCATTTTCTTTTCACTATTTACAGTTAAACTTTGAGAAACAAGTAGAGTCCTCTGCATTCTGTTCCAGAGAGTTAGTTACAGTGAGAAAGAGAGAGAGAGGGAAAGAGAGTGCTTATATCTCAAAGGTGATTTACAATTGTGACTTGTTAAAATCAACACAGCTTCCTGACGGAGACAGGATATCAAACCGTGAGGAACAGCATAATCAAGTAAAAGATGTGGAATCTTTATGTTCACATGCACATGCAGGCATGTCATAGTTCTGTAGAGCATGAAAGCTGTTGACGCTACTGAGAGGGTGTTAAAAGGTTGAGAGTCTGCCAGGAAGAGACACTTTAAATTTGCCACACCAAAAACACATATACATCCTTACCTAAACAAATCAAGCATCTTTGTAGTAAAAATAACAAATCTGACTGAACTTTTCCTGTTTATTTATTTATTTATTTTCTGCAGAACCCCTCCCATTAAAATTTTGATACCCCAAACTTAGGGTTTTTCTCAGTTTCATTATGTCTTTTATGATTTTTAGAAGTATAGTAATTTTACTTTTTACTTTAGATATCTATCTGTCTGTCTGTCTGTCTACCCTACCTATACATTCATACATATGTTTATCCATCCCTTTGGCTTGGATGGCTTTTTCAGGCCAACATTCAAACTTTGTCTTGATTTACTTTCCCTTTCTGTTTCCTATCTTTTATTCAGCTCTTGTAATTGCCTGATTCTGACACAAGTACAAATGTTAATGCTGCTCTTCAAACAAAATATTACACATTGTAAAACATGACTTGATGACATAATATTCATAATATTCAAATTCTCGCTCAATGTTTCTTCAGCCTTAGTGCAACCTGGAAAATGTGAAGCGAGAGATTGATGTAGTGGCTTGTGCTAGTCGCTGTGGTGAGGACCAGAGTTTTGAGCTGATGGTGATAACTAATGCAGGCCAAATGATGTGCTGCCACAACCACACTGTACATTAAACTGACCACAGGGAGATGAATGCGGAGTGCTAATGAGTGTGACAAATAGACTCCCCATGCAAAACTGCAAAGGTAAATTCTAACACTAAATGCATTCGTGAAAGCCACTGACCAGACAGTGGTGATAAATGAACACTAAGTGTTCGCCTTGGTGAGCCAAGGGCTGAATAAATTTTTCTCGTTCCCCTTATTCTGTGTTTTTCTGCATTAAAAATAGAGAAAGTTTAAGCACATTGTGGTGTTTAAATCATATTAAAAGCTCTGATATTATATGCAATGGTAAATTAACCTCAAACCTTTAAGTGGCCGATTCAGTGGCATTTAGCTGAGTGAAAGTCCATCTGGAGTGGAACTATTTTAGGGGGCAGACTACATTTCCAAGGGAAAGCATGTGTCTGGTTCACTCTAGGAACGCAGAGAATTATGGGAGCAGGAAGGCCGTGCATTTCCTCTGTTTGTGAAGGTTAATGGTAACAGTTAGAGACAACCCTAATGAATGCTATTAATTAACCACCAAGCCCTCCTTGCATTTCAATTACTCTGAGGACTGACTGGGTGCCAGAGGTATAGAGGGGAACGTACTTTGTTATATATCCTTCCCTACGGGTAGGACTTGGTTGTTGGATGCAATCACATGGCTGCAGCATATTATAGGTCCAGACATATCCACCCCTAAATATGATCACACTATTCTGCCACTGCAAACTTCTGACAGAAAACACTGGAGGCAAACTGCCGAAGACTTTGGAGAGGTCATATACTTTCAAGTTCAACATAATACACATAAAATAGGGGTTAATGATCAATATCTGAAAAGGGGTGGTGTCCTTGTGGCACTGAGGTGGAATAAAGATTGGGGAGGTACAGAGGTGTTGGGGTTCCCCCCTTAGTTTGGGGTTCCAGGGCTTCTCCTAGCTTTTCAGGGCTTCCTCTAGTAGCTCAGCTTTCGCAGAAAATATCAGCATGGTTGATCACCAGCATATGTGGAGTTTGGAATGATGGTCCCAGGGATGGAATTCGGGTGTCAACACTGTTTTTTGACTACCTTCCATGTTCAACCAGCTACAGCAAGACAGCAAAGTTGATAGGCCAGCTGGACCAGAATTAAAGCAGAATTAACCAGCATAAATCAGCAGGAAAGTCATGCTTGTCAAGGCTGGCTTTTCAGTTTGGTTATCAAGGCTGACAGTCTGATGAAAATGGCAGTTTAACATATTCTGGCCTGACAGCCACATTACCGCTGTGCATTCAGCATACATTCATGGTTCACCTTTACTGTTCCTCTCCGTTCACGCCTGCTCGCTCTGGTTGAGTGCCTGGCTGCAGGGCAGCACATAGCAGGGAAAAAAGGAAGGATGATGATTCATTCATCTATTTGCATGTTTCACAGCCTGAGTCAAAACTTTTAGTTTATCTATGCCAAGTTAGCACGTTTCCTGTGGTTAGCCACAGGAGGGCTGTATCCTAGGCTGTAGGGAGAAGAGAAACTGACACACACCTGTGTTTTACACTTTCCCGGTACACAGGCTGAGACCCACGCTATAGAATAACACATATCACACAGGTCCGACATACCCAAAAAAACCCTGATGGATTAAGTGACCATCAGAACCATGAAAGTACAAACATATCTCCTTCAGCTGCTCCTAGAAATGTAGCTGCTCCTTTTGTTTTTGCATTGTGACAAGATGATGTGGGATGATATGTGTATGTGTAAATATCCTACTTACATCTGCAGTGTAAGTTCACTGTCCTCATGACATCCCCCCACTGGACACAACTGGTGCTAGATTCTTCCTGATAGCCAGATGAACAAATGTTTGAAAAATGGTTGTTGCAAAATGTACATAGATGTTAAATGTTAATGATTCCTCACTGAACAGGAAGAGCCCAGAAGAAATCTTCAGACTTATTATGAAGTGGTTTTGTAATGATTTTAGGTAAAAAATAAATCTCAATAAAATAATGACTCAAGTTTGGGTCTTTCAACTCAACCAAAAATTTCCATTTCTATTTCAATGAATGATTGTATTTTTTAATAAAAATAAAGCAAGATTTAATAAGCAATTATAGTTCAATAAAATAATGGCAGATGAGGCAAAAAAAATGAATTTTTGGTCCTGGGTCTTTTTTGCCTCTTCACAGGTTTATCTGCTATGCTGACCAGGCTGAAGCATAAACAACAGACATGTTTTTGAGAAACAAGAGGCGCCGGCAGTTCTAATGAACATAGAGAAAGTGGGCGAGAGATGACTGGCAGGATTAGGGTGGGGTTATGTGACTGCTGGAATCCAGTGCTGACAGACAGGTGTTATTAAAGCACAGAGCTTCTGCCTCATCACTGCCGCCCATTGAAGTCTGCGGCTGGGCCGCACATTACACAGCCCTGCAGAAGAATGGTGTGACTGTGAGGCAGGAGGGTGGAGACCAGGCACACAGAGAGGACTGAGGGGGCACTTCTTATTTGTCAGTGATGTATCTGATTCCTTGGTACAAAGAGTCAGAGAGGAAGACCTGTACTGATTGTTCATTCATACGCACATGAAAGAGAGATAAATTCTCTCTCTCTGGATGCTGTTCTCTGATGAGCAGGGGAATGTGTAATCTGAGCATCCAGCACACACAGGACACTGTGGTACGTTTCATGTTTGAAAACGCAGCTCATCTTCACTTTGTATAATGTATAATCCATTAAATATGGCTGGAATCTCTCTGTACCGATTCAGTGAGACAGTGCCAGTACATAGCTAACTGACAGTGCTTCAACAGAGGCCTTATGCTTACTGGCATAAGTATGTCAACATTCCATTTTTGTAATGCCTATGACCTTTGTAATCCTTTTAGGAGCTTTTACAGAAGCAAAGATTATCAGTAAATTTGACTTATAGTTTAGTCTGTTTGACACACAAAGCTGTATGGCATTAGCATATGAGACTATACTCGTATAGAAAAGAGCTGTGCAGTTAAAGGAGCGTGAGTAACTAATAACAGAACTTCCATTTTTATGTGATCTATGCCTTTAACAGCACAGAAATTTTGTATTGTCATGAGGATTAATGTAATGGCCCTGAGCAAGGCAGGTCTATACACTTATCCATATAGACCATGTACTGACCTGTTAAACTGAGCACTGTAGGTTTCTAGTTTCTCACAAAGAATGTGTGTATCAGCAGCCAGACACACATAAACACACTTATGTCCAGTTTCTTATAATGTAGCTAAGTCAATAGCCGCTAGCACAAATGATCTAATTTTCCCTTGTTATCTGAGCTCTTTCAATCAGCCTTGAAAGCACTAAGAACATGTTTATTTAGAGATCGGTGTGCATAAACCAGTGTGTGAAGGATTCAAAGAAAAAAATAGCACTGTTTAATGGCTTTTTTGTCAATGGATCTCTTAAACTGTGAATCTTGAATTGCAGGCTGTGCTTTTAGTACAGGCCAATGTGTATGAAATGTCTCCAAAATAGCAGACAGTAAACAGACACATTTAGCACGTCAATCTCCAGTGACAAGCCTTAATAACAATTCAAACAAATCTCACTCTCCTTAAGGAATAGTCTGTCTGTCTGTCTTTCTGCTGGCTGGCTGGCTGCCTGTATGACTAGACTGCTTTAAAGCTTCCTGTTTCTCAAGATTGTTTTGTCAAAGGCCTGTGGTGTGTATGAGTGCCAATGTGTTTGGTGTTTGTGTGGACACATGTTGATGTTTGTGGAAAAATGACAATTAAGGATTAAAAAAAAGTGCATGCCTTGAGCTCTTAGAAAGTTATTTGTATTTTTAATCTGTATTCATGTTGGTTTCATTTGTTTTTTGTACTTTAATAAATTACCACTGTCAAGAGAGTTATTAGGCAATACATATAACATTTATTATTTATATAAATTAATACATCCAGACACAAATGTTTCACATCAATGACCCTTGATGAACATCTATGATATAGATATTAATACAGACATATTGAGTATTGGTGTCATTTAGATCTCAAACATTTAAGCATGTTCTGAAACTGACCCGTACTGCATGTTCAGTGTTTTTGTTAGCTCAGAAAGGAAAAGGAAAATCCTTTATCACATCTCAGCACACTTCCAGCAAACGTCACTGAGTATGTTGACATTACATAAATATCTTTCCACATACAGCAGAGACTCTGAGCATGAAATATAACATTCCTTATTTTGTCCCCTTTGTATTCCCTTGAAGGCTTTTGCTAGGTGTGTGAGATTTATTGCATGCACTAATAGGTAGAAAATGTATCATTTTTTCCTTAGAGCAAACAAAATGAAGACTTTATCTTTGCCCACCCCAGCCCCCACTTTTGGGTGTCTTTCTCCCTCTGATTTTTGGAGGAAGACAATATAAATCTAGGAAAGCTCAAATTCACTGGGTCTCTGGCAGTGAAATGCAAAACCAGTCGGGGTTAATGGAAGTACAAGTGAAGATTTATTTTAATTACTCCATTGTAATGTTTTTAGGATTTCAAACAAAACGTCCTCTTTGTTGAAGTGAAAACTGAATTATTTCACATCTGTATGGAAAATGTAAGGTAACCCAGAGTTTTAACCCTTTGTATAGACAGAATGATGCAGTGTTACGGAAATGATTAAAGCCACAAGTCTGGGCCAACATGACTGAATGTGGAGAAAGAGGAATCTATAACAATTTACTTATGCAGATTTTTTTCTCTTATCATTTCTTTTAAAGAATAGTCAGTTCAAACACAGAATATCTGCTCTATCTCTAATAACGAGGCCTGTTTTTATCTGTTTATCCTTTATGTTCTGAACTTGAAAAATACTGAGCTAAATGGATAGAAATTAATACAGAAAAGTATCACAATGTAACATAATGTATCACACTATATAGAGTAAGTATGTCACATAATTATATTAAGTGACGATGATAAGACGATGATAAGAAAATAGGACACATTGGCTATATGTGTGTGTGTATTGTTTTTAGAAAAACAACATTTCACATAAAAGTTTGCTAGGTTTAATGAAAACAATACAAATACTGTTCAAAAGACAAAAAACTGTCCTTCAAATATTAGTAGAACATGTCCATAGTTATTATGCTAACGTTAACCTGTAGTTTTGTGTGCTTGGAACAACCTACCTGGAAACTATAATACTGTGTAAAGTTTGAGCACTTATTGGAAATGTTTTAAAGGGAGTAAAGGATGTTTTCAAATATGATGCCATGAATCTAATTTATTTCTTAAAATAGCAGAAAAAATGTTTTGTTACATATAATGACATCTCCTGTTGACACACTGAAGCAAAACATGTAAATAAACATATTATAGTTTTAGAAGCATTTTGAAGCATTTTCCAATGTTCCAATCCTAGTATAGAATAATTTCAGTCAATTTCACCTACAATGACTTAATAATGCTTATGGGCTAATGCTTAACCTTGTTGTTTTCAGTGGGGTGTGTGTTGCCCACAGGAGTGGCTTGAGGGTCAGACTTTGGCTGGCTGGTGTGTGTGTTGGCGTGTGTGTGTCACCCTTTAGATGAATGCATATAATAAAACGATGCAGCAAAGTTGTTCAAGAGACAGATAATGGTGCCTCCCAGTGGAAGATTAATGAAGAGGTTCTTTACACGAAACAAATAAAACCAGCACAAGCATCGTTTTAACCAAATAAATAGTAGCACCAAATGGCTCATATTTAGTTCCTCTTGAAATCGTTTTAAAAACAAAAAACCCTTCTATAATCAGGTACACCAGACCTTCATAAATATCCTCGGGTCAGGCCTTATAATTTTAAAGGCAAGATAATTAACAGTACAGTACAGTATAATCAAGAGCTAAAGTTAGTCATTTTCCCATTTGATGTTAACATACACAAAGCTGTTAATCTAAATTATATTTTGGTATATTTTTTTATATTTTGATGATTTTTTTATTTTTATGTTTTGATATTTGTTATTGTTAATTATTATAATATTAATTTTAATTTTAAGCAGGATGTTTTACAGTGTGATTTACCCAAAAAGTTTTAGTTAAAGGAATATTACAAAAGACTAACATGGAATGTAACATGGAACGTAGAATGGGAAATAATATTGAAGACAAGTAAAAGCATTAAAATTATCACCAAAAAACATGTTTTGTTAGAAATATCTAAATTGGTGAAAGAAAAAAAAATTTCTTTTACTTTATTATACAGAATTGTTTTTAAAAATGTACTTCATAGTAGGAATGATAATAAACGTATATATTAGATCCATGTCTTTGTGCATTTACTACATGTAGACACTGTTATTGCTCTCCCTAATCGTACAGCTGTGAAAGGGCTATTTTTACAACAGAAAAGCATGCTGGGATATCTTGACACCCTGCATTTGCACATGTTTCTCTGGCTCAGAAGGAGCTTATGATATTATTGCGTATTATTGAAATAACCTACTGCCACCTGTCTCCAAGCACAATGCTGCCAAAGTATATACCTATAAAATGCCTCTCCTTACCCAGCATCACACCCACAACACTGTTCACACTTGTAGCTACGAAATAGTAACTGAATTAATTAATCCATGGATCTTGTAAATTTTCTATGGCACCATATGACCCTGTTTTCAATATGATATTGAAATGTTATAATTCAGTTGTCCAATACAGTATGACAGCACCACACTGGGTATATATGACACCTGTTCATACACCTGAGTTGTGTCCTGTGTCCCTTTTCAGAGTGTCTGATTGCATCTGTGTGTTGCCTGTTAGAACTTATAGTGTCTAGCAGGGCTTGTCTACCTAATAGGGTAACCATTAGTGCACAATCAAAAATGAGATGAGGAATCTGTATTTTTTTATTTAGCTGTTTATTTTAGAACGTTAAAGCCTCCTGCATTTCAATTTATCGCTTGCATTTATTAGAAAAATAAAACAGTACAAAAAATATTTAAAAGCCTCTTCAATTTAAATTTATTTATATATCACTTTTCATAATGTTGCATTGCTACAGCTTTAAAGTCAGTACATATTTGGGACAAAATGAAGAACCGCATAGAAATGAAGGAAAAGAAAAAGTAGACAGGAAAATTGTGAAATATTTAGAAAACATGATATTACAGATACATGGTACTCTTACAACAGTAATAACTGTAGTAACTATGAATTTTTTGCAGAAACTGTAGTTATCGTAGTATGCTTTTATCAGGGACAGTCAATTGCAAACACTTAGTAAATCATCTCAAAGAATCATTACAAAGAACTGGTTAAACAGATTGATTTAATTGCAAAGTGGACATGACTAGCAGCTAGCCATTAGGATGTCTCTGACAAAGAGGGTTCTGTTAAAAAGCTTCTCTGACACTCAGCTGAGGGCATGAATGGAAGCATGTTTTGATTTTGACTTATATTTTACTGCAGAAAACACAAGCTGCCTCCTCTTCGATACCGCACCTTCCCATCATGCCGCACCTTCTAAGAAAACACCATATCAGGCAAATAAGCATCTGTGTGTTTGGAGAGAAACCAGTGCCAGAATCCCGCCTCATCCATCAGGGCTGCAGAAAGGCCTGACTAGAGCGGCACACCGTGCTGCCGCCCCTGACTGAAACACTTCTGACAGTGTAAAATTAAGATATTACTGTGAGAATACTGTGAGAATAAACCTCATTCATCTTCAGAGAAGCAATAGACGTGGTGAATGAAGGTGCTCGTGGACGAGCTTACAACCTTTGAGTCTATGGAAACCTCGGTGGATGAATTCACAATAAACAAAGAGCATTCTCTCTCTAACACACACACACACACACACACAGTGCTTGCTCTGTGCTCTGTGATGTCATGTATTATTTCTGCACTTTAAGGGGGAAAATTTACAGAGATACTCTATGAAGTTTGCAATGTTCACGTACAAGCCAAAGTTAAAGGGATAGTTCACCCCAAAATAAACATTTTTCCTCTTACTCTCTTGTCATCCCAAACCTATATGAAACCTATATCTCAGTGGTGCCCATATGGACCTTGTGTCTATACAATGGAAGTCAATGGGTGCCAGGTTTTTGTGGTTGTAAGTGTAAAAAAATAAATTTAACTTTAATTAAAAAAATAAATTTTATGAATCAACTAAATAATAATTTAGTTGAAACAGTAATTTATACCATGTGTTTGTTCACCTCCAAAAAAGTTATAGCAATAAGAATAAATTGTGTTTAATCAACTAACTTAATCTATTTGAGTTTGAGCTATGTGGATGATTTGTGTTAAAGTGACATAACTGAAATTGAGATTTCCAGTTCCCAGCATGCTTTGCATGGGACTGAATAATGAGAGTAAATGTTGAATTAAAGTGTTATTTTATGCATTGTAAATCAAGATGAGGTAAGGTGTTGGTGTTTCATTTATGTTGGTGTTTTTTAAGAGGTTACCATTGTGCTAAATAGTAGGGCATTTGCTTAGGGTATGCTGGTACTGGTAGTGTTGTGATCACTGTTTGAAAAAAAAACATATGTAATAAAGTGAGACCAAAATAAACAAAATTGTTTGACCAATGTAATAGTGGTAAATTAAACAGACCATAAATTAATATAATCAAATTTAACTGAACTGTTGACCAAACTAAACAGATTTAATTAGAAATAAACTAATTTAAAGTGTGTGTAGAAACACAGATCAACTAAGTAAAGGTAATGAATAAATGTTTTGAATTGTTGAGTGTTGTTTGCCAACATACTTTATCTTTTGTGTTCCTCAGAAGGAAAAAAGTCATACAGGTTTGGAATGACATGAAGGTTTTCTTTAATTTTAACTATGCCCTTTAATCTGAATCACTCAGAAATATAAGAGTGTCACCCAAAGGCTAAAAGAAACTATGCAAGTGGAACATGACAATGCAAAAATGTGAATCTGGTAATAGAGATATGCATGATTTTGTTTTCATCCACATCTTCTCAGCTGTGCGATCAAAACTAAGAACCGTCATCTAACCTTTGGTCCACACCAAAGAATGTAACGGACCAGACCAATCCCCTGGATGCATGGGGCGAACATGGTGGCTATGGTAGAATCTAGAGGATATAAGATTAAAGGGCAAGCCCGGGCAGCTTGCTATTGTTTTGCTTTAATAGCTCCTTTTTGAAGTGGAGACCTTTAATAGCACAGACAGAGGCCCCTGGCAGGCAAGCAGGCCTCCAAGCATGTAATTATGGGCAAGGGCAGGGCAGGACCTGGTGGCGCAGGGCTTTGAAGAGTGGTGAGGTCATCAGAGGTGAGCCCAGGGTCTGACAGAAGCGAGAAACACACAGAGAGATAACTCATCCTCTCAAAACTCACCACAGACAGATCAACTATCAAATGTTATAGATGGCATCAAACAAATATTTATTCAATATATTTATTCGTTTGCCTTTTTAATGCACATTCCTGGTTGTATTGTAGACAATTCATTGGTTTAAATTATTTAAAGTAATAAAATGTTTGTATTTGTAAACTTTATAAACTTATATAAATTATATAAAATATAAATTATCAAAATGTAATAAGTTCTTTCATTTTGGCTAATGTTTTAAATTACTCTTAAAACACCTCATGTAATTCTGTTTTTTGCAAAACTCTGTTACTTGCAGTACAATTACTGTGGATTGTTCCTCTATTTGGAAATATTAAGGTTATAGTATTTTACTGTAGGGGACTTAGTCCAGGTTTCCAACCTATCACATCTAAAAATGCACAAAACATGAAATAACCTGGGAGGAGATTGCAGGACTAAAAATGATGATGGGGGCCAAGAGAGTAAGATACATTGGATTCAGTTGGGTTTCTGTGGTTTGGGCAAACTTAAATATTTTAAACAAATCAAATCTTATTGTTGATTAAAATGAGGACATTGCTGTGTGCCCATGAAGCATGAACCCACAGAAAAAGTTCAACTGCTATTATGCTATTAAATAGCACAGGTTTCCATTTTATTAAAGCCATAAATACAACAAATAAAACATAACAGCCCTCTTGTTTTCTGAACATTTTTTGCACATGAGTGATGAGTTTCTTATTTGCTAAGACTCTAATCTGAGTTGCTGAAATCAGCTACTTAATTCTGGTTGGTTGCTGCTATGCAACAGAGTCAAGGGGTTATTAAATCTTTTGTGTTCTGAATAACTGGCTAGAATAATATTGTACCTTGCTGTATTTGTGGTATCAACATAGCCCAAATTCCACATGAAAAAGCGTAAAAAATATATCAAAGTTCACTTTCCTGTTTGACCTTTCCTGTCTAAACAGGCATTTACTGGTCAGAATAAGCTATACCAGACTTTATGCCGATGGTCAAAGCAGCATGGCCTATATCCAGCTGAGCTCAGTACAAGGGCTAAAATTATACTCATAGTGGCATATTGTTTGGGTTTTGAAATCTCAGGTGGAGTTATGTGCTCTGATTTTTACATTTTCTGTCTTTCTTAGAATAAAGACTGCATTGTTGGCAAAGGAGCAAGCACAATGGGGTGGTGGGAGTCTAAAATGATGTGTGCATGTGGGATGTTATTTCCTGTGCACCTTGTACAGCTCTAGAATATCCACTCTTCTGACCTCTGCATGACCTGCCGAGACATTTGCATTTCATTCAAATAGCTTAGCTCTACTTCGTACCTGTTCTGTGAATGTTGAAACTGAAATCGTCCAATTCTCTAACAATATTGAATGTAAATACTGGCAAAAGGCTGCCCAGAGGACTAATTGCAAAGTATAGAGGCAAAACTCAAATGCAGTTTTTGACATACAGGCTCATATAATAAACATTTATTATTTAAAATCTTTTAAATAATTTTTAAAAGCTCTAGAGCCTCAATGGAAACCTCAGTTATCTCAGCTTTGTCTCTGTTGTTTTTCTTTTCACAGGTAAAATAACAGCACATAATTGCACTACTTTAAAATTTCAGCTTTATCTCCATTTAACCCATTGCTGTCTAAGAGAAAAAACTGAGATATTAAAGAGATGACATTTGTGATTTATCTTTCCTGTGGGTATGTATCAATCATACTTAGAGGCTGTGCAGTCTAGTGAAATGGAGAGAGAGCATTTGGCAGCACCATCTGCCAAGTTGGTGCAAAATTTGGGCACTCTGCTCGGGTTAACATGCAAACGCTTTATTTTGGGGCCAGTTAATGACCCAGAATTTTAAATTGAGATGTTTAAGAGGGTTATATCCTGCCGGCTGACAACGCAGAAGTTTATGACTCAGTTATTGGGTCACCCTATACTCACAACTTACACCAGGGTCAGGATGTGAGGGCCATTAAATTGCAGGCAAAATCTGTTTGGGACAGTGAGCTTTTTGGCAGTCGATTATGGGACATCTTGTGCTCCTGATAAGTAATAAAAATAATAAATAATTATGCCCAACACACATGTACAGCCCCAAATCTCTAAAACATTTATACACACACTCTCATTTATGTCTTTATGCTTGACCAAAGCCAGACTGCTGTCTGGCCACATACTGGCTATTAATCTCAATACCAGATATAGGATTTGTTTCTTGAAAGTTCCTGCTAGCTGAACTCAACTAGGGGAATTTCTAGGCTTTCTATGCTCACGGAAGCATTTTTTTATTATGACAAATTCATTAACCCATAATGAATTTAAGGTAAAATACTACTGTTTAGTTACATTTTTATCTTATGATTTACAGTGCCCTCCATAAGTATTGGGACATTAAAGAAAGAAGAGTCAACAAATATTTTTAAGATTAAAAGATGAATATGAGGCAAAAGTACCGAATGTCACATTTTGTTTGGCTGTTTCAACAAATAAATGTTTTACCTATTTAGAAGAACAGCAGTGTTTCATATCTCTATCAAGCCTATATCTAAGCCTAAGTATTCTACAATTGTAAGTAAGTATAAGACAATTGGCTTACAATTGTGTTTCTAAGTGATCAGCTGTGTTCTGTTGCATTTATTGTTCACACATTAAAAGCAGAGAATGTGTAGTATCAGTTCTGCCCATTGCTTCTTGCATTCGGTTAGAACACACATAAGCCAAGAAGAAAAGGAGGGAGTTGACTCTGACAGAAAAGCAGTGAAGAATGTCCAAAAATGTGACATTCTGTACATTTGCCTCAATTTTTTTTAATCATTAAATATTTATTGCCTCCACAGCAAACAGAGCATCGTTTTCTTTACAATCCCAATACTTATGTAGGGCAATGTGTATGTATTATAAGGTGTTATAAATGAATTTTAGCAATTAGCGTTCAAAGTTTTCTTTCGTTCTTATATTAAAAAACAAAACATTGTGCACATATTTAGACTACATTAGCAAAGGTCAGATGTTTTAAAGAGTATGTTTTTGTTTTTAGTGAGTGACCATGTGCATTTTCACAGATTTTAGTGTGTTCAAGTGCGCACGGATATCAACCTATATCAGTAATTTCAAAATAACCAACAATCATCTGGTTTATTGGCCTAGTCGATGGATTAAGTCTTTTATTAGTTTTGTCAACATTCCCACTCACACGCTTCTTCATTATGGCCCTACTGTCAGATCAGCTACATGGGCTAGAATTGCCTGAGATCACGTATCGTTTCCAACATCAGCTTGTTGATCCGCTGATTTATTGCACAGGGGAGGAACATATTGAAAAAAAATAGATACAACACAGAGGCAAAAAAAATCACCCATTTGTGTGGGTTCACAATACCATAAAGCATTATCATTCCTATCTTAATCCCTACTCGTCTCCACAGCCCCAATCACTGGTATCTTATTACTGCTATGTAGGCATGGATTCTGCACGTTTCTGTGTTTAGCCTTCCTGCCATAGAAACCCAAAGTCTTACACTGCCCTCTGCAGCAGTGACAATACTCTCTCATGTTCACTGCATAACCACATTCCAAATATGTCATAAGTCGAAGCACACTAAGGCCAAACAGCTTAGCTATCACCAAGCTAATTTTAGTTCGGCTCAGCACACAGGAAAACAAAAAATCTTTAACAAGCACCATAAATAAATCTGCACAGTAACTCATTTTTTTCCCTGAAGATGAAAGACTTACTAAAGCTTCAGATGGTACATGGCCAAATGTGCGGCTATAAATGCACAAAGACAAACATGGAGGGTAAAATGTGTGATTGTGTTTCGATCCTCCAAGACAACGAAAACAACAGATACACACTGGTTGCTCTCAACTTTGAGGTCTCACATCATTAAAGACCTAGCTGCAATTTTCCAACAGTGTAGATCTCTCAGCAGCTCCCCAAAGTATTGGGACGCTTAAGTCATGCTTAAAAATCTATTACTGCGTTAGTATTGTAAAATAAAATATTCATTTCAAAGAGGTATATCCAAATATACTTTAAAAAAGAAAAAGTTAATTTCACTTGATAAAAATGTATATTGTACAAAATATAGAATTATGACAGCCTCCAGGTTATTAAACTTTGTGTAACTTGAGTGACAACAAGTTAATGTGATGAGCTACATTTGTGGTTACTCTGCTAGGGCAGCTGTCTTTCTGTTTTCCCCAATGACTTCATACATCCATTAAAATCACCATGGGACCAGCTGGTTGAAAGTAATTGCCTCAGATGTTCTGAGGAAAGCTCAAGCAGCATTTGTTTACAAATGCCACTTGCTTTGATATTTTGTTATCTAAAGCACATATCTAATGACGTTCAGACATTTATAAGTCTGACTTCAGTGTCCAAATACTTTTTGGGACAACTGTGTTAATAAGTGGCAGAACTACCTCACAGGGTGGAAATAAACTTCACCGGAGGAAACCTTTACCAGAAACCTGCAGAAAGAGACTTTTCCAGCTGCACAGGGTGGTAATATGATACAACCTTCTTTTCCTACAGCAGTGAAGAGTCTCCCATGTGGCAAACAGTTTAGAGGAGCTGCAAAAAAGAGAAAGAGACTTGTCTGGCCCTTAGGCCTCTTACTTTCTTTTGCTAAACCACAACGATGCAGCTTCCCTCTGAAACGCAGTCTGGTACTCAAAGGCTTCCAGCACCCACAGGCTGACCACCAATTCATGTGGAATACCACACAGACATGCAGATGTGATTCTTTTGGTGTAAGTATTTTTCAAAGCCTCAAAATGCCATGAGGTTGCTTAAATCTTCATTGCCAACTATGAAGAACACAAATTTGAGTTTATATGTCTAAGGAAATGTGACAGGGTTTGACAAAAACAGGTATAGTCACTGACTTTTTATTAAAAACAGTTTAATCTGTTTTTTATAGCCTGCTCTATACTGAAGCACATAATTAGTAAAGTTGAATATACCAAAAAATATTTCCACATATCTTTCAACTTTTTGACAATATTCAATAAAAATGTTAATATTTATATATTTCCTCTTAAATAACTTAAAAGTTTAGTTAATTTTTTTAAAACAATGTTTACAATGTCTTTCTAAAACACAACATGAAACACACTATTCATTATTGCTCATTCATTATTGCACATTTTTTCCAAAATGTTTGCCCTCATAGTCATTTTTTAAAATGTTATAACATTCCTATGAAAAGATTATCCTTTCAGGTGACATCACAAGACTCTCCTATTCAACCACCAGGCCCCAGTCCACTTTTTATGATTTCTTTTCAGAGGATCATTATCAGTTAGGTCATACATAAATAGTAAGTCAGCATTTTCACAAATGCTGTGGATACATTCCAATATACTTTTTGTATGATTTTGTACGGTTTTGTATGACTGTGCAGTGTTACCCCGCTTTTTAATTCAATAAATAAAGTGACATGTACTTGTAATCATTTAGCATTACACATTACATTTCCTCTGTATAATTCATTAGAATTAAATAAAATCATGTGGTCAAATGTAATGGATATAAAACTGCATTTTATTATTTCATCCATGAACTGCACTCACTTGATTCACCCTTGACTAACAGACCAGTACCTGAAGATGCCAAGTAGACAGTACTGGAATGCTCTGTGCTGGTTGGATAATTGCAGAGATTTTTGCCCTTCTTGAAGGGGAAAGAGTTTACTTCCTGAAGGATTTGGAATGAAATCTGACAGACTGACTCATAGTTCCTAGTTTATTTGCAAAAAAGAAAACGTTAATTAAGTATAATCAAATACTTACTGTCTAAAACTGTTTAAACAATAAAGGTTGTGTTACTATGACGATGGGAACTGTTGCTGTTGAAGTACAGGGTGCAGGCTTGAAAGGAGAGCTGTAGAACTATTCATCCAAGAGACACAAACTCAGGCCTTTCTAGTTTTCCTAATAGAGGCAACGGCTTTGTTGTCTCCTTTGAGAGCTTTCAAGCTTTCATCCAATTTTAGTTGAACAAAGCCTGCAGAGTTTTGTTCAAAATCTCAAAGCTGCTACACAGCTCTGGAGAGCCACATAAAATATGAGTGGAAAAATGAAAACCACAGTGCAACCAAAAAGCAGACACAAACATAAAGACTTTATATTATGCAAATGCATTTGAATTGCCTACATTGAATTTGCCTATTGAAATGTGAATTTCTCGGAATGCAAACCTTTTTATATTTATGAACATTCATATTTATGATCACAGCAAATCATGGTTCCTGAAATCAATAGTCTCCCTTGGAGACGTGCTTGAAAACATCTTGTGGTGACCTAAAAATAAATTAAAATAAATGAATAAAAACCATCAGGATTTTAGCCACACTAAAGATCATATAACACAGATCCAAGACCGAGGATTAGTAACACAAAATGAAATACCCAAAAATTAGAATCACTGTAAGTGATATTAACCTATATTTTATAGTGGGCAGAACTATAACCTATACCTCTCCCCCTCTACCCCTTTCCTCACATGCTTGTGAGGAAAAGGTTCTGTGGTTTTAAATATTTGAAAAAAATCAAAAAGAATTTTGCCTTTGGCACTTTGTACAGTAGCTTCTTCAGTCTGTGTACTAATCAGTGGGAAGAAACACAGAATTTACCTTTGGACAGACCCAAATTCAGTCTACAAATATCTTCTATTTTGTTCAGGTTTCAGTATTTACCCCACCTAAACAAACTGTGATCACTGACTTGTGAGTCAGATATTCACTTCCTATTGGCAGCTCTTGATACTTTATGACCACACTATATGCTGTAAGTCAAAAGCAGGTATCACAAAGAGCTTTGCTCGGCCTTAGTGAAGATGTGTGGCCATTTAATTAGGTCTCATAAAAGAGAATGTATCAGACAGCATTTACGTTCCCATTTAAAGACTTAAATTTAAACTTAAATTATTTAGACTTTAGACTTTAATTTTGCCAGAAGTGCTCCAATGGCCAGCCCACTTTTCGGGTTTGGTTAAGGTTAGCTCATAACCTCCACTTTTGTCCCTTTTGTCTGTGTCTCTTCTCATACTCTACTTCAGGTTAAAAAAAACGCCACAGATCCAGCATGGCTATGAAAATACACTTTCCACATCATAAAAAGAGGATATAGCTGGCATAAAAATCAAAGATAACTAAGTGTGTGAACAGTCGTGTGGTTTGTTTGTGCATTTGTTAGTGTTTCATGCAAAATAAATGTTGTGAGAAGAGAGATCCAGACGCTTAGTGATCAAACATTTAATGACAACATTTTTTGCATTCCAGGATTAGCAACTAAACTAAAACGGTTTAAAAAGCATCTATTGCCCCAAGAAATATTAGAGTTCTTGTTGAGGTTTTACACCACAAAGAAAAGTGATTTGTAAACTGTACATAAAGTCCAAATCAGTTCTTGGTCTGGACATGTGCCAAATATCCATAGGGCATTAGCAACCAACTGGTGAACCTCATTAAAAAGTAGAGAAACCTATAACCATTAAAAGCCCATTAAGCAGCATGTAATTTTGTGGAACTAAATAGCAGAGTGTAATCTAAAGCACATGAAAGCCAGCTGGGAAACTAAGCAAATTGTTTCGATTAAGGGAGAATCCATCATCAACCACATCAGCCTGTTTTTGTGACGTTCAGTTCATTCCCTGCCTATGTCTTTTCCTCTCTCTTAATTTCCTCACTAATGACAAATATTGATGCAGAAAACAGACAACTGTGTGACCTAAATAAATACACCCTTGATACACTTTGGTTTGCATCAACAATTAAAATATTAAAACTAGATTTGGGAATCAGAACGGTTCCATGTGTTCTAAAAAATGCTGAAACCAAATTATTTTTATAAAAAAATGTTGGGATTCTTTAAACGTTCTAGAATAATTCCTCTGCCTTTGTTGACAGAACAGTGTAATAAAATACTCAGACAGTGTTTCCTGCACCACTACTCATGCAGTCTGAACTGTGATGAGAGGGAATAGATATTGTGTTGTCATTACTGGTTACACACAAGAATAAACAGCACTATTAGTGTAGCACAGATTGTGACTTGCTCTTATGCTTTTAAAGGAATTGGTCAAAAAGGCTGTGAATCAGCCTTGAGCCATCTGTTTTAAGTTTGAAAATACTCGCACTAAATGAGTGGTTCTTGACTTATTAGGTACATGTACTTAATGCACATTGTTCAGGTGAACGGTTAGAATCCAAACAAATAAATTAAGATTTACAGATCTAAATAAACCATTACAGTGTTAGTTGCAAAACATTCTTGGCATTGTCAGATTTAAAAAATCATTAATCTTGACTCTTGTGGTGAAATTGGAAACACTGTTCAGAAAGTACTGTGTATTTTGAAGCTCATAAAGAGAATTGTTAAACCACAGAGGATAGACGTACCTCACTCTTAAACAGTGATCAAGACCATTTATTATGTGTAAAACGTAATCACACGTGTCAGGAGGCATATGTCTCACCCAGATTGTGTAGGTCAAGATTAGTAAAACTAATCTTTTTTTTTCGTTTTGCAATGCTGAATATTAAATAAATCAAATAAAATCTGTCTGTGACTTTTAAAGGTCTGTGTCTTTCCTGAAGATGCAGAAACTGAGATGCAAACACATCTACAGCTATTAAGTTTGTGTAAGGGAATGATCCAGAGGCCAATTTTCCTGTTTTCCTCTGAGTCCTCATTTTCTGCCGATGTCACATTGCACACTGCACATTGTGAAACCCTCCATGGACTGTAAACATATGGCAAATTCACAGGTATTGTAGCCGAATGAAGCTCACACAAAAGCCTTTTACAACAAAGAAAACCCTATTGTGATTGTTACATTTTTGTAACCAGACTCTCGATTATGTAATTTTACCCAACAAACAAACCAACAAACATGAAACATCATGTCTGATAATGCTGATGCCTTTGAAGGTCTATATAAACATAGTTTTTTGTGCTTTACCCAGTGAGAAGGCAGCTGGTCTAACCCTATTGTGGTCATTTTATTCTGTGGTTTTATTGTGTGTACAAGGTCTTCTCGGGTCCATACCTGACCCAAATCGACCCGAATCACTTCTTACCCGAAACCGATGTGCATAAATTAATTTTTTAAAGACAAACCTGACCCAAGACAGACCCAATGAAATTACACCCAAGTCTAACCTGACCTGATGGCATTTATTTTCAAACCCGACTGGACCCAAACATAAACAGCATTGACATGTGCACAGCCTGCTGTTCTGCTGACTGATTTGGCCGCTGCTCCATTACTTTCATTTATTTATTTACTTATTTATTATTACTTTATGTTTTTGCATGTTTGAAGGATACAAGTTATTTTTGAGTTCAGCTTTCAAGTGTGACCAGTGAATTTAAAAAATAAACTTGATACTTGATAAAAATTAAAAAGATAGCCTAAATCATGGATTCGCTATATTCGCTTTACCTCATCTCCGGCGAAGGGATTCTGCACACAAAAAAAGAATAGCCCTTTCCTACATATATTTTCACCGTAATGAACCGAGTGGATTTCCTGATGGATCTCATATCTATAAGATGGATTTCTGTGTGCAAGGTTACAAACACATGTTCCTTCTCTACATGTGTTTCTCAAAAATGCACCAACACGCAAGTACACGCTTGTACACATGAATTTAGTCCTCTGTATACACCTTCCCTAAACCTAAAAACCTAATAAACACTTTATTATTAAATACCCACGAGGCGCTTTATTTCTACTTTTGAATACTTTGTTCATTTATATATAAAAGGGGGGGAAAGAACAAGTTCAAAAGAAGGAAGGTAACACGGTCGGTCACGTCAAAAGTCCTTACAGGCTATGCCAATATGGCGTATGATATCTCTTGTATTGTTGTCTATCACAACCAGACCTTGGTTCACGGGGTTAGTGCCAAAAGCCACCGCCAACAAGGTGGGCTGTTTATTGTAAATAGACACTCCATTAAAGGGATCGGGTCTGATTGGGTCCATCTGGGAAAAGAGCATTTATTTTAAATTACCCGTGACGAGAGGCAACTAATACCGAACCCGAGTACGAGGCACCTCGGGTTTTCAGATCCAAGTGGACCCTTGAAGACCTTTAGTATATAGGCTCGGCAGTGGCATGCTCTGAGCTCTGGGGTGTATGGGTGAGGGCAGGTTTTATGAGAGGACATGCCCCCTGCTTTGCAGATTATTACAGTGGCCTTGAAAATAAGGCAGGGGGATTGGATTACCCAACATGGCCAAGGTTGTGCTCCATCCAGAATTGTATTGTGAATGCATTTTACATTTCAATTCATTTTAAATTTGAATTGAGGTAGCAAAAAGGATACAGACTTGTCCAATCTGAATATAAGGACATTGAATTTCAATGGAAAGAACTGCTATAAATATATCTAGAATTGTTAGAAATGCTTTTAGAATTAAATTAAGGAATTGTCAGATGATTTATTACTTATTATTGTGCAAAAAAGAAATATTCTTGTGAAAAAAATGAAACCAAAACAAGGCATCAGGAACAGCAGTATCAAACATGTAACACTATACTGTTATGATTATAGGTCAATATATTATATAATCAAAGGGTTCAAGTTTTGATGTCAATGTTTATTTTTAAAAAGCTATCTGAAAACGGTACTGTTAACTAGAAAATGTCTTATCAATAGTGGGATTGGATTGTGGAATACATTATTTCATGCAGTGTACTCTGTTATACAGTATACAGTATAACGTAAGTTATCCAATGTGTACAACATTCATACCAAATACAACACTGTCAAGCAGTATTGTATGCCTGAATGATCATAACCGCTGTGTGTAAAAATAGTATGATAAGGTTGCCTGGATAGTGTACTGTTCCTGATGGATTTTGGAAGTATGTATCATGCATATTTTTTGTTTAATATTCCCCACAACTGAATAAAAGGAGTTTGTGATGGTTGTCCTTCAGCCGACCTAAAAATGAATATTTTTCATTTACTGTCTACATTTCCCTGGGCGCTGCCATGTTTGCATGGTGCCCACATCTCGACTTGGAATTTACAAACCAGTTTCCATTCTAGAAGCCCAAATTCAAGTGCCATTCTGTTGCAGTTTGCAAACAGGAAGATAGAATATCCCATTTTCTGAGATGAATGGAACGCAACCTTTCCACATACTTAAAGGATTGTATTTTACCATCACAATGAATTAGGAGGCAGCCTATAGCTTATGTAAGTTCCTATTGATCAACACTGATCTGGCTTTGTTTGACTCACTGACCTGCATTACCTGTTATGCAGTGTTGTGCTGTTCTGTTACATTGTATTCCATAGCATTGTTAAACACTCAGCTCTGATTGGTCAATGGACTGCCATTGTGATATAAACTGTGAAGATTCACCTCCTTTGGATGCTTCATTTACTGTGGGACAGCACTCATCTCTGACACCTGACACTGGAGGTAAGTGTGGAAGGGGTTTCCAGTAGGTATCGTTTTTAACAGAGGCATTCATGGGCATCCTACCATTGCATAGGTCATGGGTGGGTATTAGGGTCACCTGACATCTAATTCTTTCCTCCAAAGAATGTGTGGGTTTGAAAACAACATCTGATAAGTTTGTGAAAAGAATGTCTTGAGTGGAATATTTGTTTTCCATATGTTTTAATTAAGCATCTGACGTGTTTTGTTTGTTCATCATTACATAAGATGTTAGGATGTTATGGTGCTTGTTCAATGAAGTTTGCTTTGTGAATCTCTGTACAATGTGAAGAACATATAACATCAGAATTCTGCAGACTAAAGATCGACCCCTGCACAAAAAGGCGCATTTTAGCCACAGATTTCTATGGAGTAGGAGGTGTCTTACCTCCCATCTAAAGTGAAAGACGTGGAGAGATTTACTAAGCAGAAACCACACTATCAGTCCAAATGAGCGAGAGGATAAGCACTAGTCACCATTAAAGAGGCAGGCCTGAAGAAGAGACAGACAAACTGACTAATTGATTAATGTCATACAGTGGATGTGATTTTAAAAAGATAAAATGCTTCAAACCTGTATGACGTTCTTTTCTGCATGGAACACAAAAAGAACAAATGTTGAGCGAGATGTTCATGCAGGGGCTGCCAAGCTCCTAAAGTGTCAGATTTGACATCACCAACCATGGCATCCACTGGATCCAATTCCACTGGTTCAAAGACATAATAAATTCTGATCTTAACAGTGTGTCAAATTGAACCCAAATTTGCCCAACCCATAACGAAGTAAAAGAAAGATCTTTATAATATCATTGTCTCTGCTAGTCAGCAATGAGATTAAGTTGAGTGCAATTTACACTTAGTGTCTCCTTTAAAGTTTCATAAGAGATCTTAACAATGTTACAAACTATGTTAAGATTTCAGAGTATACCAGTATGAAGCCAAAGTCAGTTCTCTGACTTCTCTGAAGTTCTCTTTCAAGAATGGTTCACTGCGTTCTTAAAATCAGAATCAAAAATCTAAAGCTGACGCTATGGGAATCCCTTTATCCTAATCCCTACATAACACCATAATGAATAACTCCAGTGCAAATACAAATTTTACAGGCCAACAACTATCAAAACAGTGAATATGAGTGGAATTACCGTGCTATATGATGTGCTGTTGAGGCTCTGAATGTTTCTCCTTCATGCAAATTTCCTTGCAAATTTCCCTGCGATACTGCTGTTGAGAAGATGTTCGCTATGTTCTGGGCCCATCGACTCTTATGAGCACTGCATTCTATGTCTCGGCCTTGCTCATGCAGAAGTAGTGGGGCTGCTCACACTGAAAAGACCTCCCAGTGTGAGTCCTAACAGCCCATAGATGTGTTGCTCTTAGCAACTTTTTCTTCTGGCAGTGTCCCACCATCGTAATTGAGCCCCTGGTGGGCCCATTGCCACAGAATGCAAAAAGAGAGTATCACTACAATACTCTCTACCTGAAGGAGTTTTACTCATTCCAAGGAGTTTTATGGGGGAGAGACTGCACCCCATTCCCAGTGCAGCAGAGGCCATGCTTTTTTGCCATGGGAGAAAAGACAATGAAGACAAGGCAATGTCTCCGGAGGAGCATATTGGTTAAGCACTTTGCTCAGTTCCAGCAGTCTGAGCAGCTCTTTGTGTGCTTTTGGAGACAGTGCTAAGAGGCAGCCTGTATCTAAGCAAAGGCTTTTGCATTGGATTTTAGATGTGATAGCTTTGGCATACTCTAGCCAGGGGGTCAATTGTTCTGTCACTGTTATAGCCCTTTCAGTGAGAGGGCCTTTTCTTAGGCTTGGACTAAGGTAATTTTAATTTCTGTATGACGACGGTATGGTCTTTACAGAACACCTTTTTTAATTTGGATGATTTTATAATTTGGATGTTTCCTCACTGGTTTTGTGGGTTTTTTTGGTGAGTATGAACGCTGTTTCTACTGGCAGTGTTTAGTTTGTCTATACTGTGTGTTTTGACTGGGTCATATAGATCGTTTGGACCTTACCTGTATAGGGGTGTCCCTATGTTTGCAGTATCATAGACTGTGGCTATTACACACTTGTTTACAGCATGCTTGCTGTTACTACTGTGTCATCTCTGCTCAGGGGCTCTGTGATGCAGAGCCAGTGCAGGCTTAGCTTATGCTTGACCATTCATTGTGCTGCCGTGTTTCTTCTCCATCATTCCATAGCATTGCCTGTGCCCAAAAAACACCCTTAACATAATGCTTTATAATGGCATACATGGCTACTGAAAGACCGACAATCATCTTGCTCCATTTCTGCTTTCATCACCTTATTTTTTTAACAAACAGAGCGGTGAGTTCCTGAAAGGATTAAAATTATAGTCCATATGAAACTGGATCAGATACTTTTGTATGTTTCATACAAGCTGTTGATTTTTCCAGACCATGTTTTCCTCTTCTGGTGTAGTTTTAGCTATAGGGTCAGTGGATCTCTATGGCTCAGTAACCCTCTTCCACCCTCATCTGTGAGCATCGGTTGGCTTGGAACTTGATCTTAAATGTTTCTTCCACTATTTCTCATTTGCTGTACTGGCCTACAGCCCAAGGATTAATCTCCAATATCAGGCCAGTGGTAAAGGATGATGTATTCTTTATACACATCTTACTTGTACATTAGTCTGGCTCACTCTAAATCCAGAGTGACTCCCAATTTTCCCCTGAAGGGTTTTCACACACAGATGAATATGATTTTGGTGCTACTCAGGTGCAGAGGTTCTAGGTCCCAAGTACTTAGTCAAAGAAAAAAGCAACATGTAAATCAAAAATATTCTTAAAGAAATCTGA
Organism: Chromobotia macracanthus; assembly: GCA_036877525.1. Lineage (NCBI taxonomy): Eukaryota > Metazoa > Chordata > Actinopteri > Cypriniformes > Botiidae > Chromobotia > Chromobotia macracanthus. Next base: position 3,349,736 of record JAZGTH010000036.1, read on the forward strand.
AATCAGAGCAGCAGCAAATTAAGACCTCACTTATGACTCACTCATGAACCCATACGAAAGAAAAATCACTGAAATCTCTCTTTAATATTTTCAGTTTCTTCTCTATTTTCAATTGCTTCAGCAGTGACACTAAATGGAGCAAATGGAGTTCTAAGAAAAGACCCTGATGTCCCAATTTTAAAACAGTGCAAATGGAGACTTTTTCTGCTGCTTCAATTTTTTTGGTCCAGATTGTGACTTCAAACAAACGTTTGATACTGTATTTTAATCTGAGCTACTTTTATATATATTTTCACTTATATATCAATAACAAGTGTCTCATTTGTGTCTAGTTCTGTTTCCCTAATGGAGGAGATACATCTGGGACATAGATGCATTGATACTTCAAACAAACTCTAGAGACTCTAAACATAGTGTCTATTAAAGCAACTTCTGAGCAATAAAATGTTTCTTTAAGATCACAGATGTCCTCACTGTCTATAATGGAAATTATTTCTGTCCGCTTTGCATCAATATGAGTTTATCACTTGCTAATTCTGCAGGAGAAACGAATATGTCAGTACACAGATGGATTCCTTCACACTCACTCTGTCAAGCTCAGACCAGGAAACCTGATCCGAGAGGGTTTTCCTGCTGCCCCTAAATCTCCTCTTCCCCTTCAGACTGATTTGTAGGAAAGAAAGCATGGATTGGTCATTGGTTATTATGAGAAAGATGAGTCTGGAGGTTATCGGCTTAGTCTCTGTAAAATTACGCTACCACTCTTCCTGTAGTCTTGTGTACCTCTCTTTTTCACTCTCACAATCTCTCCTTGCATCAAGAAGTTCCCATAAGTCCCCATGGCAATCGGACACCATCGCTGTGGAATACTTGCAATTTTGAAGTCATTAGGGTGGCGGCACATTCGGTGTGACACCCAATACCCCCGTAGAGTACCCCAACATACTCAGCCTGCTCACCAAGCTGCACATGGTTATCTGCACGCTATGTGTGTATATTTATTCAGTTGGGTTACATTTTACATCATAGTTAAGCAGATTTGTTGGTGTTACTGTATTTGTTAATATGCAAATACAGTAATTATTGGTACTGACTGATACATTGTTATTAGAGGCTACATCAAAAAGAATCAGGGTACGGGCTGGGGAAACAGATCTTGTCTCAACATTTGATTGCATGTACTGTACAAGTAATGCCCATAGTCTGTTCAAAGCCCATCTGATGCAAATAACACAAAAAATTGACAAGCACTGTCTAAATATCAGCAAGTCCAATCTGATTGGATGGCTTTATGAAACTTCTTGCATTAAGTCCAGAGAGAGAGAGAGAGCTTCCTCTCTTAAAGCTTGTGGGACATCTTAATGACTTCATTTAAGTATCCTCTTCTTTAATATTTTTCAGGAGAAACAGAAATACAAACAACAAAACAATAATTAACACATAGTAAGTAACACATATTCATTAAGTCTGGAAAGAATTTAATGAGAAAAGTTTGGAAACTTTTGTTTGCAGAAATAGGGAACTTCTCAAATCTAAGCAATAAATACTGTTGAGATCTTAGTTGTTCCTAAAACACTAGACTTAATCACAGTAAGCAATTAAATTTGCCTGATTACATTGCTTTACATGAGAAAAAACTGAGTTGATATTAGAGTGTACTGATGTGGATGGGAATAAATCTCAGAAGGATTTTATGAAGGGCCTGCAGGTTACTGTAAAGCACTATTGACTACTCACACCTGTCTGTTTAAGAGTTGATTTATTTCTTACACATGACAAGAGCAGCTCTTGTTTTGACTTATCCTCCCTGAGCTTCTGGGGCCAGTATCAGAAAACAGCCTCCTGCTGGAATGGGTCGCTCCTTAAAGACGCGGTAACCTCTCTAAACCCCAAACATTTGTGGATGAATTTCAGTTGTTCTCATATCACAAAGCACTTCTAAATGAAAACAAGGCCTCTGTACTCTTGACCATGCCTCCCATCCAATCTTCTGTTACCCCTTGAAAGGACCTCCCACCACTGTTTATTCTTTGTGATTTTTATTTATATCATTTCATACTATAGCACGCCAAGCTGACAGGGCAGAGATATTCCCTGTATACTGGAAACAGCTGCACCACGAACGCAGGACCACATGTGCTCCCTGTGAAACGTGGCCGTTATTGCGTGATCTGCATGATCAAACATGACGTCAAAGAGCAGGTGCTAATGGAAGTCAGTTATTGGGGTAAGTGGCAAGTTGTGCAGCATCACTCATCCACACATACAGCGCAGTGCTGGTCAATCAGTTATGATGAATCTTTGATGTCATTTAAATAGATCTCACTAAATAACTCTCAGGGTAATTAATCAGCAGATGCGGGTGTCTCCTTGCAGACAAGCGCAAACGTGTAGCATGAACTACATTCCAACACATACTTACTATGACCTCTCGTGTACACATCTGTCAAGTACTCTCTGCCGCTTTATTCTGGATGAACCGTGTTCTAAACAGATTTGCCCATAAACCTGTTTCTATATTTATGCACAAAGTAGCTCTATTATTTGGCTTCCATAACCAGCCCATCAGCTAATGAACTTACTTAGTGGAAGAATTGTTTATTCTAATATTTTATCTAAAAAAAATCTTAACAAATGTAACTATTAAACTATTATTATATATTATTATAACTATTATAACTATATTATACTTTTACTTTTATAGTTATAATTACTATTATAACTATTATTACATATTTAAACATTGGTAAATCATTTTTCAAATCGCTGTATTCCCTGTATTCCCTGTATCGCTGTATCGCTGTATTTACAACAGCTTTAAATTAGCTTTATTATAATATTTTATAATATAATAGATTGTTTTATTTTTTAACAATATTTCCTTTACACTTTCTGCAGTGAGATCCAGGATCTATTTAAATGAGTTTGCAGATTCATTGTAACCGATTGACCAGTGAGATCCAGGATCTATTTAAATGAGTTCACAGATTCATTGTAACCTATTGACCAGTGAGATCCAGGATCTATTTAAATGAGTTCACAGATTCATTGTAACCGATTGACCAGTGAGATCCAGGATCTATTTAAATGAGGTCACAGAGTCATTGTAACTGATTGACCAGTGGGATCCAGGATCTATTTAAATGAGGTCACAGATTCATTGTAACCGATTGACCAGTGAGATCCAGGATCTATTTAAATGAGGTCACAGATTCATTGTAACCGATTGACCAGTGAGATCCAGGATCTATTTAAATGAGTTCACAGATTCATTGTAACCGATTGACCAGTGAGATTCAGGATCTATTTAAATGAGGTCACAGATTCATTGTAACCTATTGACCAGTGAGATCCAGGATCTATTTAAATGAGGTCACAGAGTCATTGTAACCGATTGACCAGTGAGATCCAGGATCTATTTAAATGAGTTCACAGATTCATTGTAACCGATTGACCAGTGAGATCCAGGATCTAGTTAAATGAGTTCACAGATTCATTGTAACCGATTGACCAGTGAGATTCAGGATCTATTTAAATGAGTTCACAGATTCATTGTAACCGATTGACCAGTGAGATTCAGGATCTATTTAAATGAGGTCACAGATTCATTGTAACCTTGACTAATCTATGACCAGTGAGATCCAGGATCTATTTAAATGAGGTCACAGAGTCATTGTAACCGATTGACCAGTGAGATCCAGGATCTATTTAAATGAGTTCACAGATTCATTGTAACCGATTGACCAGTGAGATTCAGGATCTATTTAAATGAGGTCACAGATTCATTGTAACCTATTGACCAGTGAGATCCAGGATCTATTTAAATGAGTTCACAGATTCATTGTAACCGATTGACCAGTGAGATCCAGGATCTATTTAAATGAGTTCACAGATTCATTGTAACCGATTGACCAGTGAGATCCAGGATCTATTTAAATGAGTTCACAGATTCATTGTAGAAGGACCGATTGACCAGTGAGATCCAGGATCTATTTAAATGAGTTCACAGATTCATTGTAACCGATTGACCAGTGAGATTCAGGATCTATTTAAATGAGGTCACAGATTCATTGTAACCTATTGACCAGTGAGATCCAGGATCTATTTAAATGAGTTCACAGATTCATTGTAACCGATTGACCAGTGAGATCCAGGATCTATTTAAATAAGTTAACAGATTCATTGTAACCGATTGACCAGTGAGATCCAGGATCTATTTAAATGAGTTTACAGATTCATTGTAACCGATTGACCAGTGAGATCCAGGATCTATTTAAATGAGTTCACAGATTCATTGTAACCGATTGACCAGTGAGATCCAGGATCTATTTAAATGAGTTCACAGATTCATTGTAACCGATTGACCAGTGAGATCCAGGATCTATTTAAATAAGTTCACAGATTCATTGTAACCGATTGACCAGTGAGATCCAGGATCTATTTAAATAAGTTCACAGATTCATTGTAACCGATTGACCAGTGAGATCCAGGATCTATTTAAATGAGTTCACAGATTCATTGTAACCGATTGACCAGTGAGATCCAGGATCTATTTAAATGAGTTCACAGATTCATTGTAACCGATTGACCAGTGAGATCCAGGATCTATTTAAATGAGTTCACAGATTCATTGTAACCGATTGACCAGTGAGATCCAGGATCTATTTAAATGAGTTCACAGATTCATTGTAACTGATTGACGAGAGCGGTGCAAACCTCTTGTTTGCCTGGTGGAATCTTACATGTTCCTTGTCTTTGTGATTAAGTGGTTTCCTGTATTTATCTGTGCAGGCTATGAGATTTTGTACAGTTAATCTGTATCAGTTTAAGCCCAGTTTGTGCCTCAAACTCTTAAAAACCTGTTTTGTATCAAAAGAAATGATCTATACATAAAATATTTATTAATATTAAAAAAATATTTATTATTACATTATTAACCATTATTCTGTGATGTGATGTTTATACACAGTATTAGAAAATGTTTAACATTTTGAAGTTAAATGAATAATTGTATTCTATTATTGTTAGTATTTAGAAAACAGGAAGCATTAATTATAATTTTTATCCTCTGAAATCACAAAAACTTTCTATGTAATAGAGGTGTAAGTTTTGATATTGGTGATAATGCCATTGGTAGTACTTGGTAGATCAGAAAGGAAAATAAGCAGTTATCTCATATCACTATCACTCATGTATCTGTTTGCTTAAGTTTGTCATTCATTGTTCACTAGAACATCTCAGAATCAATCACATTTTACAGCACCATTCGGTTCAGCGTGACACGCTCTGTAACATATTGCTCCCAGAAGGACATTCTCTTGACTTCAAGTCAAAATGTAATCCCAAAAGGCTCTTTTTTTAATTTCTCATTCATGATATGTTTTTCTGATGACATATGCATCTACTTTTAGATTTAGACATATCGTCAAATGCATTCATCATTATGTTCCTAAATAAAAACCAAATGTCCCTGAGACTGCGATAAAATCTATTTGCATGACTCCAGCGGAGTGTTGTATTACATGTTTTTTTCCTCTCTCCTTGCTTGCTTTCTACTCTCCCCTCTTTCTTTGGATGTAGTAATTGGATCATTTATACAAATACGGTTTGCTATTAAGCGGCTGGCAGATCAAAGGCAATTACCTGACAGGCTGGGCCCCAAATGCGGCAGGGCCCGGTCCATTTAGGCCCCATGATCCCACGCATTCCACGCTAAAAAGTCAGGTTTATTTGTGAAATGTGGTCAGTGCCTCTGTCAAATGCATTATTTAATCAGCTGGCTGTTTGATTCTGTGATAATTGATTCTGTGTTTTCTTACTCGGTTTAGGCACAAGGCATTTGGACAATAAACAATCTTTTAAAAAAGCTAATATTTTGTGAATCGGGTATTTGTTTAAAATAGGCAACTCCTGCCAAGCCCTTGATTATTTGTATGATCAAAAAGCCATTTTGCCACATTGTTTCATTCACCAGTCTTTCATGATGGGTCACATTTAAATAAATATGAAAAAAGGAGTCTGAATGGAAAAATCACAAACAGATGGGCCAGTCCAATGAAAATCACACTCTTTAAAAGGTCTGTGTGCTGGCCAGCACAATATGAATGTGATTTTTAATTGCTGGTGACTTGGGCTCATGGTTTCCTTTCTAGGTGATCTCAATTAAGGCGGTTCAGGAAACAGTGAAGGATTGTGGAAGGAAAAGAGTTTGACTGGTTGGTAGGCGCTGAACACATGCTTAGTCGTAGAGCAAGAAAATGTCATTTTGTATATCTGATTACAGATTTCTGTGTTTTTTGTTTTTTCCATTAGTCCCCCACCACTACAAACAATCAGCGCAGAGATTGAAATCAGACCCAGGGATTTGGAAAAGTTCAGATACTGGTGTGTAAGTTCAACATAATCAGAGCAATGCCGGAACGGAGGCTTTGGTTTCACAGAGTGTTTGGCATTTCTATGATGTTCAATGCCCATGGTCAGACTGAATCAGAAAAACTTCAGGGATGGCAGCTATACAACCCTTGTGTACTGTTATTTCACTTTTATATCAAAATTAGCATGACTTTTTACCCAGATGAGCTCTAGAGTCACTGTTTGACTCATCACTTGTGTCCACACATCCAGCTATTTTTTAAAAACATATTCTATTAAAAACAATATTTCATATGTTAATATTTTATTTACAGTATTTAAAACATTTCAGCTCTATACATGCCTTTTACGTCTATATAAACATTTAAATATTGGTAAAACCATATTCAAACTTTGCCATATTAAAATGTGTTGTGTAAAATGTTTAAAATTAAAAACAAAGTCCCACTGGAAAATGTTTTCCAACAGTCTAAATATTAAACAAAACCAATAACAGTGTTTGGAATTTGTGTTCCTGACTTTTATTTTCACTTATTTGCTGCAGAATAATAGGGAACTGTTATTTTAAATCAAGTGACATCATTTCTGTTTTGAGGGGCCAAGTTATTTCACTGTGCATATAATTCAGCAAAACATAAACAGATATAAAACAGCTGGATTTTATATATTTTTCAAAAAATCTGAGTGTTGACACTTACAGTAAATGCTGATGGTAGGAGGCCATTTTGGTTTAAAATGTTCCACCCTAGTCACATTTCCTCAGTCACAAGTTCTGCATATTCCATACATTTTTTTATGTAAACATTTAGCTATGACTCAATGCAACCTAAATAGATTCTTTGTCTGATATGTTCTTTAAAATCCTACAGAAAGTTTCTTTAAAAGTCACCATTCCAAAATGGAAATGGCACTTTTTGCATTGATTCCCTTGCTGTAGTAAAAGTGACAGAACACTCTGCACATATTAACAGCACTAGATGGATCAGCTCGTACCATCAGTATCTCCAGCTCTCCAATCCTCCCCTAAGCATAACTCAATCAAGCCCTGCACCATCAGGACCCATGAGAAATAAAGACTGCATAATTACATGCTCTCCAACAACACCCACTGATGTTCCCATAGCCATATGTTCCCATGTAAAACAAAAGCATGTTCATGCTAATAACGCATGCTTCACCTGTGTTCCCACCAGCACAACATTAATTCACTTTCATGGTTATTTACAAGTAAGGGATGAAGTGTAAATGAGTGAGAGTGTGTCTTTAGTCATAGGTCCGAACTCCAGGCCTGGCTGCATAGTAAATAATGAGTTCCCATGGGTCATAGCTGTGCTGCCCTGGAGTCCATGTCCCCATTACTTCTTCAATAACCAATTCAACGACCTACCTGCCCTGATTGTTAAGGTATGCCAAGGCTTAGCAGCACTGAGGGTAAAAACCCATAACCAGTCCTTAAGAGCTGGTGGAAAAATCCAGTGGAGTTTGTGCAGTTTTTTAAATTTCATTGTGTTACAGGTAAAACATACAGTCTAGGTGTATAATTGTCTAATTTCCCCTAAAGCCTGCTTCTAAATGGACTGACAGCTTTTCTTGAATGAAAACAGCAAATTGACAACTGCAACATTTTCCCAAAACTATATTGCATGTATTGCAGTGAATGCAAATAAACTTAGTAGTGCAATTGTGTAAATCTTTCATTTACTAAATTGTGTAATTCTCAATACGTGCGTATCTTCATATGTAACAGCATGCATGTGTGCAAGACAGAAGTTTAGGACACATTTGTTTTGCTGCTAAAGCATTTCTGTTGCTTGTTCAAAGAACAATATATGGCTCTGCAACACCTGAATGCAATTCCTCAGACTGCACATGATATAAGCAGGGCTTTATCATGCCAGTGGAAATGTGAGCTCTCACCAGCTGGCTTGGCCAGACTTTAGCCTCCAAATTCTATCCATCTGTTAGCTGATTCCCATGCTGCACTTCAAGGGTTCCTTCTGGGTAGTATGGGACACTATGGAGAGCAGGAGAGAGGCCAGCCTGCTCTGGTTTTGATCTGGATTGTAGAAAAATAAAGAGACTCACTTTGGCACAGCACAGCCACGTCATTTCATGTTCCAGACTTGTGCTGCTTTCAAGTCATTTAGAAACCAACACATTTATGAGATGAGCGCACCACAATGTCGTAATTAACTTACTGGAATAAGATTTTCTTTCAGTTCTGACTCTCCAAGTTTGGGGTATGTCCAAAAATGCCTATGACACCTGATGAAAGTATTCACATTCATTTTAAGGCAATTGGCCAACTGGTGAAAACATGGACCACTCAAAAACTTAGGAGGACCGCCCTCTGCTCCTGATACTGAAATTAAAATAGATATCTGCTTACCATTTGTTTTAGTTTTGCCTTGAATTTAAATTCACATTTTTCATGGTATCGTTTGCAAGGACGAGAGGCTTTTTTATTGCACTGCATGACAATTTTATGTTTTCACTATAGTTTTGTAGAATTCCATTCACAACGTATCTGGTTACCATGAAAACGCTATCACGCTAGCACTCACTACTGAGTCACTACTGAGTCAGAAGAAGCTCTCGTTGGCATTTTCTAATCTGTCGGATATCTTCTTGTTGCCAGCATGGAAAGAAACACAGGATGTGGCTGTGGCAAGACTGTGGTTAAGATGATATCTTAAAGTCTGCTGCTTAACTATACAAGCCACCAGGACTTTTGTGGCAGAAAGGTAGCCTCCAGAGGGGCCGTATGTGGAGCTTTTGCTGATTTATGTTTCTAAGAACCCGGCAATCGCCGGCTTGACATGTGATTTTTAATTGGTATAACTACAAAGCTCCCAAGAGCCTGTCCTTTCTCCTCAATCTCATGCTGAGGCAGAGAGATCTTGGAAATAGCTGTATATTTCTCATTTCTAATTGCATTTACAGGCAATTTGCAAGACTGTAGAGAGCTTGGGAATGAGAGAGCACGAGCATGCGGGACACCGTGCGCTGACAAGACACTTTCAAGCATTCTTTCTTGGCGAGGCTTTGTCACTGAAGGCTCTGACTCTGCCAATCGGAACATTTAACAAACTAAACAAACAGCTGCTGCCATTGGTCATTCAATGGCTCTAATGGTGGCCATGAAGAGGCATCTGTGGATGAGTCTGGTCAATATCGGGGGGCAGGAAGTTTCTCACCATCTCACCCTCTGAGCTTTTTGGCACGTCTGTCAGACCGTGGTCGAGTGGCGATAGCGCAGTCTCAAGCTTTTCAGAAATGCATCCCGCTGAGATCTAGGTCCTCGCCTTATGCCTCCCTGTCTGGCCCGTCTAAAGCTCTGTAGGCGGGGCCAGAAGCAGATTATTGCTGTGCACACTTTCCCTTCTTCTCGGAGGGAAGCACAGAAGCAACGTCAGACAGAGGAGGGAGGTCTCAGTCTGGGTGATAACTGTGATGCTCTCCAATAGAGCTTAACCATGGCAGGCCTGTGATGTCAGCTGGTTATATGCTATCGCTAGATTGAGAGACATGGGTTTGAGCCTCACCTTGGACTAATCTAGTACAGGCCATCCCAGGTCCATGCAGACCAGGGGAAAACTATGTGTTTGGTTCAAAACTCTCCTTGAGGATTGGTTTGTTGTCTGTTTACAACCATCCTTGTTGTACTACTGGAGTTTCCCGGATCCTCATGAGATTACATGGGGAACTGTCTCTCTGATTCCTTTACTCCCCTATAAAGACACCAAACCAATCAAGGAAATGTTTGCTGTCAATATGGTTCAGCCCTCGTCATTGTATATTCAGAGTTTAGGTTTTGGTCGGGACCACATTTCTATGGCTTGGGAGTTATATGTCTCCCCTTGGATAGTGGGTCTTGAAGCTCTCCTGGCCAGAAGAGCACCTTGAGGCCGGAGTCTCTTATGGTGCTGTGCTCCTCTGCTCCCCTTAAGACCCTCAGGAAGGTAAAAGAGGACATTAGTTACAGGTGGTTGCTCCCCTCAGAATAGCAGGACGTGGGAAGAACTCTCCCTAGAGCCTTTATGCAGCTGGCCCAGTGGCACACTTGGATGATGTGCTGGCACTAGCCTGGGTGTATGAGTCCCTGTGTATTAGTGCGCCTTACCTTTTATTAGGACATTTAGGAGGCATTGAGATGTGCTAACTAGGACCTTCACTACAGAAGGTCCTTGCCTCTTTTTAGTGCTTGGTCAAAATTACGATGCTTGAGCGGCTGAAGCCTCTATCTTCTATCTTCCCTCAAATGTCAGGTTGAGTGTTTGGCACTCTCACTACAGAGGGTCCCTTCCTCCCTTGGTGACAGGCTGGCAAAAGTTACGCCTATGGTGGTTGTGCTTCAACACAGACCATGCAATACAGCAATACCACAGGTTGGTATTATGTGCCCCATAGCATCAAACCAGACACAGTGTTGAGTTCCCTCAAAAGGGAACGTCTCTCGGTTACGTATTTAACCTTGGTTCCCTGAGAAGGGAACAAGACACTGCCCCTCATTGCCATGCCTCACAGGTGCCTGTCTACCTCACCTTCAGACAACCAAGTTGATGACATGCTCAGGGAATGTTCCCTTATCAGGGAATGTTTACATACATACATATGTAACTGAGAGATGTTTTTACAAAATTTTTGAATGTTGCAATATTAAGCATGTGTGGGGGTTATTCTGTGTAGCCTTTGACAAATTATCCCTTCGAGTGTTGCAGGAGTACCACAGTACAGTGATGGTGTCAAATCATAATATATTTTTTATATACACCATGGTATTTACATGGTATTCCAATGTTTATACCATATTCCAATACTATACAATATTATTTTTTGCAGCACTATAATAAATTATAATACTGGCTATATTTGGAATTAAATACTGGCCTAGTACTTAGTAATATAAAATATAAATTTGGGAAACAGAATGCATTAAGCATCAATAAACCTTTTAACACATGACCTTACCACATTGCATGTTTAATAGCGCCATTGGTGTCCATAGAGATGTCTAAAATCTCAAAAAAATCTTTTTTATTCAATTTTGTGTCAATAAAATCTTTTGGCACTCTAATGAAATAATGAGTTAAGAAAGAAGAGCTGTTAAAAACCATGACTGATATCATGCTTAATTCATCACATTGGAAATTAATGGTCGAGTGCATTGCATTGTGGGATACAATACAGAGTACAGTGTACAGTTGTATACTGCCCTTTTTGGAACATGTTAAAGGTCATGACAGTATTCCATGCACACAGAAAATGTGCTTACTGTGCACAGTATGCATGCTATATATAGTACTGCATAAACAGTATATGGTGGTATGCTGTTCTGAACAGCATGAGATGAAACTGTGAGGTGAAACAAATTACTTTAAATGTACAGTATCTATTCAAAGCCGTGCAGAGCACAGGACAGGAAATGTTACATGAGGACATGAGGACATTCTATTCATCCATTTTGATTTACAACTATCATAATAATGGCCCCCTCTTTCACTCTGAACTAGAATCCCATATACGGCAGTCTGGCTGTTCCTACGTGTCAGCCAACAACAAAGCCCACTGTTTCCTGTGGATTTATTATAGAAGAATGTGCCATGAAAGAGTATTTCTTTCCTGACCTGGTGAGAGCCGTTGCGAGTCAGTAAATTATGAGGTGTTGGATTGTTTAGTTTGTATAGCAGAAGAAATAGACCATTCTTTGCTCCCTCCCTCCACTATCCCTCTCTTGATAACGCAGAATCTTGTTGGTTCATGACTGCATGTTTTGTCACAATGCTAGTCATCAGAAACACAAGAACCAATGAGATTCTGCATTATTAATATGGAGTGTGTAGTTTTTCATACAGATATGTTTACAGATATGCCATTATAAACTCTGTTTGTGTTTGCCTGAAAGAATAGTCATATACCCCTAGAATGCCTTGAGGGTGAGTAATTAATGAGCCATTTTTCATTTTACGGTGGAGTATTCTTTAATGGCCTGTTCACACCATGAGTGATAATTATAAAGATAACTATAACAATAACTATATTAGCATTCACACCAAGGAATGATAATGTTACATTTATTCTGAGCTTGTTGCAGTAAATGCATGAGCCCTTTAAATTCAAATGGATTTTGATTGGCTTAATGTCTTAATGTCATCAGCTGGAAAGAAATTGCTCTGAAAATGATCCCAAATCTTTCCTCTGTATCAATATCATTATAGATGTAGTGCAGAATCCACTATTCTCTTAAATTTAGAATAATTTTTAAAACTGTATCTTTGTATTTTTATTGTTCTTGATGTGAACAGGTCTTATCTGTTTTCAAACCAGTTCCCTTAAAACATACCTTGATACAAAAAGAGTAACTGACTGCACAGTAAGGCAGTGGCCCTCAGTTTACAGACAATCTTGTTGTGTGTCACATTATTCAGCACATATAAATGCAGCACACATAAAAGTGCCCAAGTGTGATTTGGAAACCTAAAAATCTGTTTCTGTACAGAATAATTTGTTCTGATTGTGAATAAGGCCCATATTTTTTACAATTCAGTTTGAGGCTGCAGAAATGATACACTTCACATTGAAGGTAAAAACTTGAACGTACATTTTTAGTGTTTCTAAACCTAATTGCAACCAATAATGTTGTATATATTAATGTGTGTGTGTGTAGTGGACAGTGGTAGTGTGAGGGAGATTCCAGCATGCTCATGGGAGCAGTTAGAGTAGTCATGCTCTCTCACAGCACCGCTGAAGCGCTCACACTGTCTGTTTCGCATTAAAGTTTACTCACATAGGACCAGAAGGCACTGCTTTATGAAGGTATAAATTACCCACATAATTACACCATATGTAGCTCTCCCAAAACATCACCAAGCTCAGATAAATATTAAACACCCCTCGAACCTCACTGAAAGATGGATACACTGACTATGTGTGTTGATTATATCCACAGTTGCATGTAGGTGTCATAAACAATGCATCATCAGCTCTGTTGTATTAGTGTATCTTATCTTAATTTATAGTGTTTTATGAATCAATAGGGTTTCATGCAAACATTGCATAGGGTGGAACAACGGCCACATATCTCCTGGGCTGATATAAACCATCTGATTTATTGTATACATTACAAGCAGTGAATGATTGAGGTCACAGTTTAATACAGAATCCAGGAGAATCACTCAACAGAGTTCAGACTTTAGCCTGGTCATGTTTGGATTGGGATTCTTCATCCAGATTTCTCAGCCAATGGAATAACAGTGATTTTAAACAGTGTAATACTGAGGAAATAACACGCCCTCTTAGCTGAAAAGCCAAGCCATAAATTAAGTGAAGTAAGGAAGAGGAAACATAGGTCAAATGTAAGATATAAGTCAAATTCATGATATTAGTTAAGATGTTACTTACCACAAAAACAAGCATGCAGCTTTTGCAATACTGCTGTTTATGTCATGCCAATAAAGCACACAAATTCTTTAAAATACTTAATCAGTATTTTTGTCAGTACTGTATGTCTCTTATTCTCAGACCATCTCTCTCTTTCGTTCATGGCCAGCATTTGAGATGGCCTGTCGGTAGGGTCATTAGTTAACATCAAAGAGAGAAATGATGGCCTCCTGTGAAGTGGGGAGAAAGCAGAGATTGATTACAGCCACGATTAGCATGTGCTGCCCTTTAAAGAAGCTCAGCCAGTCAAGAGAAGCAGAGCAGCTTCTGGCTGAAGCTAAACATTTGCTTCGGTAGTGGATCTGTGCATTTGTGAAGCAGCAAGCAGAGTTGGCCTTTTATGCTGATCTCAAAACAGCTTAACGTTAGTTTATCTTACCACCTTACAACAATGGAAAATGATTATTTTCACAATTCTGTTTGGTTAATGGTACAAAGATTATACACTTCCCCTTTAAGAATGTCAGAATTGTTTTGAATTAAATCCTTAACTCGGGTCTAAGCAAACACATACATATCCCTTGTCTCTTTCGATCTGTAAATGTCTTTTTTTAGCAGAACGGCAGTGTGTCTTTGCTGACTCAACCTCTGACATTTCCACCACAGGATCTTGTGCAGTGGCCAAAACATGGGCTGAACAGCAGTGCCTGAGTGTTTTGACTCCTCTTTGTTGTTTGTAATGGCACACAGACACATACACCCACACACACACAAACTTCCTCTATTCTGACTCTGGGCAGACTTGTTATGGCACCTGCTTGTACTGTGTACTTTTTCATTTACTGTGGTTCATTCACAGGGTAAAAGACAAAAACCTCACAAAAGTACTGTAAGCCTAGTCTGGTGATACCTATGGTGATGGCATCATATGGTAATACCATACTAGTTTGATATCTGCCTATTTTTCTTGTCTTTGCATTTATAATATAATGTCTCTAATGCTACCAATGTAGACACCTCATTCATTTTTGGAACAGAGAAATTCAGTGCAGATGACAGCTTTTGTTAGTGTATTTAAGTTGATATGAGGTTTGCTTTCAGGCAGACAGCTTCCCTCATGATTACTGTGAGTGATCTACAGTTCTCCCCTTGTTTTGTTACATCTGTTGGCCTTTAATACTCATCACAGGCAGACAAATTGTAGGACTTCCTTCAGCATTAATTATTAATAGCAGCACAGGCTGTAGCTGCTTACTGGAAACACTAAGTGCTAAAACCATAGTGGAAGCCTAAGAGCTAATGTTTACACCAATTTACATTGGCACACTCAAACACTCAATCAGACAGCAGATTGCCCCTCTGGAGGGTGAAACCCAAGCACACGCTTCTCTCAGTGAGGGTTCCAGTGATGGGGTAACACCTCCATCTGCTGAGCAAGACCACAGAGCTGCTTTCTGGTGCTATGATGACAGTCATTACCCATTTTAACTTACAAATGTGACTAATACAGCTCCCATTATGACACACATAACACCTTCCAACTTAGGCAGAGAGGTTTATTTAGAACAAAAAACAACACCTGCAAACATATTTAATGGTTGCAGTAATTACTACTGCATGAACAATGTCACAGAGTATATATGATATAATGAATCATGGCTTTACTACAGTAACTATAGTTTAACTATAGTATTTAACACACAGTCTTTAGGGAAATTCACCCTGATTTAATTTCAGTAACCATAGTTTAATTATAGTACTTCCAGTAAAGCCATACTAACCACAGGTAAAAGCATGGTTGTCTCCCTATTAACATGGTTGTATCAATTTCTCTATTGTTTCTACATTGTAAAAAAAAAACTTTGCTACCTCAAATTTTTAAGCTTAATCAACTTGGCTATACAAGCAATTTCAAATTAATATTTTAAATCCTGACTGGTATAACTTAAAAAAAAATAGGTTAAGCAATTTTCCAACTATTTCTTATAAGTTTCCTCAGCTCCACACCAGTCAAGATTACAAAGAGTGAGTTGAAATGACAAAAACCAAATTGATTAAACTTAAAAATTTAGGGCATCTGTAAGGGGGCTGAGGCAGAAGCTGAAGCAGGATCCAGTTGCGGATGTTTATTGGGGTTATCCATAGTCAAAGTCGAAAGTACAAGCAAAGGGTCGTAATAAACATAGACAGTCCAACCATGCAACACAACAAAAGGGAGAGACGTAAATCAGAGGTCGTAAATCCAGGCAGAGAATCAATATCTAAACAAACAGTCCGATCCAGGTGTCAAACAAAGGGGCTAGGCAAAAATCAGAAAACGAGAACCAAACAATAGGTAAAACACAGGACAGCAGGTAGTAGAAGAGAATGCTTAGTAGTCAGGTGTAAAGCTGGCAATACTTCGCAACGTGGCCATGTGGCAGCAAAGTTTATATAGATGCCAAACAGGAAGTAAGTTCAGAGTTCAAAGTTCAGAGTTCAGCAGAGGGAGCATGAGCAGTCAGTATTCCGGTGAGGGCTCCCTCTGCTGGCGTGATGTTACAGAACCCCCCCCCTCTAGGAGCACCTCCAGGTGCTCTACGTGGGCGTCCCCGTGGACGTGGTGCTGGACGGTCAGGTCTGGCTCGATGAAACTCCTCCGTGAGCGAGGGATCCAGAATGTCCACTGCCGCTACCCACGATCTCTCCTCTTGGCCGTATCCCTCCCAATCCACCAGGTATTGTAACTGACCCCCTCTTCGCCGTGAGTCAAGCAGGACGTTCACCTTGTAGGCCGGCGTTCCGCCAATGTCCAGCGGTGGCGGTGGCTCCTGCAATATGGCCTCGGGGTCAGCGTCCCGGTGGAAAGGTTTGAGGAGTGACACATGGAAAGAAGGAGAGATGCGGTAGTCAGCAGGAAGCTCTAATTGGTAAGTGACCTCATTAATCTGTCTTATGATTTTAAATGGGCCAACATACCTGGGAGAGAGCTTCCTGCTCGGCAGACGTAGCTTGAGATCCCTCGTGGAGAGCCAGACCCTTTGCCCAGGTTGGTATGGAGGGTGTGGGCGACGGTGACGGTTACGTTAATCTCCTGCCTCCTCACACGCGTCGACCGTACATGGGCACTGTCCCACACCCTCTGACTGTTACGAATCCAGTCGTTAACAGCAGGCACAGACGATGGTTCTCCTGACCACGGGAACAGGGGAGGCTGGTAACCCAGCACACATTGAAATGGTGTGAGTCCTGTAGAGGAGTGCGTGAGTGAGTTCTGGGCATACTCGGTCCAAGGGAGAAATTCAGCCCAGAAATTCAGAAATTCGATGTTGTTCGTGGCTGCAGTAAGTCCGCAGGTACCTGCCGATCTCTTGGTTCAGCCCCTCCACCTGACCATTTGACTGCGGATGATAGCCAGAGGTTAAACTCACATTGATATCTAAAAGGTTACAAAAGGATTTCCAAACCTGAGAGGTGAACTGAGTTCCTCGATCTGATACAATGTCTTCAGGTAGACCATAGTTTCGAAAGACATGGTGGAACATGGCTTGAGCAGTCTCCATGGCAGTAGGTAATCGTTTTAATGGAACCAGATGACAGGCTTTGGAGAAGCGGTCGACGATGACCAGGATTGTGGTGTAACCATCAGACAGGGGTAAGTCAGTGATGAAGTCGATGGAGAGGTGAGACCAAGGTCGTTGGGGAATCGGGAGAGGCTGTAGAAGTCCCGTCGGCAGGTCCCTGGGAGTCTTGGACTGGGCACAGATGGAGCAAGACTTGACATAATTGGCCACATCTTTGGTCATTGAAGGCCACCAGAAGGAATTCTGCACAAGTTTAAGGGTTCGTGAAATGCCGGGATGTCCCGTGCTGAGTGATGTGTGGACCCACTGGATGACCCGGTGACGTAGTGTCTGGGGAACATATTGTTTGGAAGGGGGGCAGTTCGTTGGTGATGGTTCTGTGAGGACGGCCTGGTGAATTTCCTCCATTATGTCCCAGTTGACCGGAGCAACAAACAAGGCTGGACTTAGGATAGGTTCAGGATTGTAGTTCTGTCGTGGGGGATCATGGCGCCTGGATAGTGCATCTGCCTTGCTATTCTTGGAGCCTGGACGATAAGTGACTGTAAAATGGAATCGTGAAAAGAACAGAGACCATCTTGCCTGACGTGAATTCAGACGTCGAGCAGACTTGACATACTCAAGGTTCTTATGGTCCGTGATAACTTGAAAAGGATGAGCTGCCCCCTCGAGCCAATGTCTCCACTCTTCCATGGCAGCCTTCATTGACAGAAGCTCTTTGTTTCCCACATCATAATTAAACTCAGCGGGGGTTAGCTTCCGAGAGAAGGCACACGAGAAAAGCTTGGGAGGTTGTCCGTGACGTTGAGAGAGCACGGCTCCAATCCCGCAGTCAGAAGCATCGACCTCCACAATGAAGGGGAGTTCTGGATCTGGATGTTTAAGGATGGGGGGCCGTCGTGAAGCTGGTCTTGAGCTTTTGGAAGGCTGCATTGGCGGAAGCGTTCCATGACAACTTCCTGGGTTTTCCCTTGAGTAATGAGGTGAGAGGTGCAGCAATAGAACTGTAGTTCCTAATGAAGCATCGATAGAAGTTAGCAAAGCCCAGGAACCTCTGCAATTCTTTCAACGTGGAGGGCTGCGGCCACTCAGTGATGGCGGTTACCTTAGAAGCATCCATTTCAACACCCTGGTGGCTGATGTTGTACCCCAGGAATGTTGTCTGCTTCACATGAAACTCACATTTTTCAGTCTTGACATAGAGTTGGTGATTAAGAAGCTTGGAAAGAACACTCTTGACGTGAGTGACATGATCCTCTTCATTCAGGGAATAGATTAGGATGTCGTCAAGATATGCGATGACATACTTGTGGAGGACATCTTTGAAGACTTCATTTATGAAGGATTGGAAGACGGCTGGGGCATTGGCAAGGCCAAAGGGCATAACCAGGTATTCGTAGTGCCCCCTGGTGGTGAGAAAAGCTGTCTTCCACTCATCTCCGTCCCTGATGCGTATCAGGTTATAAGCGTTTCTCAAGTCGAGTTTGGTAAATATTTTGGCCTTCCTGAGTTGTTCTAGGGCAGAAGGGACTAGAGGCAGTGGATACCTGAATTTAACAGTGACATTATTGAGGCCTCTGTAGTCGATGCACGGACGCAGACCCCCATCCTTCTTCTCCACGAAGAAGAAGCCGGCTGCAGCGGGAGAAGTAGAAGGACGGATAAAGCCAGCTTCCAGAGCCTCCTTGATGTAGTCCTCCATAGCCTGTGCTTCTTGGCGTGACAGCGGGTAGACTTTGCTTTTGGGAGGACACATGTTGGGAAGAAGGTCTATAGCACAGTCCCAGTGCCGATGTGGTGGTAACTGTGTGGCTTTAACCTTGCTGAAGACCTCCAAAAGCTCGTTATAAACCTTGGGGATCTTTGGTTGGGTCAGGCTCGGAGGGCTCCCCATGCTTGTGGACAGACATGGACTGGACTGCTTAAGGGTTAGACAGTGACTAAAACAGAATGGAGACCAGTGGGTCAGCTCACCCGTGCGCCAGGAGATGTGGGGATCGTGGCAACTTAGCCATGGCATTCCTAAAATTATTTCTTATTTGGGTGAGTCGATCAGATATAGAGAGATGTTCTCTTCATGAAAAACCCCAATTTGCATTTTCAGTGATCGGGTCTGTTCCAGAACTCCTCCTTTGATGGGTTGGTTATTGACAGCCGTAATACTGATAGGTGGAAAGCATGGAATGGTGGGTAGTTGATGTTTCCGGGCGATGTCCGAGTTGATGAGGTTGAGAGCGGCGCCGGAATCTACTAATGCTGTCAACATAAAAGAACCACTTTCGGTAGAAATCTGTACGGGTAATGTGAAGACTTTAACTGGATTTTGTGAAAAGGTGTCCACATTCACCCGGTCTTGTGCTGTGAGGGACCTCCGGGTCTTTTGAGGACACTGTGACTTATGATGACCTGGTTCACCACAATAAAAGCAGAGGTTGTTGATGAACCTTCGTCTACGCTCGTCCTCAGACAGCCTGGTAGATCCTACTTGCATGGGCTCGGTAACACATGGTGCCTCAGGATTCCGAAGTGCAGGTCGTGACATAAGGTGGGATGCATGCGCTTGCTTGGGTTTAGGTGAGTTCCTGAGCAAATTATCAATCTTAACAGTCATGTTAACAAAGTCATTGAAAGAAGATTCCTCACCTCGACATGCCATCTCCAACTGCAATTGGGGACATAGGCTTTCCCAAAACACCCCTTTAAGTGCAGCACCATTCCATCCACTCTGAGCTGCAAGAGTCCTGAATTCAACTGCGTGCTCTGCTGCACTATGTGAGCCTTGAGAAAGGTGTAAAAGACGAGACGAAACATCCCGACCCCCAGCAGGATATTCAAATACTTCTCGGAGTTGTTGCAAAAAATACTCAGGTGAAGATCTAAACTGTTCGTCCGTCTCCCAAACCGCAGCAGCCCAATTAATAGCCTTGCCAGATAATAGTGACATGATAAAAGAGCATTGATCAGAACTAGCATGAGACTGATCCCCCAACGATTCCAAATAAGTGCGTACTTGTCGAATGAACCCTTTACACCGTTCTGCAGAACCATCAAACTTATCGGGAAGAGCAAGTCTTACCGTGCTCGACGTGGTGGAAGGAGGAGAGCAAAGTCGCTGGAGCAGTAGTTCATTCGATGCCTGTAAGTTAGCTAGCTGTTCGTGGTAGCTGCGTAATAGTTCTCCCTGGTAGACAAATGCAGCTTGCAGCTGTGAAACATCCGCTGGATTGAGGGTAGGCGAAGTATTCTGTAAGGGGGCTGAGGCAGAAGCTGAAGCAGGATCCAGTTGCGGATGTTTATTGGGGTTATCCATAATCAAAGTCGAAAGTACAAGCAAAGGGTCGTAATAAACATAGACAGTCCAACCATGCAACACAACAAAAGGGAGAGACGTAAATCAGAGGTCGTAAATCCAGGCAGAGAATCAATATCTAAACAAACAGTCCGATCCAGGTGTCAAACAAAGGGGCTAGGCAAAAATCAGAAAACGAGAACCAAACAATAGGTAAAACACAGGAAAGCAGGTAGTAGAAGAGAATGCTTAGTAGTCAGGTGTAAAGCTGGCAATACTTCACAATGTGGCCATGTGGCAGCAAGGTTTATATAGATGCCAAACAGGAAGTAAGTTCAGAGTTCAAAGTTCAGAGTTCAGCAGAGGGAGCATGAGCAGTCAGTATTCCGGTGAGGGCTCCCTCTGCTGGCGTGATGTTACAGCATCAATGTTTTTTTACAGTGTATGCAACAAGCTGTGGTATTACATTATGGTAATGGTAAGCACTACACTAGTAGATGTTACTTAATTATTATCAATGTTATGTTTTCTGGCTGTTACACACTTAAGAAAGAAAACATAAATCAGGCTAATCACAGCATCTAATGACTACAATTACAAAAAAGTACTGTGTACTACTACGGTTGAATAATGGTATTATATGGTACCATATGTTGTTACATATTTGATTATCCTACTACTGTAACAGTAAAACATTGTTTTACTTTTGCTGTGGTATCCCGGGTTTTTTATATCCCGGTATATTTTTAAGGCAATACCAAACAGAGCTGATAATCCTATTCATTTTCAGTCCATATCCAGAATCACTGTCAGAGGTCCAATGCAAAGTTCATTCAAGAGTGTACAAACAGTAAATACATTAATTGTGGTGATAAACTCTTGTGTGCTCCAAGTACTGGAGTTTATTCACTACTATGAATTTATTTTCTTTTCATATCCCCAAGCATTGAATGACCCCTTTATTTGCCCTTTGAGAGAGAGTTTATCCTGGCACCTGCACCTGTTATTCTGCCCACCTGAGAGCCACAGGTGGGTTCCAGAAGTTGTACCCTTGTAGTGAATTATGTAACTAACTGTCTGAAGGAGGCGTCTCCACGGGTCCCAGTCAAATAGCCATTGTTGTCTCTTTCTCAGACAGAATAAGACAAAAAAAGGTATATAGAGACTATCACAAGGGAAAGCCTAAGGATAACATTGCTTTTAAAGGATATAATATCTCTTCAAGATGAAATTCAGTAAGACAGACTTCTTTGAATTGAGGCGCTGGAGCGACGCCAGGTCTGTAACAATACAGTGGGTAAAGCAGAGGGAGAGAAATGAAGCTATTACACTTTTCCGTGAGCTTGTAACCTACTTCCATAGGTGACACATTTTCTCCTCTGATACCTGAGGCACAAGTACTGTGTGGATTAGTGAAGTAGCCAGTACAGTGCCCTGGATCAACACACATAAGAGGCCACATACTTTGCTGAATAAAGCCATGACAGATATTAAAACTAATATCTCAGGGTTCCTAAAGGATAAAAATGAAATCCTAGTCTCGTAATGCCAGCCATATCGGTTCAATTATCTGGTTTTCATGTGTTCCTCAATGCAGACCATTGGGACTTGGGGTGGGAAAGGGAGAGAGCTGCACCTTGTTTAAATAGTGTCATCTTAGCTGGCAATCCCCATCTATTATTCCATTGGAGCAACAGACTCCATAAATATCCCCTCTGATCAGGCTGTGAAAGGAGCAGGTGAAGTTACTCTGACGATTAAGTTACATCTACTTGAAAGCATACTTTTTTATGTGTGTGATTTGTTTAGTTGTAATTACTAAACAGTTTTTTGTCTCATGAATAAATAGTATAATATTTATATATATAAACAATAAAACATGCACACGCTATGCAAAGAAAAAATCTTAATCAGTATTTTTATCTGTAGAAGTATCTAAAAACCTTTATCATTAAAAAGTTTTATTCTCAAAAATGTTACTTTTAAAAATATGTTTTTGAAAAGTTT
The DNA here is from genome assembly GCA_036877525.1 of Chromobotia macracanthus. NCBI lineage: Eukaryota > Metazoa > Chordata > Actinopteri > Cypriniformes > Botiidae > Chromobotia > Chromobotia macracanthus. Next base: position 3,372,347 of record JAZGTH010000036.1, read on the forward strand.
TGCACATATATGACAACACTGTCAAAACAATCCCCATACCCACAGATCTGCAGAAACAACAAAAAATTCTGTATTGTGCATGGCCAGTAGTTGACAATGTCACTTAATACATAACGCGAATAACATCACTGTCTTCACAAATTCACATTCTTATAGTTTACATGGTGATGATAACAGTATCCCCAGCATTAACAGACTATTTGCTCACTGAGTAAATTAATCATGGCCAACCGCTAGCACTGGAATGCCGTTGGTAACTGAAAACCTTTGCTTTTGCATAATGCTATTTTTGTATCTGCAGCCAATATAAGGTCCAAGACCACTACCATGTTGTCCCAAGGCAAAACTAAGAGAATTGAAAGAATGAAGTTTATTTTTCCTAATGAAAAATATTTTTTTGAGAAGGAAAATAAACTGATCTTAAAATTATATAACATTTGCTTCTCAAGAAAATGTATAGTTTTAGGAATGTTTATATGTTTTTAATGAAAAACAAAACAAAATACTGATTAAGAAAATGTTTGCAGTGTAGATATGAGACAGAAAGAAGCATCTAGTTAGGAGTGAGATGAGTGTTTGGGAGGCCTTTGGAAATCCAGCTGTTAGTTTTATAGCATGCGGGTGGTCTTAGACACAAACACCCATACACACACACACACACACATATCACTCCTACAGCTTCTCAGCAACAGAATTGATGTACATTAAACCAGGCACAGATCCATGCAGAACAGTGTCTTAAAGGCAAAAGCTTCCAGCTAAGATAAGAAATTTACATGTCAATGAGAAACAAATCCTGCACATTTGTCTAGTGCATATATTTTTCAGACAATAGAAGTTTTCTACATCTTTTAAAGTTTAAAAGGACTGAATTTAAGGATGTATTTGTCTCAGTTTGTGTCTCTGTGAAGAACAGGTGTGATCTCAGTGTTATTTCATTGTGTGGTGAGATCTCAGCACATAGAAACAGCTGTGGCTCTGAGTGAAAGACTAGTTTGAAGGTCACTTTGCCCATTATGAATTTGCTCCCACTTTAAACTGAAACCATTTTGAACAAAATGACAGGATGATAAATGACTTAAACTTATGATCTCACGAAAACAACAGGATAAAGAAAATGAAGCCTTAGGGTTGCCTAACCTAACCTAACCTTACTTTTGACAATTTCCACCCTCAGAATTTTTTTGTAATTAAGTGAAAGTGACATATTTGTTACTGTATGGTAACCCATACTTGAAATGTGACCTCTGCATTTAACCCATCCAGTGAATAGTGAACACACACACACTGCAAGTCATGAACACACACACACACCTGGAGCAGTGGGCAACTATCATTGCAGCGCCCAGGGAGCAACTGGGGGAAGGTGCCTTGCTCAAGGGCACCTCAGTTGTTTCCTGCCAGTTGTGGGAACTGAATCTGCGACCCCTGGTTTATAAGTCAAACTCTCCAACCATTAGGCCACAACTGCCCCCCAACAAAATGTGTGTGTGTGTGTGTACAAGTGATACAGTTGTACAGTCATTAACCCCAGATGCACTGAAAATGAATTTGCAGGACTATTCAATTTAATGAAATGCACCTAAAACCATCTTTTGATAGAGGCAATGAGCAGAGTCAAGTTTACCCACATGACTACAGCGGTTTCTTATGTGTTGATGGGAGAGTCAGATAATGCACTCACTCAAAGATGGAGGGGTACAGTAAGAGAAAGAGGGGGAAAAGACTGGCTTGCTTGTTTTTGAACCCTTCTCTCTTAACAGATGTTGTTAATTACACAAGCGTGTTTGACAAAGAGTTCAAATTGCACTGTTTTCAACTAAAACAACTCACACACAATTATTCTGCCAAGGTTTGTGTGCGTTGGCACGTCATTTCATCGCTACTATTGTTTAGTTAGTTATTAGTGCCTGTTTTCTCAGTGGGTGTGTGTTTGTATGTGTGGATTTACTTACCATATACTGTGGACAAATTTGTACCGAAGAGTCAGCAAAACCTGACAAATCTGAGCAAAACCTTCTTTTGTGTCCTCATTTGTAGAAAAGCTATAAAATATAGCAAATAAAGTTTTTTAAAAATTGTAGAAATTCAGAAAATTTTCTGTTAGGGTTAGAGTGTGGGTTAGGATTAGGTCATATTGTTTATAGCTAGCTGTGTATAAAAACAATGAAAGTCTTTGAAACATCCCCATTTAGATAAATAAGTAAACGTGTGTGTGGTGACCGGCTTCATGTGGGCCCTATGATTACTAAATATAGCCCTGTTAATGCGCTGTTCTATACACTGTATAGACAGCCAGTGAGAGCTGTACAAACGCTTCCCAACGCAGTTAGATTTTGCAGATTTAAATGTTGGTGCTGTTTTGAAACTGATAGCTAAATCATGATCACCCAGGCCATATAAAGCCTCTGAAGGTGTGCTTCAGCGTTTTATCAATGAATCAACAGCTGATTGTTAAAGATGAAGTACACCAACAAACACAATCTTTTTTTCAAACAGGTTTTCCAAACATTATTTGGATCTTATAGATTATCCTGCTGGTAAATTATATTTTGCTTTAAGCATTTTTTGTTTTGTTTAAGGAAATTCTTGTACCAGAGGTTGCTCGGACAGACAGATCACAACAATGTAGGAATACAAGACAATACAGTAATAAATGAAGCAGTAAAAATACCCACAGTAAGTAACAGAATATGAAAAATATAGGTGATGTATTTCAATAAAAAAATACAAAAATAAATACAATAAGTAGAAAAGCAGAGTGGAAAATAGGGAGGGACATTGCACACAATATTGAACCTTACATTGCACGATATTGCACACTCAAAAATGGTATTGCCTATTGTTATGGGTAGTTGTATAAGTTCGCAAAGATGATGAATAAACAGACATAGCCTTTAACCTATGAAAACTCAAGAGCAACGGAAACACACACCTCAGCATTGACTCATCATTGATCTGAGGAACAAAGGCCCTAAAAGAACAGGTGAACGGAACAGGGTCACAGAGGAATTAACCAAAAACACAATAAAACAAAATAGCACACATTACACCCACTGCATTGCACATTATTATTCACAGATATACTGTCAGTGAGATTGAAAAAAATAAAAAGAAAGAAAAGTATAATAAAAAATGTAAAACAAATTTGTAAAAAAAAATTTACATATTTTGTTTAGTGCATGTATGTACATTTTATGTTTTCCATGGAAGAACATTTTTCTCCTCATTCTCATATATTTTGTTTACAACGAAATATATGAAAAATACATGCTGCATTACAATATTTTATTATTATTTAAATTGGCACAAATTAAAGACAGTAAAAAAATTATGCTAATGAGAATTGGAGAAGTTTATGCTTCACTGTCATGAAAATAAAGTAAAAAAAATCCATTAGTCACAAAAAAGTCTTTAAAAATTAGACTTATTTCAATTATGACGTCAATATGTTCCTGAAGGTTTTAATAAATAAATAATGTGAATAGTTTTGAATAGATAACAGTGAAAAGTAAATAGTTAAATTATTGCATCAGATTTATATAGAAACCTTAGGAAGTGATGTCATCCTAAAGCCTAATTTCCAAAACAAAGAGAAGGTCTATGTCTATTTCAATCATCATCAGTTTTCTGGCTTATCGTCTGAGCAAATACGGTAACAGTATACTGCTGTGGTGTTCGCAGCACATGGAATGAACTGCTATCAGAAAGCCAACTTTACATAAGCTCTCTTCACACAAGCGCTGATAAAGGGTCTTCTCTTGGGATTCTAATACAATGCCACTGTTCTTCCTGTGTACACACAAAAGGCACATCAATATCCTCTCATTATCTGAGTCAATATTAGCAGGGAGCTGTTTGGCCTTGGTGTCACTGAATCAGCGCGGCTGGGGTGGGCAGGTGCTTTGGTTCTGTGTGAAGATTCTAGCACACTGGATGAGCACATTATGTGTACATGTGTGGGTCTGAGGCGCCTTGTTTGTGTCACCTTGGCTTCCATCCCAGGGACACAGTGTGGGTTGTTATTCAGCGCTGTTTACCCAGCGCTGAATCCCTGGACCTCACAAAACTCCTGAAAACATAACTGTTCCATACAAACATCCTTATGATTGGCATGCGGAGACATAGAGACTAAATGACCAGTAAACAGCCAAGAATGTTACCTTTTTATCTTTTCAACTTGTATGTCTCTTTCAGGTCAACATTTAACTAACCATATTTATTTTATTAACATCTGTCTCTGGTCTTACTGTACACATAATACATTGGTGCAAATTATTCTGAAGTTAAAAAAGTTTGTATTCTTTGATCAAAATTAAATAACTCATTCTATCTCTAATGACACATCCAATTTTATGGCGCAGACATTTTAAGGAAACCGACCATGCAGCAGCAGAAAAGCGATTGTTCAGCCATTGTTCATTATTTATTAAAATGCATCAATTACAAGCATTTGTAATTTGTGTGTCATAATTTGTGTAATCGTCTACAGCCACTTCACAAATAACCCAGCATGCTTTGCATTTGACCTCAGCATCAGGCTAAAGATCAGGCTGGAAGATCATTCTCCTCAGTGTCAGCTGTGTTGTGAGAGTAAAGTCACACCTGCAATTTCCCACCCAGGTGATAGATGATGTTTCTTTAAACTCTAGAGACCATGGGTTTCAGAAACTGCCTGATTGCTCTCTCTTGAAGTACAATGGGCTTCAAGGGGCAGAGCATCTCTGACTGGGAGAAAACAGCTTGATTAATTAATGACACATCTGGCTTATAGGAAGACAATAATGGGGTCGAGCATAATAGTTATAGTTGTAATAGTTGTATATAGAGTAATAGTTGTATTGGCAGTCTTCATTTAATGCATTCCCTTCAATGCATTATATTGGTCTGGGACTGGATCAGCTACATTTTATTGTGGAAGGAGATTTTTTTTATTACAAAGCACAACATATGGTATTTTTGTTATACCAAACCAGACTAATTTGTGTTTAGGCTTTCCTTGCTATTAGAACAGTTGTACCTGTTTGGTGTGGTGGTTTTAAAGTCATGCAGACTTGACCAGCAACACCATCTTAAACCAACAAACCATCTTAATCGGATGCAAAACACTGTGCAACTTTTCTGCTCTTTGCAATATCAACAGCATTTTATGTCAAACTGTATGATACACTGATGATCTCAATTAAGACATTAGTCATGATTTCACTGAAAAAAAATGTCTGTAAACAGTGTCTGTGTAAATGAGTTCATGGATCACTCATTTTCTTGAGAGAAGTTTTATAGAATGATCATAATGCTAAATAACAAGCTCTCTAAATAAAACAAGATAATTTTGTACACCTGTCTTTTTTCTCTCTCACTCTCACACACACACACACACACACACACACACACACAAACACACACATAAACATTATTGTTTATTGCTTCTATTGGTTGTATATTATATAAAAACAGTCACACTACAGGACAAAGGACCAAAAATCTCAGGCGCTGTCAAAACCTAATCACTCATCTGTGAGATTTTCAAACTAAGCGATCCAACACTGATGACTTTAATACTTGCCAACTAACAAACAAAATCTTTTACGGCCTTAAAAGATTTGGGCAAAATTGTGGCAAAACTATACCCTTTTATATGTTTGTTTGTAATCCTCAGAAAGGATTGTAGTAACAAAGTAAATCATTTTATCTTCAATAAATGGCTATGGATGTTAAATATGAGGGTACCTATGTCACATATCCACAATATGTGTCTCAGAAAAAGAGTCTTGCTTTCAGGTGTAGCGGGTTCACTTGTCACGTGAGCTTTTTGCCTGGTATTTTCTTTTGCTACAGAAGCAGGTATGACACAGATATAAGATCTTTAAAGGAGAACAGATACATTTACAGCCCGCGAGGGTCAGTTAAGCTGCTTGTCAAGTGCTCCTCTTTAGATTTGGCCCTGCAGCACAACCATGATGTCAGAGTGACAGTCTAGACAGCAGCTGTCTCACCGAGAGCTTTCCCAACTCCACACGAGATGTCTTTCCCTCCTACATGCACCAATCATTTATTTCTATTCAGGGCCAGTTGAAGGAGAACCGCTTTCACTGCATAGTTTGCTTGAAGATAAGGGATTCATTGGACCGTGTGCCCTGAAGAAACATTCCATTAAAACCGTCTTTAAAGTAAACATAGGCATTGATGCTTTCAGGCATAGACGTGTTAAACAGCACCTGTTATAACTTATATGGAGGCTAAACAAGTTTAAGAGCAGTATTAGAAAAGTGAAATTTAATATTTGCATTGAAAAATTTATATGTCTATACAACTATATGTATACATGTACATACACACACACACACACACACACACACACACACACACACACATATATATATATATATAGAGAGAGAGAGAAAATTGTATAATTTTATATATACAATTTGCTAATAACATAGGTAGAGTTTGGGGGAGTTCAGATTATGCCTCACAAAGGCCCCTGCCAGTTTTCTCCCAAGGCCCCATCCCTCCCCTGCCTTGCCTCCTACTACCATTGTTTTTCATAGCTGTACACAGTAATAGAGAGTGGAGATTGTGATGCTTGTATTTAAACCATTCTCATTCAGAAGTTAGGGCTCTGAAATAAGCCTAAATAAAAAAAATCAATCACATGTATGACAGAAACAAATAATATTAAATATTATCTCCATTATCTCCAACACTTACTGTACAATACTGCAGGCTCTTAATTATTCACTTCAACTAAAGAACTGAATACAAAGTCATAGCTTTGTCCTTTTTTAATGGGATCCAGGCTTTAAAGCTAATGTGAGACATGATAGTTGTGTAACGTTTGTTCAGTATAGGTTAATCATGGGGCCAGAATCAAATCCTGAGATAATGTAGTTTTTATAGATGCAACTGCCAGTGAATGCCCTTCTTTTTAATTTTGTAAAAAACAATTGACTTCTTTTTTCTTTGTTCTGTGGGAAAAACCCAACCCCACATGAAAACAATGATAATTATTTACAATAAAACCTTAATAAAATGTTCACTGTAATTACTACAATGTGTATAGTAAACCAAAGCGAAACCACTCTTTACACTACTGTTGCTATAGAACATTTAAAGTCCTGCATGAACAGTCGTCCATGTAAAAACCATCACTTTTGAACAGAACTTGGCATTTGTGAATCAAGTATTTTTCTGTCAAAATGCGCCCCATCTGTGACTCAGATTCTGCAAGTTTGACCAATCGGTAAAAGTCCTTTTCTTTTTACAAAATGCTGACAGTTATATTGTTACACAGGCTACAGTAATGCATATCATTAAATGCTAATACCCTAATGTTGTGTTGTGATCACAAATTAATGTTTTATAAAATTGGGCAGAATCCCCCAACCACACACAAAATCTTCTAACACCAATGCTAAATGACATGCTACATCCTACTCTGAATAGAATTCAAAACAGAAAATTTCCCCAAAGACCACGACTTTGGGACACTAACAATATTATACCTAAATAATCATGGAATTTCACCATCAAATGTAAACTAAATTTTTTTGTCTTTCGAAAATTCCTTTGATCTTTCAAATGTTTGGAATCTATCTGGCTCAAAAATCTGAGGGGACACACTCAGAATAAAAGTGTATGATGCCACTGAATATCAGGGTAATCAAATTCCAGCCCTATAGTTATTTAACTACCAGCATCTTAACTAGTGTGTGTGTGTTATTGTTGGTATAACCTGCACTGTTTGTGCTACAGACATGAATGATTTCTCAAACAAGTAAATTGATACAGTAAGTAACCCCCTAGCTCTAACACACTAGAAACTCTATAGCAACGCCTTGGTAACCAGCTGTAGATTACAAACATTATGGTGAGAGATTTTGTGCAGGCAAACACCACTTTAATTTTCCTGAGAAAATGTAAAGATCTAGAATTATAGGAATGTGGTTAGTCAAAATTTATCCGTTAAATAAAACATCAGGTTAGGTTATTGAAAAACGTTAGGTTGTCTACTAAACAGTAAAATGAGTACCTTTGAACACTCTTGCAACTATTATTGGCGCTCATGCTGCTATTTATTGTAATTGGTATATCTGTCACCAGACTCAGTGCTAATTTGTTTACAGTTTTAAGAGGTTTAGAAGCATACCAGACCTATGTAGTATGCCGATATGTTCAGCAGTTAAGAAAATATGCTGTCTTACAGCGTCACCTAGTGGTCACTTCATGCTACAGTGTTTTTATACTGTACAAGTTAGTAAAAACTGCATTCTTAGCAACTGATCTATTTTTACGCTAATGTTGAACAAAAGGGGAGAGAGCAGGTCATTGGTTACTGTCTGACTGATAAATGCATCCGGCAGCAACAAGGATTTCCTGTCTTTAGACATCCTGTTTATTTTCAAAAAATAAGTCGGTAATTTTATAAATAAATGTCTTAGAGTATTCATATAAAGAAGGGACCCAGCTGTGAAACCTTATTAAAGAGGTTTATTTTTAACATAAATCTCTTTTTTTATCAGGGCAGTAAAGTGTGGTGTTTTGAGTGTATTGAGTATAGAGTGGTGGTCATTGTTGGAACGTTTAGTGAAAGATTAATTTGTATCTCAGTGAGTCTGAAAAACAATCGGAGGTCTGCATTAAGAACAATCACTGACATGGTGCTTAGAGGTTATATTCTTCTAGTCAGCCAGTGTATTGGATTCTGGAAGGGGAGAGTCTGCTGTTGTCCTGCTGCTTCATTCAGATCATAAAAGTGAAGGGCCCAGAGTTTACTGCACCCTTAACCATTGTTACAGTGAACTCAGATCAGTGTTCAGTCTGCTGCAAACACAATCCCCACATACACCATAAAACACAATCATGACACAGAGTAGACAGCCTCCCCTCACCTTCTATAAAGCATTTATTTCATTGCAGGGGAGAACAGAAGCTCAAATACCTTTCCACAACTTAAACTCACACCAGACATTACAACCCAAAATCACTTTTGATAATATACTTCAAACTGTGTCAGTACTGTTGTACAATCACAGTATCAGATGCAAACCAAATGATTACCATAATAATATACCATAATATTTGCATTGTAATGAAAATTATATCATAGTAATACAATGGTTCATATTCAGGGATTTTGGTGTCTGTATACAGTTCTTACTTTAATCTACTTATATTTAAATATGCTTTGAACATTACAATATACTGAAACTGATCTTACACCTTATATAAAAGAATCACTGTAAATTCTAGGTAATTACTTGTTTTTACTTTTTACATTTTTACGTTTTTTACTTTTACAAATTATTTTTGTCTCATTAAACAGTAATGTGTGTGTGGTGAAGGTAACTTAAAGCTTTCCTTTTTCTGTTGACTAACATTTACAGTGTGACTTTTTGTTAGAATATCTATTATTTTATGTAAGTTGTGTTTTGAGCTGGGGTTAGCATGAATACTCATAACATGCAAACAGTTCAGTGACACAAATCCTCTCAGACAGTAATTAGGACAATGTACATGTACTAAACATGTAAATGTGTTACTATATTGCACTGTATAAACGTGCTACTATATAAGCCACTGTTTAAGGTGTAATAAAGGATAATGACCATAGGACAAATGTTGGTCAGCTGCTTTTCTAATGTCAGCTGTCGTTTACTGGGTGGAAGTCACAGCGCAGATTTGATCCTGCTCATCTGCCTTACAAATGCACAACACACACTTTCCTCTACAGTACGTGTATACAGGCAATCCTTAAAACCTATAATCGGTCATTTGGGACAAATCTGAATTCACAACATTCAGCTACAAGGCAGAAACATTCTTCAGGAAATATATGCGACAGCTGTGCCTCACACTCCCTAACGCTGCTGAATAAACCACTGTCTTGGATCAAATCCATTACACACTACCTCAGTGTGAGATCCATCACTAGAGAAAAACCTTTAGAGGGTTTGTGGCCTTCCAAAACTTGTCAACTACTTCAAAACCCTAACAAGTATTCTGTGAACTCTCACACAGGTTCCCTTTAAATTGTAACAAATTTGCCAACATGCTGCTGACAGGATAATGTGTAGAGTATGAATGATAAAAAAACTAAATCAGAACCTTGCATCCATAGACCGTAGACATCATATTCAATGTGTTGTGGACAAAACTGAGGTTTCATATACTGGTTCATATACTATCTAAAATCCAAATATAAAGAAAATATATTTTGCTCAAAGAAAATAATACATATATATATACATATACTGTTGTTACTGATCTCGTTCCCATTTTCTAAATTGCTATGTGAAAATATTTCTGTATTGTAAAGTGTTTTAAATAATAAATTACTGCAATACATAAATGAGAATTTAATGAGAATCAGTATTACAAATAATGGACTTATAAACTTAAAAATAAAGAACAGTAGTCTTGAATGGACACTGTTGAATCATTTTGATGGATTTTGTTTTTATTTATTTAATTTTTTTGCCAAGATGCCAGAATATTCTTTTTGCCAGTCAAATGCAAAATATCATTTTCTTTTTCCAAAATATAATTTATTATTTTCAGCTATTAATTTGGGATGAAGTATGACTTGGACAAATTTTTCATGAGATTCATTCAAATATAGCATCATTTCTAACTTGAGTCTAGTTTTTTGCAATAGGAACACTCCAACGTTCTCATAAAAGATCATTTCAGAATTCATGGAGTCACTTGTAGCCATGAACACAAGCTTAAGACCCTGATCAAAAACCTGAACACATGCCTTTAGCATGCTGTAAGTTTTTTAATGTAAAACCCCTGTGAATTGAAGAAAAAGAAACGGAAGAGGAAAAGAGAGGGGGAGATGTTCGCGGGCCCTTGGGCTCCAAGGTAGGAAACGGGCTCACAGCCGAGTCTGACTTTCAAAAGCAATTTGTCCCACTCAGCCCAGCGAAGGTAAATAAAAGTCTCTTATCCTGATTAATCTATCCATCTGCACCCAACAAGGTGAATGGAAGGTGGCACAAATGAGGGAGAAGAATGTTTGGTGTGCTAGTGTAAACAGCCTCTGGGTTGACTCCACTCCATCACTCATGGCAGGGACGGCCCCTCTTGGGCCTGGGCCCCGACCATTTATTTAGAGCCAACAACAGCACCAGTGAGGTCATGAGTAGTGATTAGACTGGAGTAAGGGGGAGGAAATCCAAGTGAGTCTGGGTTCTTCCCACAGCTGTTTTTTTTCCCCGTTCCTTCAGTCGAGTTTGAAATAGTATATCTCTTGTACTGGTACTCTATAAATTTATAGAGCTCACTGCATACAGTATCCCACAATGCAATGCACTTGACCTGCCATGTCCAATGCAGATTTAACTGAAAGTTTCATGTTAGGAATATGATTTAAAATCTCCTTGACCCATTATTTGATTGAACTGCCAAGGTAAGACATTTTTAGACAAAATTCAAAAATATTATAATATATATATATAACAAATCTATAAAAAATTGCAAAATAATTGCTTTTAGAGTTAAAGCTGGAGACTCTTGACTCGCTTAAATATTTGAATAATGTTTTGTAGACACATAAACAATGTTTTGTGCCTACATATGAATTTCTTTACAAAATATTTTTTTAATTAAGTCATTCATTTTAGACTGTTACTGGACTTATGAGGACTTTTTATGAGCAAACCACTTTTATGTTTTGGTTTTATTTTTTGTCCCATTTGGAGCCTGACATTTGTGCTCTGTAAAAAAAAAAAAAGAAATAACACGTGTTGGAATGACATGGAAGAAACCGTTTTCTTTTTGGGTTTAACTGTTTCTTTAACAAAAGTGTTGAGTCCAGTCATCTGTTACCGTTACATCAGCAGTTACTGCTTCAGGTTATGAGACACTGCAATACTTCACTGGGCACAGCTGCAAGCCAGGAATTCTTAAATGCTAAATAGATAGAGTGCACATATTCCTTTTGGCTGTGCTGGGTGAAGTTTTATGAGTCTACCATAGGCAGTAAAAAGTTCTTCGACAGACCACCTCAGCCCAGCTCTTAACTTTTCCTCATGGCCCTGTTCCCCCCCACACATGCTCAAAGTCACTGACAGCATTATTAGTGCTGGCCTAGAGATGAGGGACGCTGGCTGACCTTTTCACACTTACCCTGAACTCACCCGAAGCCATTCATTTGTAATTTGCTCCATGAAAAGCTCTGCTTTTGGTCACACATTTGAACACATTGTATAAATAAATGGGCGAAGAAAAATCAAAAAGTATTACATTGCCACCACGAAACTAGCCTCTACTTCTTTGATTGTGACAAGTGATTTTTGTCATAAAATGTAAGCATTGGGCAATATTATATTTCATTATCTTAGTGAAAGTGATTAGAGCTTTATTGAGGCCAATGTAAATTTGCGTTGACACTTGTATTGTTACACAATACTAATACTGTTTTATGTACTTAAAACAGCAAACAGCAAATTATACATAATTACATGCAACTAACCCTTAACCAAACCCTGATCCTAACCCTATAGTAAGTACATGGTGTTAATTAACATTACTCAGTACTTAAATGTATTATTACACTGTAACAAGGACACCTCAAAATAAAGTGTAACCACATTTGCTTTAGTCATGATTTTATGACATGTTCCCAGCTGTTTCAAAGCCAGGATTCCCACTGGTAAATTCATGTGGATTTTTGCATTATGACTGCATTACCTAACCTTTCTTTCTTTGTCTGCTTACTCTGAAGCGTTACAAGAAGAATGCAATATTCCACATTATCTTGAGACATCAGGCAGTTTAATAAAGTTCTGAAGCAACACCAACAATAGTCATTATTAATCTCTCCACCAAGCCTAGGGAAATTATTTCCCTAGACCCTCCAGTTTTCACGATTACTTCCATGTACAAACTGCCATTCAAAGGCTTTCCGAACATACAGTATAAAACACCAGGTCCCAAAGGCTTTGCTGTACAGGTAAGAGCACATTCAAAGCATAATGGATTTTGAAATGTTTCACTGCCCTCTGTAGGCCTGTGGGTGGTTTACCAAAATGTTACACACTGCTAAAGGTGTTGAAGACTGCCAAATGTTGAATTTATGCACCACTGAATGTAGTGAAATGTAGTGATTACATTTTTTAAAAAGTTTTTTAAATATGTATATATTAGAACCAAAATTTTAAAAGACATACACTCACATGAGATGGATCGGTTGTCTTGATAAAAGCTGTTTATTTGTAAGCTGTTTATTTAAGATTTTCACATCTCATAATAGGTTCCAAACCATGGACTAAATATTAATCACTATCATTGTTAGCAAACACTAGTAAGTATGTGTATGTAAATATGCTTTGTTTAGTTATTTATACTAAAAATAACAGGATGAAAACAGAGAGCTTTGCTCATTCTTTAGTGGGGGACTTAAAGTTAGCTAAGTTACCTTTTATATTTTAACCATCTGCTGTAACCATTATTTTAAATCTTATATAAGATGATTATGTCCAAAAACATATTCAATCTACATGCAGCCGAACTATTATAAACTATACGAATAAAATTGTTGAATTAAGATTAGACAAAAATACCTCCAAATGATAACAGATTTAGAAGGTTTAAAAATCAAAATAAGAGGTTTAAAAATGGAACTGTTAGGGTCCACACAGAACACTTCGGATAATAAAACCCATATAAAATAAACTGAAATGAAAACAATGCTTCTTTAAGGAAAACAAGAAAAAAATTTAGAAATCTTTTTTGTTTAACTTGCATTGAGTTTCTTCTTTAGTCCGAAATGCATTCCTCTCTTGAAAAAATGATACTGCTTAACACCCCTGGAATATGAGCAATACAGCAGTAAACAGTCACATAATAAACACTGAGCTTTAAAGCTGTTCATCTTTGCAGTGAGACCATATTTGTTGTGCACAATCCCAGAAGCACAAGGCACACAAAAATGCATGCCATGTGTGTTTAATAGTCAGTTAATTAAACCTCTTGTGTTTTCTTTTGTTGGAATGCCCAGCTGTATCCTTCCTTTTCTTGTCCTCTGCATCCCACAATGCATTTCTCACAAACCGCGACGCTGCATCTGTGTTGAGACGGGCAGCTTTTCTTTTGTCTGTGATCTCCTTAACTTTATTCATGTAGGTCCTGATTCTGTCCTGTGAGGTAAAAGAAATCTATTCTTGAACTACGAATTATTAACAACTCTACTGCACAATTTATAAACCATAAAGTCACATCTTCTAAAAGTGGTGACATGTCTCAATAAGAACACATCACAACATTTTTATTCAAAGGAATGTTCTGGGTTTAATACAAGTTAAAAGAAACATACAAAGCATGTATGCCCTGTATTTAGACTAAAAAACGTGAATGCACATTGGTGCATGAACACATGAATTGCATTGGTGACATAGACATTTCTGTTTTTAAACCCTTAAAATGGACCTTTGTACTTCCATCCTAAGTGCATTATTGTAACCACATGTCGACTGAGCTCAGCTTGTATTGAACCCAGAACATTCCTTCAAGAATGATAAGGTGATACAGTTTTGCATTTGGACAATCTTCCCTTACCAATTCTTGTTTGATCCCATGCTCTTTTGGATTGACTCCTTGTGTCACCAAATACACTAGGAAGAAAAATTAAATCTTATCATAACCTAAAAAACTTTTTATAACACATGATAACTAAACCACTTCAGTTTAAAGACTTACTCCAGAACATTGAGTTAAGGGCATATGCAGACATCAGATCCAATTTAGCTTGATCAAGAGGCTCCAACTTGAACAAAGCACAACATAAAAGCATTATAAAAAAACAATTTATATCTGACAGGTCATAACATTGATTTGTGCATGTGCTGCTGCTTACTTTAAGCAGATGGTTGTTTCTGGATACGGACACAAGAGTCTGGACCATATTCTGAACAGAGCCCACAGAGGAGTTGAAATCATTGAGGTTTTCCTCAATTTCAGTAGGATAATCCTCCGCTGGACCTTCATCAGCCATTGTCTGTCAAAAAATTAAAAAAACATGAGTATCTCTTCTTTGGTAAATCCGGGTTCTCACGGTTTTTGACTATTACGTTCCAGGACTGGACGTCACAATTTAAATTTCTTATTATGTTTTTTTCATGATCTTGAGATCTGTAGTACAGCATATGCATATAGTTAGGAGAGAGATGTTTGGAGTTACATACCAGATTAACGTTTATCATTTATATTTGAAAACACAAAAATAATAGTAGGAATTATTTTCTAAGACAGATAGAAAATACAGATTGTATACCTAGCGAACGAACGTGTACGGGTTACGTGTAACAGGTTAAATATAAACGCCAGTATGAAGATTTCTAACTGTATGTCCACGTGTTTTGTAGACAGGGTTATAGCATCACATTAGCATCACATTTAGTAATCCCGCCTACAATTATATGAGAACCCCTTTAGAGAAACTTATTAAACGCGGTTTACATTAATAAAAACAACCCGTTATGTATTGGTTTTATGTGATTTTTAAGTCCTCACCTATAATCAAACAAGACACTCCACCTCCGCCGATATGAGCACAAAAATTACATGCCACGGATTTCAAAATAAAAGCAATGACCCTAAATTTGCAAGGCTGCGAAGACCATTTAACAGTTTTTATTTTTTAAAAAATAGCGATTGTTTATTTTAATGCCTTTACTGTACATTTTTATTGAAATAAACAAAGATGAATAAAATATATTTATTTAAATTAATTCGCTTAGTTTAGCAAATCACATGTTGATTGTTTATATTCATTAAAATAGCATAAAATATATTATAGCACCTTGAAACTAAACAATAGCCAAAACATTGCAATCCTGTTTCTACAATTAATTCTATTAATATATTCATTTTCTTCCTAGGGTGTTTTTGTATTGTTGTAAAGCAGCCTTACAGAGAATATATTTTAGCATGACAACAAAAAAAACAGTGACGCTCTACAGAGACTACATTTAAGCAGAAAAACATATCAAAATATATGAACTGTAAAAAAAATAATCAACTGTTTTATTTTCGCGTTCAGTCTCGTTATACACATATAATATACAGGACTTTTAACATGTCATTGGGTTTTTAATTTGAAATCGTGACGAATTTAGTCACTATTACCATTTCCTAGTACACTTACGTTATGTACTACTACTCAGGATCAGATAAAAGTTGCTGTTATCATGTACTGAGATACGCTGTGTTTTCATTGCCTGTCTGGAAAATGATGACTTCAGCTCAAATCAAGCTATTGGTGAGTATTTACGTTTTAGAAAGCGCTAATAATGTTTTATTTTATGAGCAGTTTTGCAGATTTGAGTTATTTCATGTGATAAAGAATGTCATATACCTGATCATGATGTCCCGGTGTTGTGTAATACTCCCGTGAAACCTTTTACAATGGGCCGAGCACACATGAGTATTTATAGAAAACACACTCTTTAATATCACAAATAACAAGCGCTGTGTCACAAAACCTAGTAAGCTTCATACCTGGACAGTAACTTTTGGCAATATGGCAAATTAATGTTAATTTGTGATGGGATGTCAATAGAAGGGAATTTGATCATAAGTGTGCTATGTTTGTATTTTCCTAGGCAGCTGTCAGTCTCTTTGTTCTCTGTCTCTGGTGTCGTGACTGAGTCCCAAAAACCCTGAGCAGAGAGTGTTGCTTGTGCGAGCGCTGCATTTAAAACATCAGCAGTACTAGAATGCTTGTGATGCATGAGCTGCAGATGAGAGAGAAGGAGATTGTGCTGCCTGACACACTTTTGTGCTCTGCTCTGTAGGGTGTGAAAATTGGCATATTGTGAGTAATACAGTGGAGATGACTTCTCAGGTGAACTCTCCATCTCTTGCAGACATATAACTCCTAAATTTTAACTTCTTATCTGTATTCTGAGCTGACAGTGTCTCTTATCCAGAATAATGCTTTAATGGTAGACTGATGGTAACTTTACACCAGGAGAAGAACTGAGGTTCAGGTAAGATCAATACATTCCTTCTTTGTTTTTGTGTTTGATGTTCAAGGTTTTATTTTATGGTTGGTATTTTTAATTGCTATATTTATGGAGTTATATCTAGTTTATATTGTTTTAATAAGGTGTCCCTGTTTTCTGTCTCCTCCAGCTTTCATTTTTCTCCTGTTCACCCCTCACATATTACATTTACAATATTTACACCTCCTTTTCCTTCTCACAGCTCACTTTCGCTTCCTCCATGCTTTCTCTCTAAGGATGGATGGTAAGCATTCAATGCAGGCTAGTGTGAACTCCTCCTACATTCCCTCTGATAACTCCTCCATGTGTGATGAAGAGCAGTCTGAGGGTGAGGCCGTGGGGGACAAAACTTCCCCACTGCTCGCGCGGCAGCAGCCCTGTGGGCTGTTGGCAGCCCGCTGCTGCCCGGATGACTCCTACAAAATGGTGTACTTCATCTTCTTCCTGATGGGCATCGGCTCTCTGCTGCCATGGAATTTCTTCATCACAGCCAAACACTACTGGCTGTACAAGCTGAGTAACAATTCCAGTGCCACAGGCCATGAGGAGACTCATAGTGACCTCAGCGTAAGTGTGTGTTTATATTTGTGGATTGAACTGTGTAATTCATATTTACCTTTGCTATAGACAAAATTAAAGGAATGCTGTGGCTCTGTTCCAAAAAATAGTGAGCTTCCTAAGTAGACAACATTTTTTGGCATCATAGGCCCACTTCTGCTCTTCTTTATGATAGGAATTATAGGATTGCTGGCAGGATGCTGCCTACTAAGACATAGTTTTGGCTCTAAACAGCGCTGCATGCAACCTTTGCTTTCACAATGGTTTTGCTTTCAACATATTTCAAATTAGCTTTACAGTAAGTGTATGTTTCTAAGTTACCAGACAAAGCCAGAATGGTGTTTTTCAGAGATCCAAAGTCTGGCTAAAACTAGGTGTGTTTGTTCTATGTGACAAATAAATGTGATATATCATCACCCCTTATATTACATTTACCTGCTTCTAGATACATTATTATTTTTCAAACTAAACTGAACACCACTTTCTAAATTAAACATGTAGCTTAGTGAGGTCATGTATTAACAGCTGCATGTCATATGTTACTATTTCAGTGTTATTGTTAGCCTGAGATAAATAAAGTCATGTACATCTGTGTCATAAACATTTGGGACAGTTTTCATCATCTTCATTACCATCTTTATTACCATCTTCATTCTCTTTGTAGTTATCTAAATGTAGTGATGCCATGTGACAATAGTGTAGCATACTACTGTTTGAAATATTTATCTTTACATATGATTGCATTATTTAAAATCATAGACAGTATACAGTACTTAAGAGCTGAGACAGGCAGCCATGTTTGCAGATGTGTGTTAAAGCATGTCAGCTGACACAGGATGTGTTTGTTTCGTGTATAAGCAGCATCTGTTATTTGAAGTTATTTAAAGAATCTGATGTTTGTGTGTTGTGTTCTCATTGTCCTATAATATTTGAGAGGTCTTGTCATATCCTCTTCTGATATTTGTTTATATTCCTTAGAGAACTTCAAGAGTTCTAGTGTACTAAGGTCACACAAGGTGAAAACTAGAAAATGGGTGTAATAACTGGTAGAACTTGCATCTTTTTTTAATTGTGACCACTTGCGGGAATTGACTTGTGCAGTCAGTTTGTATCTTCTGTTCGTGCAGTTATCTATATCTTCTGTTTTGTTATTTTAACTATGTAACTCCCTCAGGCACATTCATGTTTGTTTCTAAATTAATTAGATCAGGATGCTGAGGTGCATCCTGGGATACTGAAATGTGATAGTTATTATGATGTATTTCACTCTTGGTTGAAATACATCATAAATACAAGGCTGACCACATGTATTTACACAGGAAGAAAAATAGATTTCAATGGTGGAAAATGTGTTTGGATTATTCATTTCCAGGTTTTCTAGTGAAGCTGCTGTCCATAAACAATTTTTCAATTTGTCATTAGTCATTATTTATATTTTCTTTTGCGATCGACACATTATGAGTTACAAACATTCATAAAGAATGATTTGATGATGCTCCTATTCCACTCCTGCTGTAATTAAACTGACAGGGCAGGAAGGGTGAAAATAAAATTGTCTCTTTATGTCTGTTCATTTGTTCAGTTTTTGAAGCTTTGCCATATTGAGCATGTGGCAGTACTACTGAGAAAATGTAAGATGCAGTAACTTAGATGATTGATGTGTTTATTTCTCCGCTGCAAACATTAAAATCTCACAACAATAGATCACATTTCACCTGAATAATATGGAAAGCTTTATCATAGTCTTCTCTTTCTCTTCATCTGTGCATCAGGACTACATTAAGAGTTATATTGCCATCGCTTCCACAACCCCATCAGTGCTGTGCCTCATCCTCAACTACCTCCTGTTGAGCAGGTAATACACAGACACACCTGCACAGCTGTCTTCTGTTATCATAGTGCAGTACGTGCGGGTTTCATTCACCCACAGCCTGGGATTTCAAATGGTGATTCCTGGTAGGATAGCCAATAGTGTTTGAAGCAAATTGATTGAAAGATTTTGAAAATTTCTTAATTGAAGAAATTCCAATTCCCAATTCAATTCCAAGCGCAAGGGCCATGCCACAATGAAGAGGCTACAGAATTTATTTATTGTATAGAATATAGGGATGAATTAGGGAAGGATGTGGGGGAAAGGGGTTGCGATGTTAGCCTGGGAATGTGATGTAGGTGACCTTGTCTCAGTCATGCCTACGGACCACTGGCTTAATGTGTTACGCACACAAAATTAGAAACCCTTCAGGAGTTTCGAAGTAGTCATCTGATTCTGAATTGTACAGGATTTTTGGGAGTCATGTGTGTCTCATTCTTAAACGATCCAACTGGAAACCGCATGTTGAACAAAAGGAACTATGATTGGTCTGGCTACGTGAGAAAATAGGTGGCCCAATGGAAAAGAAGGAAAGATTGGCGTGGTTGGGGGGTTGAAAGGGATGAAGGGATGTGGGGTAGGGTGGATCTGAGAAAATTAGATAAACATTGCTATAAGAGGTTGCCGAGTATAAGTACATTATGGGAAATTATTGGCTGAGGTGTGGTCCTGCTCCTGAACCTTAACAAGTTAACATCTCTTACATTTTAGTCAAAGAGAAACACTGTGGACTGTAGCATTATTCAGTTCTTTTCTCATTACAGATGTTTACTAGTTACCTAGCATTTACAGCACAAGCAAAGCATTTTAGGCTGAATTGAGTTTGCAAACACAATGTCCTTTTTAAGGGTACTAGGGTGTTTTGTAACTGATGCCAGTTTCTTTACTCTCAGATAATAAAGATCCACTGTGTCACATTCCCAGCATTACAAAAAATGTTCTTGGCCAACAGGTATAAAAAAATCATCCTGTCTGATAAACAGTCTGCATGAATACTGAATTGTGATGTTGGAAAATACATATAAAACTGGATGTAAAAAAAAAATTGTTGCCTCTAAGCATTAATGTAAACCTATAAACAAATGCTAAATTCACTGTAGTACATACCACATACACCCATATGCTTTGCAGAGTACTGAGAGCAGTATTAGCAACATGACAACAAAAATACTGTAATAATTTAAATAAATTCCTCCATCAAGTCATATTCATTCATTTCTTTATTTAACCACATTAAAAACTTATTGAGATCCATTAAATCTTTTTTACAAAAGTTACCTGGCCAGGAGGGCAGCAACAAGTAACAAAGACAAGACAACATCAGTCACATTTAATTAAACAGGAATCACAATAAATACAAACAGGATTATTTAAAAGTTGCTTAAAACTGTTTAGTGATGGAAGCATGGTGAGCGTTAAAATACTTTCCCATGATGCAGAAGCACTTTATATGTTTTTCCCAAGCTCCGCGCAGTCAACAGATCATTTACATTTATTCATTTAGCAGACACTTTTATCCAAAACAACTTACAAAGAGAGAGAGAGAGAGCGCATTTAACATTTTGCCCTTAGTACCCACGAGCCAAGACTACAAAGCTACATTTACAAGTGGGAATAGTTCTGATGCTAGAGACGATGAACAAAAAGTTTTTTAAAAGAGTATTGAACAGAGCATTAGGGATTAGTCAGGTGTCTGTGAAACAGGTGTGTTTTCAGTTGTTTCTTGAAGGTTGTGATGGTCTCAGCAGATCGGGTGGAGGCTGGGAGCTCGTTCCACCAGGATGGAACAGAGTAGGTAACGTGAGAGCAATCTGGTACTTTGTTGTGGGGGAACAATCAGACACCACTTGTTTACAGAGCATGGTTGGCGGGAGGGGACATATATCTGAATGAGTGAGTTGAGGTTGGGGCGTGAAGTTTCAGTGACTGTCCTAAAGGCCTTGCATTAAAACAATTCTACAGAAATACAACCTTATTCTATTTTATTTCTATATATAGCCCTAGCTCGTTGACTGTTTACAGTTGCCAACCAAAGTCCCAAAAGTGACTCATTGACTCACTGTATGTGTATTTTTGACAGGGTTTCCTCTCAGGTACGGATCCTGGTCTCCCTGTTTGTCATCTTGCTGATGTTTGTGGTGACCACAGTGCTGGTGAAAGTGGACATGTCTGGCTGTAGGATGCAGTTCTTTGTGGGAACGCTGGCCAGTGTAGCGCTGGTAAGTGGGGCGTCCAACATCTTCTCTGGCAGTGTGTTCAGTATTAGTGGCCACTTTCCCATGAGGATATCTCAAGCTCTCATATCAGGTATTGTTCAGTTTCCTGACTGTTTATCATCTTGAATCAATTCAATGAATCAAGGAATTCAATGAATTCCTTTCTTCCTTCCTTTTAAGTTCTATATATGTTTTTTTTGCAGAAACATTTTCTGATATTAATAACTGTCGTTTGAAATGTCATCTATAGAAATGTTATGTGACTGAAGTTTTTGCATTGCAGTTTAGTACTCTTCTTCCTATTATTCCAATTCAAATCAAGTTAAGCTTACTTTAAGCCAAGGACACACTTAACAACTAGCTAAAACTTTCTAAGACTGCACTCAACACATTTAAAGACTGTTTCCATCAACCGAAGCAGATTCTAGTTGGAAAGAAGCGCAGACCTAACTGGGTCAGTCCAGTACAAAACACACTTAACTGGACATTCTGCTTAACCAACAAATCTATCCATCAATGTACTGATATAGACAAGCTAGCTCAACATTATAGCCCCATTTTGTCAGTTATACATTCTTTTATATATACATAAAATATGTACATAACACTATTACTCCAATAATCAACAATTTAACCGTATGTTATGTAGTTGTTTGCTTACCCTGCAAACTTGTGTTGCCTTTTTCCATCTGTCTGTATACTGTCTACAGGACAATGGTGATGTCATTTATCTCAGGTGTCATTCGCAAATATTAAGCACATTTAAAAAAGAGGACAATTGGCAACAACCTGTCCTTTAAATTTTAAGGCTATAATCTTTAGACACCACACACTATGACTATGACTTTATCTGTCAACTTTAAACAGCAATTGTTTGTTCAGTTATAATGTTCAAGTATGACCAAAATCAACAAAGGACACATTATTTTATATTATGGCTATGGAATTTGTGATGATATACTTATTGCCAAGGTTGTGGGTTTAATACCACAGTCTGGTGTTAAACTGGGAATTGAACTGGGTAAATCACTTTGAATAAAAGCACATGCAAAATGAATAAATATAAGAAGCTATGAAGTAATACCTATTTTAGATGATCCAGTGAATGAAATCCTGTAAAATGGTATAAATGTATAATATAATTTTCTCTTAAGTTGGAACTTTATGGTGTTAAACCAGAAGATTAGATTAACAGCAACTTGATGATAAGGCTTAAATTTCGCTTTATACAACACTTCAGTTCTTGTCTAAATACTCAAAATTAAAATCTGCATGGCAAGTTGCAACATAGCGTGACAACCATGAACAAACTCAATACATCAGACAAGAGGAACAGAATTCTCTTTTATTTGTCCATTTAATGAACTTCTCTATGACCAAAATGAACATTGCGCTTTTAATGAGAGACAAGTGGAAACAGAAAGAGGAACTGTGCTACTGCTAGTAAATCAATGAGTTTCATGAGATCAAACTGCAGTTTCATGACACTGTTGTGATGTAGAGATCAGCAGATGCTGGTGTGGCATAGTTTTAACATGCTGCCACCTTCTGGAGCCTATAGGTTATTGTCCCTCACGTTTGTCTTAAAGGTAAAGTACACTAAAATGAAATTGTATACTCACCCTGTGTGACTTTGTATGTAACGAAAGGGAAGACCAAACTCAAAATAACTCATAAAATCACCATAAAAGTAATGTGTATGACTGTATTCCAAGTTTTTCCATTTTTATAATATGCTTTAGTACTAATAAGTCAGCACTATGCTTCTAACCTGCGTCCTATATGCTCCTCTTCTAACACTTCTCTCTCTGTTTCTGTGGGTCTATGGAATTGTCAATCAGCTGTTAACAAAGCTGACTTCATTCCAGCCTTTGCTACTAATTCTAATCTTAATATCTTAGGCTTGACTGAGACCTGGATTCGTCCAGAAGATTTGGCAACTCCGGCTGCTCTCTCTAATAACTTCACTTTCCCTCATACCCCTCGCCAGTCTGGGAGGGGTGGGGGCACGGGTCTTCTCAATTCCAAAAATACTCTAATTACCCCTCCCTGTGCAACAACTATTTATTTGAATTTCATGCCATCACTATCACAACTCCTGTCAAAATTCACATCGTAGTCATTTACCGCCCTCCAGGCCAACTGGGTACCTTTGTAGAGGAACTAGATATGTTGCTGTCCTCATTCCCAGAGGATGGCTGTCCACTTGTACTTTTTGGTGATTTCAACATCCATCTAGAAAAGCCTTATGCTGCTGACTTCCTCTCTCTCCTAGCCTCATTCGATCTCAATCGACTCACCACCGCTAGCACCCACAAATCTGGCAACCAACTTGACCTAATTTAAACACGTAACTGTATCACAGGCAACATTTTGGTAAAACCTCTGCACAGTTTCAGATCATTTCTTCATTACTTTTAATCTGCAACTCCCTATTTGAGCACCTCCAAACATTTTAGAAGAAACACCTTCAGAAGAAACCTGTGCTCTCTTTCTTCTTCTCATCTTTCCTCTGCTGTATCTGCTGCTCTTCCCTCTCCCTCACAATTCTCATCTCTGGATGTGAATACAGCAACAGACACCTTATGTTCCACCTTAACTTCCTCTCTAGACAAGCTCTGTCCTCTGTCATCCAGGCCTGCACGTGCTACTTCCTCTAATCCCTGGTTATCTGATGCTCTTCGTGAACACCGGACCAAACTAAGTGCTGCAGAGAGAAAATGGCACAAATCCAAAGACCCATCTGACCTAGGCAACTATCAGTCTCTGCTCTCATCCTTTTCTGGTGAAGTCCATGCTGCCAGATCCACATATTTCCACAATAAAATCAACAACTCCTCAAACACACGCACACTCTTCAAAACATTAAACTCTCTCCTCTGTCCCCCTTCACCACCACCCACAACCTCTATAACTGCTGATGATTTTGCCAAATCCTTCACTGACAAAACATCCAACATCAGCAGCCAGTTCTCAGCTCCACACACACACAGGAACCCAGACCAACCACATACACAGGCACACATCTCCTGTCTTCCTCCTCTCCCCTAACTGAGACAGAAGTTTCCAAACTTCTCCTCAACAGTCATCCCACCACCTGCCCTCTAGATCCCATCCCCTCACACCTCCTGTAATCCATCGCTCCTGCACTTGCACCAGCACTTACATTATCAACACATCTCCACACTGGCATCTTCCCTCGAGCATTCAAGAAGGCTCGGGTAACCCCACTGCTTAAAAAACCCACATTAGACACTTCACTTGTAGACAGTTACAGACCTGTCTGTCTCCTACCATTCATAGCAAAAACTCTTGAGCGAGTTGTTTTCAATCAGGTGTCTTCTTTCCTCACTCAGAACAACCAATTGGACACCAACCAATCCGGTTTCAAGAGCGGCCACTCAACAGAGACAGCTCTACTCTCGGTCACTGAGTCCCTACGGATTGCAAAGGCTAACTCAAAATCATCAGTCCTCATTCTGCTTGATCTATCCGCTGCCTTTGACACAGTCAATCACCAGATCCTTCTGTCCACCCTCGCGTCACTGGGCATCACAGGTACTCCACTTCATTGGTTTGAAACCTACCTCACTGATAGGTCTTTCAGGGTTTCCTGGAGAGGGGAAGTATCCAAAGTTCCTCAGCTGATCACTGGGGTTCCCCAGGGTTCTGTTCTTGGACCCTTCCTCTTCTCCATATACACTACATCACTGGGTCCCATCATACATGAACATGGGTTCTCCTACCATTGCTATGCTGTCGACATGCAGCTCTGCCTTTCATTCCATCCAGATGATCCTATGGTAGCTGCATGTATGTCAAGCTGTCTGGCGGACATCTCGGCATGGATGAAAGAACACCATCTGCAGCTCAACCTGGCAAAGACTGAGCTTCTTGTCTTCCCTGCCAATCCAACCCTACAGCACGATTTCACCATCCAATTAGGTACATCTTCAATTACCCCATCAAATTCGGCCAGAAATCTTGGAGTAATCTTTGATGACCACTACCTTTAAAGACCACATTGTTAAGACGGCTCGGTCATGCAGATTTGCATTACATAACATCAGGAAAATCAGGCCTTTTCTAACAGAACATGCAACACAACTTCTTGTCCAGGCCCTGGTTATTTCTAGGCTTGATTACTGCAATGCTCTTCTGGCTGGACTGCCATCATGCACAATCAAGCCTCTACAAATGATTCAGAATGCTGCAGCACGTCTCGTCTTCAACAAGCCCAAAACTTTCACTCATTCTAACAAGTCTACGCTCCTACCAGAAGCCTGCGATCACAGAAGGAACGAAGGCTTGTGGTACCATCACAGAGAGGCACAAAATCACTCTTCAGATCATTTTCGTTCACTACTCCATGCTGGTGGAATGATCTTCCTACCTTCATCCGGAATGCAGAATCCCTGGCAATATTCAGAAGGCAGCTGAAAACACATCTCTTTCGTGAGCACTTAATCTTATTTAAAAAAAAAATTATTTCCCTTCATTTCCTATCCCTCTTTCCTTTAAATCTCTCCTTTGTTGTAGCACATGATACTCTGAGCAATGTCTGAAACTTGTATTGTGAGCACTTATTGTGTCTAGTTGTCTCTTCAGGTTGACTCGCTTGTTGTATTCCGCACTTGTAAGTCGCTTTGGATAAAAGTGTCTGCTAAATGAATAAATGTAAATGTAATAAGATTTGAGAGCTATGGTAGAGGAGCTTTGTGAAGTCTTTGTGAAGTATCACCTGAGGTGTTTGAACTGCTTCTTTAAAATAGTTTATGTACCTTTAATTTGGTGCCTGGACCCTGCTGTGAGAGCTAAAGTCACCTGTCAAATGCATAACTTGTTAATCTATGCTAATTTAGTCACTGAGAGTCATTGTAACTAGGTCAAGCATTATTAATGATTTTAGAGTTAGTGAAAAGGGTCATAGTTAGTATTTCCTTGCTATTCTATTACATATTTACGTTTTGGCAATCATGTTAAAGTATCAATCTGGAACAAAGTATAACTAAACTCTCTTGTTCAGATACTGTATGGAAATGGCAGCTCCCTCAAGTGACTCAAACAGTCACAACAGTTCAGACTTTGCAGCTGTTTCCGTGCCGCCCCTCACGCCCATCCTGAAGAAGACATGGGTGCTGGGATTCTGCGTCTTCTATGTGTTCTTTATCTCCATCATGATTTTCCCTGCTGTATCATCTGAAATCAAGTCGATGAATAAAGACCCTGGAAACCCTTGGACTACCAACATGATCTACCAAAAGTTGTTTCACGGGAACTGACTGAGCCAGCAGGCATCATGATGTCTTTCTTCCTCACGCTTGGGCTGGCTGGAGGATCGGCCTTCTCTGTAGTGCTGGTTCACTGTATCTGAGTGCATATGACTGTCCATGAGATTTTTTTAAATGTTGCCCCTGAACAGATTATTTACACTACAGCACCATCTGTTGCCAAGACATTTTTTATTTCCTTTAAATAACTGATTTTTTGTTTGTTTGTTTGTTTTACCAATTTGACTGTTCCCAGGTACAAGGATAATCTTTCTTAGTTTTAAACAAAATGTTTACTAAATGCTTCAAATTCATTTTAAATGTCCGTTTTATGGTTTTAGCCCATTCTGTTCATTTGAAGGACCTCTATATTATCATAACCTCCACATTATATCAAAACCTCCTGTAAACCTATAAATTGAATTGGTTCGGATAGTGACAGATAAAAAAGATGCACCAAGTACCAAGTATCTTATTGCGGTAAGCATAGGATATTGAAATTGTGACTTAACAATTCATGCATAGGATGTAGTTTTACAAATGTCTCCACATCAGGCTTACAAATGGAAATTGAATTTTATATTTCAACAGAGATTTGATTTTAAAGCTTTCAGGACTGGAATTAAAATAAGACAAATGCAGCAAGTGCGCCCTCTGCAGGAACTTAGAAGATTTATTAATATTATGTTTAGTAGTTGATGTAAATTCACCAGTGGCAGCAATTTCACTCTTGACTGCGTTGAATGTTTTTTATTTAAGACATTAAAACTCATTGGCTTTGGGAGTGGTTTTTTTATAGATAATGTATACGTGACACCCAGTTGCAGTGCGGACTAATGGGCAGATTTCTTATTTTGCGTTGGCAAGAGGAACCGGACGGGGTATTCCATTATCCCCTCTGTTGTTTTGCTTTGCTTTAGAACCACTTGTGGCAGCTGTAAGAGCAAGTACAGACTTTCCTGTAGTTTCTGTAGGGGGAACAGTTTACAAATTGATGTTATATGCAGATGACATGTTGTTTGTTTTAGAGCCTCAGAGGTCTTTCTCATAATTCATTCAATTCATTTTCTAAACTATCAGGTTATGAAGTTAATTGGTTTATGTCAGAAGTTTTTCCTTTGACAGCCTATTGCCTTTTGTCATTTTTTCCATCTGCTTCATTTCAGTGGCCCAAAAAAGGTATACAGTACCTTGGTAATCTTTTCCCTCATAAACTCAGTGTTTATTTAGAGTGAATTTTAACCTATTATTGCAGTAAGTCTCAAATGATGTAGGGAGGTGGACATCATTAAATTTGCCTCTTTGGGATAAAGTGATTGTTCTCAGAATGAACTTTCAAGAATTAACTATTTACTTTAATCAATCCCAACAGAAATTTCTCTGCAATATTTTAAACAGTTTGATAAGATAACTGTCAGTTCTTTGGAATGGTAAGTGACCCTGGTTACATATGAGCAAACTGCAACTACCAGTTGATAGAGGGGTGTTGGGTCTTCCTAAACTTATATTTTATTATTACGCTTCGGCTTGAGAAAACTGGTTCCCTGGTACCTCCCTCCCATTCTACCATTCTTGAAAAAAGGGCCATTCTACACTTGAAAGAGTCTGGAGCAAGGATCTTAATCTCTATAAACCTGAGCAGGTTATTTAGGCTTGACCTGAAGCTCTTTGCTGAATGATGGTGGTGAGGGAAGACAGAGACCTGATCATTAGTATGACTGGGAAGTATTACGATTGGGAGACAAATTATTATGTAAAGTTGGCAGTCACCAGGCATGTCATCTTTCCAAGAATGTTACAGAATTAGGGGAAGATGCAGCATATGGAAAAAATGGCATACAGACTACTTGGAATAAATGAGGTCTATAGGCTAAAGTGGTGCAAATACTTGACATTTAGTAAAGATACAGGATAAGACTTGGTGGTGAAACTCAATATAAGAATGTTATTATTGTATTTGGTGATTAGGGGGTTAATAAAATGCCTACATTTGTAAAATTAATATACTGTTTGTCAGTCTGAAAGAGAAAATAAAAAGTGTGAATCATAAGAAAAATGCGAACTCCAGTCCCCATTAATTCTGATTGCATGGAAAAGGTGCCAAAAACATTGTTCTACAATTCTCCTTTCGTATTCAGTGGAAGAAAGTCATACATTTTAGTACAAACATTGTTTTAGACAATGTTTCTCCTTGCTGTCTTCACCAGTAATTTCACCAGTTAAGACTCAGTTAAGTTCACCATCTGTTATCTACTGCAAAATATCTATCCTCAAACTATCAAAGCTGTTTAAGTTTAGTTGATATGGTCATTTATGGAGTTAAGGTGGTTTTGTTTAAACTGCACGAGCAGATGTCAGGCACTCTTATTGGCAGAATAACAGGTGAACTGTACCAGGATCATCAAGAGTCTGACAACAGCACGTGGGCAGAACCAGCTAATGCTGATGAGTATTGTGTGTATGTGTCTGATTCTCACCTATGTGCAGCTATGACAAATCAATCGAAATGTTCTTAAACATTCTACCTCTCAGAATAATACAAGGTGCAGAATTCTTTGGAACATTTTGTGAATGTTTAATTTTATGTGAAATCTGTGAACTGAATACAGATGCTGAAGTGATACAAAGATGCCATGTCTGATGTATTTTTTTAAAATTGGTTAAAGAAAGGCAGACAATTTTGGAGAGGCTAGCAATAGAAACCTAGGTTTGAAATCATAAGATCCCACCCTTCCTTCAGTGCACTCTCCAAAGCCAGCCCTCCTCCAACACATGAACGAATAGTTTGACAGGCAAGTGGTAAATCATATTGCATTTGAACTGAATGTAATGATTGGTTGAACTTTTGATGGTCCTGCAACTTTCACAGAAGGTGGGTTAGGTTTATATATATATATATATATATATATATATAAATATAAATAAAATACCACTTAATAATACTTAATGATTGCTATCAGGATGTTGAAAGACTTCCAACCAGCATAAAATGTTTCTTTAAATCTTCTTTAATTCTTTAAATTTCTTTAAAAGATCTTTAAATCCATAAGCAACAAAACAAATTAAACCAAAACATCCAGCTTCCAGATGATTTAAAAGCAGCCTTCACAAAAAAAAAACACCACAATACACTCATTTTAAAACTATTAGACTATCATTGATGTGAACTTTGATCAGTATAACTTTATCGTATTTAACAAAATGCAATAAAGATCTTTGCTCACGTGAGTCCACAAAGACTGTTTTTATGAATCTGAAGTTTGTATTTGTGTATTTTATGTTTATGGACCTATATTACTGAACTCACACAGCCTTTATAGGTCAGACTCAAAGTTTATAGGTCTATTTAATTCATTTTTTACAACAGAAAATGGAATTTTCACTTACAAGGCAAACACTGGCAAAAAAGACATTTAAAAACAAGAACAGATGGGTTTAGGTTGGTTTAATTTCAAATGTTTAAAACAAAAAGCTCAGTCTGAACAATGTGCAGCACAAGATAAAATCAGATCATTATTCAGATCATTATTCAGATCATTTAGTGAGCAATGAAAAACCAAAAGTCTGCATGGTGCCAAGAGATCATGTCAATTATCACTTTCATTATTCAGCTCATTAATAACAAAAAAATGACAAGTTAGAGAATCAGTTTCCATTAGAACCAAAAAGTCATCCATTAAATGTTTAAAGTCACTGGTCTTATAGGTGCTTGTGTTTTAGTTTTTCAGTAGCTTGGGTGGCAGGAATATCAGGGAGTTTAAAACTGTCAGACACATTTAATACTCATTCTCAGAGGTCTCAGGCCCCATTATATTTCATTTTCTCTCCCAAGACTTTGTGGATATGAAATTGTTCAACTAAAATAACACTTTTCAAATCCCTTTAGAATGAACAAAAAGCCTAAATTCCAGTTCAGTGCAAGTATTTCCCATATAGCTACACTTGTCAGTCATACTCCCTCCCTACCCCTAAAAATAATTGTCCTTTCAGCAAAAGCTTGCATTCCCTGAAAACAGGCATTTAAATTAGCTATGATGGCATTGAAATCTGTCATTATTTAAAAAATTAAAACACGTATTGATTTTACAACAGGAAAGCAGAGCAAAGGCAATTTTTCTTTAGTTTCCCAAGATTATACTGAATCGCTGTGCGTTTCCATTAACTCCAAACATGACGCCTGCAGTGGTCCAATGCCTGGATCACACAAAGAGTAAAGACTGGTTTACAGCGCTGTCTTCAAAAACATTTTCATAATGATTTTTCCAGTCAGTTTTGATTAGCAATTTTAAAATTATTCTAAATGAACACTTACATTACAGCGTGATGCGGTCTCCACGTTCTTACACCAGTATGCTGGTCCCCAGCTGCACTGCTCCAATCCCAAAAGCCTTTGCACTGCCTCAGGACACACCCCCAGTTTCTGTACATCACAACACACACAAACTCAGACAAACTCCACGTCAGGGCACACAATATTTAAGGAAGTGTAAGAAGGTCATCCTACAATGCAGACAAAGTCAGGGTCCAGAGTCTGCAGCAGCAGCTGTACCAGCAGAGGTTCATACTGATCGATGAGTTGATCGCACTGCACACAGAGCAGAGCAGTTATACACTCACTCAAGCTTTATTCTCTTACATTTGTAATAGCTGTCTGACTGAGTCAGTCTCCTTCCAGTATACAGTTTTGGTCAATTGTCTGGTGTACAATTATGATCTGTTGACTTAACTATGACCTTAAACAGTTTAATTCTATTTGTATAATACTAAAACTTTAAAGCTGCAATATGTAACTTATTAAAGTGTTTGTGTCTCCGTACCTTACAAAGTTTATAATTTTGATTTATAAGTTGAACTGTCTGGTTCAGTTTTGTGGGAAATGTCAGTTTGACTTTATATGTCTGTGTGGCTTTGTCACGTCCATAAACAGAAAGAAGATTCAGCTGCTATATGGTATATGTGGGTGCTTAGGAGGGTGAAGCATTTGTAGCATTCTGTTCTTACAGTAGCTGCTTAAAATTTAAATTTTTTTATCAACTACATTAAGAAATCAATTGCTTTGTTTGAAACAAAATTGCAAGCTGTTATTTCGTGTTGCAGCTTTAAATTAAAAGAAGCAAAACTATAATGACCTAAAGCCGTAGCAAGCTTAGAGCAAATGTGTTAATTTAAAAAGTGAAGTTTTATTAAACACACATACCTCATCTCTGAATGCATCAGGCAGGAAGTTGCAGACCTTCTTCACAGCCTCCTCGATCTCGGCCTGAGTGGCGTTCTGCTTCAGGATCCCATCCACATAATGCACCGCCATCTTGCACACGTAACAGAAACCACCTGCCTCGTACTTGGCATTGTCCATTACAGCTGCAAGACAGAAACAAAAGCAAAAATAACCCACTAATCTCTCTTCATTAAACACCAGAAATGAATATTGTGTTGGAAACCAAAACAGAAAAATGTATTTTGGACACATACGGATGAAGCAGAGCCCGAGTAAAGTACAGATGGTTTTGGGGTCAGCCTCCTTCACGAGCAGATCAATGATGGTCTTCCCATAGGTCTCAATTAGGTGCTTGCACTGAGCTGTGAGTGTGGAGGGCAAGAGGTCACAGACCTTCTCCACAGCCTGCACAATCTCTTGCTGAAACAAACATTAAAGCCATTAAAGTTCAAATCTTTGATATTGATAAAATATAAAAAATATTTTATCAGTGTCATCACACCTCAGATGTCCGATTCTGAATCATTCCCTCAACCTTCTTTATCACTAATTTACAGATGGCACACTGCGGGGAGTCACGAACAAGCTTCATCTCCTGTAAAACAAGCAGACAATGGAGGGGGAAGCAATACAGAATTACAAGTTCCTAATTACTGATGCAACCGATTTTACAGTTAACATAGGCAGCTATTGTTAGTTACTTGCTACTTTGAGGTTAATTAA
Source organism: Chromobotia macracanthus (assembly GCA_036877525.1). Taxonomy (NCBI): domain Eukaryota; kingdom Metazoa; phylum Chordata; class Actinopteri; order Cypriniformes; family Botiidae; genus Chromobotia; species Chromobotia macracanthus. The sequence goes on from JAZGTH010000036.1 coordinate 3,405,211, forward strand.
CCCTCTTGGTTTGATTTAAGAGTTAAAAAAATACTTTCATCTCTAAAACATGCTTTATTACTTTTTAAAAACAGATTATTTTTAAAAGCTCAAAATGATTATAACTGGTTAAGAACACATTTCACATGTCCACACACATAATGAAAGCAAAAAAAAACTGTATGTAATGCTACCTTAGCAGGCTTGGCTATGACAGGCTTCTCAAGTTTGGCTGCTGGGAACATTTTAGCAGAGGTGGATTTGGCAGGCATCAGCTTCTCCATGCGTACAGACTTAAGCTCAGAAGAGCAGAAACCAGAACGAGTGCAGATATCCTTGGGTTGCTACAATAAATTCAGATGTGCAGACACAAGTTTAGAGTTTCATAGTTATTTAGCATTTTTAAAATAAAGAAAAAGGCAAGTTGAGCAATATTTCTCAGGCATGCACTGTCCACTGATTGGCTTTTTATGCAAATTTGTCCATGATGTCAAAGCACCACAGCTCTGACTAACCAATTACCCATAATGCAGCTCCAGCTCAATTGTAGAGTATCTCACAACATCCTGCCAGTCTGACGGCTACCACACATGCAAAACATGACACATGCAAGATGTATGATTACAGACGTGATGAGGGAAAATCCACATCTGCTGCTAGTCCAGGTAGAGGACCAACATATTCACAACTTATGTGACCTTCAATAAAACTGAATTGTTGCTGAGGGGTTTTTACAAAGGTAGGGATGGGAATCATAAGTAATCTATCAGTCATGTTGACAGCTTAAAATCACCTAATTGTTTATTTTCATTAGGTGTAAAATAACAGGAACAAGTTCGGTTTCTTTACAGTTGAAGATGAAAATCAGTCAGGGGGCATTAAGCCTGGGATACACCAAGCCGATTGTGAGCCATTGGGCAATGTCTGGTGTTTTTTGAGTATCAGTTGGCTTTAGTTTTGTTGGTGTGTTCTGCTCCGATGGCTCTAGTCGGGCACCATCAGCTGTTTCTCTGCCGATTCTGCATGTCAAATCATTTAGCTTAGCGAATGAGAAAAAAATGGTACTGACAAAAGCAAACCAGCAACAGAGTAAAGAGAAAACAAGCAGAAACTTGTCATTCCTGTCACAGATGTATAAATTATATATTACTCTATTCTATATATGTTATTTTTTTCTGTTCTCACCAGTTACACAGTTCAACAGGAAACAATTTCCTGAAGATTATTTTTAGTGTAATACTCAGCAGAATGCATGAAAACATTTAAGAAGCTTTACCAGAATCACAGTATCAAATGTCTTTTGAGTTAGTTTTTGTTAATATAAAGTGGAAGAGTTCTTAGCAAGTATCCGTTCTAGATTCTCAACCCTACTTTCAGAAAGTGTGCACTATAAATGTTATAATAAATGATTAGTCTGGCAATACACCTACAAACCAAACCAACATCACACTAAAAGTTAGATCATTTTAACAAGTGAGTGGCTACATAACATGACAAACAAGCAACCTGTATTAAGATTAGACTACAGCACAGCAGATTAGTCAAACGATGGACAGATTCAATGTGCCAGCTACAATGAGACTAGCAGCTCATAGACCTACCTGTTCCTGGAGACCAGAACAAAAAAAAAAAAAAAAAACACAGGAAGAAAGACAGAAGACGAAATGAGGGTGGGAATAAAAACAGAAAACAAATGATTAAAGATGTGGATTAAGCTGGCAGACAGGCAGAGTGGCTCAACAGGAAGACAAATAAGAGCAGCTTTGTTCTTCTGACCACAGGAACTGCAAAAAGCTCTACATATTAACATTGTATGCCACAAGAAGGGAAGTCAGACACTCATTTTAACCATTTGAACCAAACTGTTTAAAATGACTGCAATTTATATGGTAGCCAACCGCAAATCACTCACCATAGACATAAGCTGTTGAATGACCAGTGGGCCATACAGGCTGATGTAGCCTTTGCACTGTTGAAGAAATAAAATACAGTCAGACATCAAATCTGTAAAATGTCCCAAGACTTACATTTCAGAATACAATAGAATATAAATTGATCACAATGGAAGAGGTGAATGCTCTTACCATGTCAGACATGCTGGGTCCCAGGAGCTCACACTGTTTCTCAATTCGTGCCAGCAAAGTGTTGACAAATGAGGAGTTGGATTTGGCCTGATCCTGAATGTCAGTTATTAACGTAACACAGTCCTGGCACACATCTCCATTCATCTGCATAAAAATGTATAATTGCTTTCAATAAACATACACCAGTAGTTCACATACAAATGCACAATATAATGGTGACCATACAGATAGAGATAAAGGTAGAGACAGACAGACAGTATAAGTATCTTTAAAAAATATGTATCAGGACTTAATGATATGTTTAGACCTAAAACAGTGTGGCCAAGTCTTTGTTTTTTTATACAATTTTCTAAAAATAAAGGGGTGTGCTGAGTGGTGAGTGGCCAAAAATAAGACCCCATCCCCAAGTTACTGATTTTCTGGTCCCTAAATACAGCTTGGGTCCCTTCAATGAAAGTCTATAGAATTCCTCCAGACTAGAAGTAATCCGTCTGGCAAATAAACATGGGGCCTTCTTAACTACCATCAAAACATGCAAGTGTGTGACCTGTTTGGGGGTCTCCTTGGTTTTCTCTTGGGAGTAAAGCAGCTGAAGGATGTTTATCAGAAGGGGGTTGACATGCTGGGTCAGGTCCGCTTGAGGAATCTCATTGGACACGAGTTGAGCTTCAGACAGAGCTGCCTGCTGGGAGACGCACAGGCCCAAAGCACCACACACCACACCGGGGTCACCCTGTGAAAGGAAGGAAACATGTAAAGCAGGACTGGAACATACACATGGGATCTGCAGACAAATACACTCACCACTTCAAATCAGTCATAATCCTCTTTAAAGATCTCAGTGACCAAGATGTGTTATGGCTCTATGATGATGATAAGCCTCGTTCACAAGGGTTGCTTTGTAGATGGTGCAGTCATCCTACCAGCAAGCTTTGTGCTACTTCAGGAGTGAACTTTATTTTAACTCCTAATGACCTGCCTCACTGCCTAGTATACATATGCAGCAACCTTCTTAGGGTAGGCAGCATCCTAACAAATGGAATCTCATTAATGAAGCAAACAAGTGACTTGTATTGAATTCTGGGATGGCATTTTCCACAAAGGAATACATGCAATGCTAAATTTGGTTGCATAACAAGAAATCTTTTTTATAATTTTATAATTCTGCTGTCTACTATATAAAGCATTGAATCCCCTTCATGCTCCAAAAGAGGCAGCTAGTGTTAAGCAGGATGTGGGTGTGTGAAACCTGAAGTATTCTCACTTTCAATACCTCTTTCTATTGAAAAACACTTAAATTAAACATTTCAAAAGTCAGGTTATGCAATTAGTAAAAGAGGAAGTGAAATGTTAGCTCACCAGTGCTCCTTCGATGATGCCCATAATTACAGGGAAGTAGTTGTCCACAAGCCCCTTGCACTGACCAGCCAGGCCCTGATCAGGGATCAGCTGACAGGCCTTCTCCAATAAGCTCAGGATTTCACCCTAGATTTAACATAAGATTTTAAACTCTGACTCAAAAGATGAAAAACGTTAGGTCAATCAGGTGAACATACCTCTGTGTTTTTTAGCACTTTCTCCACCACAATCAAAACCTCTTTGCACAGATTACATGGCACAGATTTCTATAAGGAAGCACTGTACAGTTAGTGTTCATGTATTGTTCACTAGGAAACTAAAGCACTCCTGAGAAACAGTTCAACCCACCATCTGAGGCTTGTTCCACACATTCTGTTGGCAGTGTTGGACAGCACCACAAAGAGAAGCAGTCTTTACATTCTGGCACCAGTAGGGGGGGCCACGGGCACACTGCTCTGTACCCAGCAAGGGGGTTGCCACAGCTTGCAAGAATAAAATGATTGTTCATTTTTAGAACAACATATTATTTATGTTAATACAGCATGTCTGCATATCACATATGCACAGCACAATATACAAATTCATACAAAGAATACCCAAATGAACATATACAGTTGCAAAATGTATAGTTTACAACAGAGTACACCACATGGAATCATGTCCCACAATGCAGTGTGCATAACATTGGATTAAAGCGTCTGTCAGTGTGTAAATGCAAAGTGACTTGCAGTGCATTCAAGGCATAGATTTTATCAGTATGGGACATGAACCCATGACCTTTTGCTGCTAACAAATTGCTCTATTTATTTAGATACTGGAGCACCATTTCTTGGCCTTTTATTTACATGTAAAGAATGAATCAACAAAGGTCTAACAAACTAAATTTATTACTCAAATTGCCAGGAGTCAAAACACTGGTTTGTTGCAAGCCTAGCTGCATATAGTATTCCAATTAAGTGAGTTAACATATACTGCTGGGCAACTGAAAAGGCTAGCCAGCTGTCATTGTTTTCTGCAGTGGTTGTGGGTTTTGGGCAGTTACATTTCTTTAATAACTTCAACTCAGTTTAATCAAAAGTAAATCTTGACAATAAAGGCCTAGCTGTCAAAACACAAAAACAAACTAAATACTTCAGGCTTTCACAGTCTGGTTTTCCCCACAGATATTGTTACTGAGATTGTGAGAGGCTTAAAACCTGATGACAAAACCACAATGTTTCATATACAAGGAACAAGACCACAAAGGGGAAACCTAAAGGGAACAAACAACTGGAATTTTTCATAATATCATGTTACTAAATCTCAAAGATATTTTTATATAAATGATCTGAAACTTGTTAGTGTACTGGAAAAATTCCCTCACTGAGA